>OY992895.1:2715699-3208199 GCA_963921405.1 Cepaea hortensis
CTGCATTGAAGATGAGCCTTGACCGCATTACTCAATATATCTTAAGTCGCGACCTTAGACGGTGGAACCAGCTCCCTGTTGAATGAGCTACGGAGTTCATAATCCCGCACACCAGCGCTCGAAACACAGCTGTGCGCGATTTGGCAGCATTACGTTGTTTTTTTTTTAATGAAATGGTATGGGGTGACGAATGTTCAGCAAGCAATGGCAAACTACTGAACGTAAAACTTGCCCAGGAATCACGAACAGCCAAAGAATGCTGGGGTTGACTGCTAAGTCCTGTAAAGTGTAAGCAACTAACTTTTTTGTATTGTATACAGTGGGTGACTAGTTCTCATCTTCGGAACTACTCCCGCCCACAAAAGGCAATCGTGGTGACACTGAGACACCTGACAGAAGAGAGAAACTCCCGCGTGTAACAGCCAAGTACATGGAGACGCTCTGGCACAGGTCAGTCGGTGCAGCCATCTTGGAACAGTCATAACATCTGACGGGAGATGCCTTTTACAGATTAGAACAGAACGACTCGGGCACAAGAAGCCGTCTGCATGACGGAAAACACCAATAAAAATCAGTCGACTGCGACGGGAACCAATTCCAATTCCAATTCTCAAAAACAAAGATTCCAAATTCGGTCTCGTTTAACCTGCTTCCTAAGCGAGGGTTATGGTTGAGATCCGTGATTTTTTGGGGGGTTTTTAACCCTGTTTTTGTCTTGTGCGCTCTTACGATAGAGCCTATAGCAGGCCTGCCATACGTGACACGTGGAACCATTTTCAGTGGCACGCTGGAAGAATTTAAATACAGAATATGATCTCCTAACATTCCATGTTCCTACTCTAAATGTATTTAGTTTAGTTATGGTTTTGCCATCAGTAGCTGGATGATGGTTTGGTGTCACCTGTGGCTCATGACTGTCCCTATCTGACGAGGATGTCCTAAGACAGCCATTAACTTCGTTCACTATCTCTTAAATGTGTGTTACCATGACATCTTGGGAAGATAATGTGGTGGTTTCCCCTTGGCTTCCACATTCACATGGTGATTTTTTACCTCTGCCTTTGACAGCCATTTCCGACTGTCAGGACAAGTGAGTGCCCTGCTCTGCTCAGCTGCAGAGTTGTCCACTTATTCCGGTGGATACTCGGTCCCCAGAGCTGTGTTAGCCACACCGTAGTGTGTTTCCATCCTCTACCGCGGGGAGGTGCAGTTGGGATTTTCCCTTCCTAAAGTTATGGTCTATGACCAAAACTCTACAGTACTTTTAGAGAAATAGGCTAATTAAACTTGAACACTATAAACAACAATATGAAAGAGACAAACAACTTTCTTTGGTCACGTGATGAGAAGAGAAACATTGGAGAACATCGTGACAACTGGAAAAGGGGAAGAGAGGCAGAGGCAGACCAAGAGAAAGTATGCTGGATGTATTGAGATAGTGGCATTGAGGAATACCATCAGCAGAGTTGATCCGAAAACCAAAAACCGAGATCTGTGGAGAGCCATGAACGCCTATGCCAACTGGCAGGGCACTTGATGATGATGATATGATCTCATTAAGAACACTGCATATGTAATATATAATTATTTTGTAAAATAGGTATTCCTGTTGTTACACCCTTCAAGGCGGAAGTTGCTAGACACTGGAGGTAAGAGTGCGACCTGATAGAAACTGACAGAGAGACTGGAGCAGCAATGGGTGACCTAGATCAAGTCCCCCCCCCCCCCTCTCACGACCGCCTCCACCACCAAACTCTACATCCTCTCGACTGTCGCGTACTCAGATCAGTACAGTCCGTTGACCGCGGCACCAACGGTGGTGTTGTTAATAAATATGGTGTCATTAAACAAACAAACAAACAAACAAAAAGGCAAACACTTGATACAGGCTTGTTTGAAGACGTTTGGACAAATCAAACTGAATGAGACTATGGCGCGCTTAGGTTGGCAGGCTGAGTGGCATGACTTGACTTCGGCTGCTCGGGTGTATGTACGTGAAATACGGACATAGGCGGACCATCTGAGAAACATCTCATGGCAGTCGCTATGTGGTTTCTGGGTAACATGCACAGAACAACGAACGGGACAGTCCTTCAAGAAACAGACAAAGTCCGTAAATTGATCAGTTACATTAGATATGGACGGTCCAGGTTTTTGAACACGTTAACAGGAGAAACAAACTTGCAAACTGGCAACCGTGCCGAGACTTGAGCAAGGGCAAAATACGGAGATGGTCACCTGGATGGCTTGGTCATATGACATGATCGGGACAAGAACACTGACCCGATCCATGACTGTTTTTTGGGTCAGAATATGTGCCACTACAAGTGGCCTGTGGTGGAAAAGAGGTTAATATAAGACAGCAGGATGCATGCCACGTCAAGTGGGTTGTGGGACAAAACGGATTAATGTAACACATCGGGTTGTATGCCATCTCAAGTGGGCTGTAGGACACAAATGGTTAATGTAAGACATTGCAACTTAGGTTATTTTAAGTGAAATTGTGAAACACACAGGGTTAATTAAGACACAGCCAACTCATCTGGCTATGGGAAACCAAGAGTTAACGAAAGACATCGGGGTTTCTATCATTTCAAGTGGCTTATGGGCACACGAAGTGAATGTACAAGTAGTAGATATGCCACTTCAAGTGGGTCGTGGGACACAAAGGGCCAACGACACACACTATCAGCGGAACACAACCTATGATGTCAATGGCCGTGGCTGGGTACAGAATCCCCACAGCCCTGATCCCTGCTCCCCACTTGAGCTCACAATCCCTTGCGAAGCATCTTCTGCGAGAAACCGGCGGCCGCCGTCAATCTTCAGCTCCCACGAGAGACTTCCTTGACGGCAGAAAAACTGGTCGGCTTACGGCGAGCAGGAAACGAGGGGAAATCATTCTAGAGTGATGTATTCAAACAGTGGGGCCCATTCCGCCGGCCCCCCGAGACAGGAAACCAGGACTGAACATTACGCGGCCTGTCTGGCTGTAAGCGACGGGACTAACTATATGCTAAGAGCTCACGAGGAGGGGAGGAGAATCGGCGGAAGTCGGAGCGGAAAAGTGAAGTCACGAGTGACGCAATCACACGACGTCATTCCGCGAGGCAGGATTTGTCATCTCGGCACGACCTTTGACTTCAAGAGGTCACCGATCTTTGCGAGCTGGGAGCCAGGGAGGGGATTTCCATGTTCTATTAGGTTTACGAGCCGGCTTCCTGGCCTAGAGGTTAGGGACTTTTCTCCGTAATCTTGTAAGTAACGTGACGACGGTGAGAATCAGCAGTGGTTCGAATCGCGTTCTGAGCCGGCCGCTCAGAAAGCAATGGCAAACTACTGAGCGTAATCTTGCCAAGAAATCAACAATCAGCTGAAAGATGCTGGTGTTGACAGCGATGTCCTGTAAAGGATATGCAACAACAAAAAAACATTAGGGTTACCAGCCGGCTTCCTGGCCTAGAGGTTAGCGACTTTTCTCCGTAATCTCGTAGGCCCTATACTCTCGTAAGTAACGTGACGACGGTGAGAATCAGCAGTGGTTCGAATCGCGTCGGTAACTTACGGGATATGTGAGCCGGCCGCTCAGAAAGCAATGGCAAACTACTGAGCGTAATCTTGCCAAGAAATCAACAATCAGCTGAAAGATGCTGATGTTGACAGCGATGTCCTGTAAAGGATATGCAAACATTTTTTTTTATTAGGGCTACGATGAACTATGCTGGATACAATGTTCCATGACGAATACAATGTTCAGTGACGGATTCAATATTCGATCACGGGAACAATGTTCTATGACGGGAATAATGTTCTATGGCGGGTACAATGTTCTATGACGGATACAATGTTCTACAAGGAATACAATGTTCTATGATGGATACAATGTTCTACAAGGAATACAATGTTCTATGACGGATACAATGTTCTACGACGGATACAATGTTCTACGACAGATACAATGTTCTATGACAGATACAATGTTCTACAGGGAATACAATGTTCTATGGCGGATACAATGTTCTATGGCGGATACAATGTTCTATGGCGGATACAATGTTCTAAGATGAATACAATGTTCTATGGCGGATACAATATTCTATGGCGGATACAATATTCTATGGCGGATACAATGTTCTAAGATGAATACAATGTTCTATGACGGATACAATGTTCTATGGCGGATACAATGTTCTATGAAGAATACACTGTTCTATGAGGGATGCACGTCTGCATACATCTAGAATGTTTGTGTACATGGTGTGTTGATTTCATCTTTCCTTTTCAACGCAGCAAATAAATATCAACTGCTGGGTTCCTGTGGAGCAGGGAAGAGACAGAACAGACAACAACTGCTAGGTAGGTTTCCGTGGAGCAGAGAAGAGACAGAACAGACAGGCATCAACTGCTGGGTTCCCGTGGAGCAGAGAAGAGACAGAACAGACGAAAGAATTTACTTTCAAAAGGTTTTAAACTGGGCACGCAGACCCGTCAGGCATTGGGCACCACCAACCACTCAACTTTCACATAACTATTCATGTTTGTATTGTGCATTTTGAGAGACTGTGTGTATGTTTGTGTGTGTATGTTTGTGTGTGTGTGTGTGAGAGAGAGAGTGTGTGTGTGTGTGTGTGTGAGAGAGAGAGAGAGAGAGAGAGAGAGAGAGAGAGAGAGAGAGAGAGACCAACTGAGCTCCAGGCGACGAGGTGACACTGGCATCGATACTGTGATACTACAGTGGTATGGCAGGACACAGAAGCTGCCGGACCTGGAAACGACAGACACACCAACCAAGAAACAGACATACAGACTGTCCAAGTGACACACAAGCCGCCGGACCTGGAAACGACAGACACACCAACCAAGAAACGGACAGACGGACATACAGACTGACCAAGTGACAGAGAAGCCAACGAGCGGACGCTCAGACAGGCTGCCAGACAAATGTATGCAGCATCGCAGACACGTCATTTCTCACAAAGTTTTAGCGTTGTTTTCTACGAGGAATCGCATGGCAACAAGTAACCAATCAGGTGCCATCTCCACAATGAAGGTGTGCTCCAATGGGTCTCCAACATTGTCTGTGGCCCTGGTTGTACATTCAGTCAAATTGCCGTTCGTCCACTAGTGTAGTTGTCTATGAGGAATCCCACGGCGTCCACGTGACCCTCATTCATTACCACCTAATCAATTATCAATACCTCTTCCGCACTCTCCTGACCTCCAAGTGACCATGACCTCAGTGCAATGTGTGCGAAGTGATCCCTGTACTACAACCCGTTAGTGATGTGTGCCCGCTGCCAGCTATCAAACCATGGACAGCCACATACACACGAAGCCAGTGGCTTGTTGGCCCGGCTCACGTTTCTCCTATGACGTCCACCTCCCTCATTATAATTTCATTATGCATAGAGATGAGGTTGGGAAAAAAAACACTGAGGTGAGTGATATCTGTCCATACGGGAATCAAAAAGACTCATTTCTATCTCCTCCTCCCCCCCCCCCCCCAGTTCTTGGTTAGGATGATCCGCCTTCGACAAGCAGGAGAAGACAACCAGTGATGTGAATACTCGTCTACAATCTGCACCGATTGTCGTTCTTCGCTACCTTTGACCCTGGAGTGTAGTGGGGAATAAGCCCCGACAGCTTATGTATACACCTTTTACACACACAGACATGAGTCGTGGTCTAGAGGTTAGCGCACCTGCCTATCAAGACAAGAGCCTGGGTTCAATCCCCAACAGTCACGGGATTCTTATTTCCTTCCAGTACGCTCTGGGTTATTAAATGGGTATCAGAACATGTGTATGTTTGTCCAAGGCAAGAGGACGAGGACGGGAACCCGGACACACCACCTGGCTACCCGGCGACGCAGAATGTGTGAAAATTTAACACTTCACAGCTCAACCACATTATGGGCATTGCAGCTATCTTTATAGACACCAAATCCTCATCCGTCCGATTAACTATCGCCGATTTATCACTGACTGGAAGGTCTGATGTCTTACGGGCCTGCGTGCCCAATTTTTAACCCTCATCATCACGTGTCTTGCAGTGTGGCGTGGACGACCAGGACTCTCCACATCTGGTGATCCCCAACACCATAAATCAGTTCGAGTGCTGGCATCCTTCTGTACTTTAACACAAGGCTGACGAGCATTGTGTCTCGTTGACCTTCTCTATCTCTCTTTCCACACATCTTTCCAGTTGTCACAACATGTTCCCGTCCTTCGCTACTCATAATGAAGCCAAAAACTTACGACTGCAACTTTCTGATGTTTGTGGTAAGTTGTCTTTGTGTCTTAGCCTCTTTCTGATGTTTGTGATCAGTTGTCTTTGAGTCTTGTGTTTTGTAAAGCTGCATTCATCAAGTGCCTTGCCAACAGCTGGCGTAGGAGTTCATGACTCTCCACAGATCTTGGTCTTTGGCTCTCTAATCAACTCTGCTGATGATATTCCTTCATGCTCCCGTCTTAATCCATCCAGCATCTTTTCTCTTGGTCGGCCGCTGCCTCTCTTCCCCTCGATCTTTCCAGTTGTCATGATGTTCTCCAATGCCTCGCTTCTCATCACATGACCAAAGAAAGCTGTTTGTCTCTTTCTTATTGTTGTATAGTGTTCTAGTTTCATTAGCCTCTTTCAGGCAATCGTTAATTACTCTGGCAGTCCAAGGTATTCGCCCCAGCAACCACTTCCCGGCTGCTTCAAAACGCTTCCTATTTTTCCCCATTCACGATCCATGATTGACAATCACACAGCAGCATAGGTTCTGTATATCACGGAGATCAGCATGGCCGATTTGAACTTCCGGTGTGCTGACGCCGAGGTAGCGGGTTCAACCCGCCACACCAGTCAGCTGGACTAAAATGTTGACCTCTCATCCTTGACGTGGGGACGTAAATTACAAGTACCTCAGAAGTCGGAGTTGGTCTGCCTGATGGTGAGGGACACTAGTTTTAGGGAAAGCTAATCCACTCGCAAAAATGAGTCCAGTGCACTAGAAGTAGTAGTATGTGTATGGAG
This sequence comes from Cepaea hortensis, assembly GCA_963921405.1. Taxonomy (NCBI): domain Eukaryota; kingdom Metazoa; phylum Mollusca; class Gastropoda; order Stylommatophora; family Helicidae; genus Cepaea; species Cepaea hortensis. The sequence goes on from OY992895.1 coordinate 2,722,720, forward strand.
TACACTTGCGGTTTAAAAATAAATAAATAAATAAATAAAAACATTTTTGTACTCTCTTTCTGATATGCATTGATAGTGACTAGTTGATGTATAAATACACGAAGACTGAGCACATTTGTGTGCGGCCGGAGTGCAGAATGTCTGGTGACAACCGCTGCCACAAGTACCTCTATGGCTTTCTCACCCCCAGCCTTGTCTGCTGCTGACTGACTGACGTCTCTCTCAGATACCCCCCTCCCCCCTAATTGCACCTCACCCCACCAACACGCCTGTGGTACCCCGTGAACTCTGACCCTGCAACAAATACAACGGCTCATCGACGGCCGGTGTCCTAGTCACCCGGATATTGTGCTGATGAGGTCAGTGCCGGGTCATCGCCGGACTAGCGTTCTGAAATCTCGCACCGCGGTCTCTGTGATCCCCTGACCAGCTGTCATGGAACTTGGTGGATTTAGCCCAGTATTCTAGATGCGTGTCGCTCTGCTGTTGTTGCAATTACAGTTGCTTGCATATCCTTTACAGGATGTCGCAGAAATAGTAGTAGGATGAGCAATAGAAATTGTAGTAGTAGTAGTAGTAGTAGTAGTAGTAGCAGTAGTAGTAGTAGTAGCAGTAGCAGTAGTAGTAGTAGTAGTAGTAGTAGTAGTAGTAATAGTAGTAGTAGTAGTAGTGACACCAAAAACAAGACACTGATCTAGTATCTGACAACAAATCTGCTTCCCGCTAGGGTCGATAATCATCAGCGATAAAGAGACACATATGGCAGCTATGCCGAGCCGTGCACGCACTGCCCTGTCCCGTCAGCGGAGAACCACCAACAACGGCAACCTACGGCTCTCTGATATCACCCTCACATCCACGTCATCATCGTCCGAGACTAGAACTGGCACAGATAAGCTCTGATCGCAGGCCGACCGAGCTGTCAGGCAATGACGTGTACGTCCTGTTAGGTCAAGCTTTATACTTCCTGTTAGGTCAAGCTTCTAGCGTCTGTACACAGAACTGCCGCGTATGTACGCAATATGTTTGGTCAACCACAAATGTGGGTTAGAGGGCATTACGTAAACAATTTACGTTATACTGATGACATGGTGTTAGTCGCTGATAATGAAACGCAGATACAAGAAAAAGAAATGTTTGCATATCCTTTACAGGACATCGCTGTCAACATCTCAGCATCTTTCAGTCAGCTGGTTGTTGATTTCTTGGCAAGATTACGCTCAGTAGTTTGCTACTGCTTTCTGAGCGGCCGGCTCACATACCCCGTTAAGTTACCGACGCGATTCGAACCACTGCTGATTCTTACCGTCGTCACGTTACTTACGAGAGTATACGAGATTACGGAGAAAAGTTGCTAACCTCTAGGCCAGGAAGCCGGCAGATACAAGAAAAGATGGGTATAACTGCAACAAACTCCAGACAAAGGGCATTGAATAACAGAGAAACTGAAGTAATGGTGACAACCAGGACAAATCGTATGCTCATGTGTAACATCAAACTGAATGGAACCATCAAGAACATAGACGTATTTAAGTATTTGGGTACTTTAACAACAGCAGACGGAAGATGTATTCAGGAAGTTACACGTCCAACAGCCCAGGCAAAGGCAACATGTCACAAGATGGAGAATATTCTCTGTAATTCATATGTGTTCATCAATGTGAGGGACATAGTTCTTAAGAGCTATACTGAGCCAATCCTGATATATGGAAGCAAATCATGGACAATTGGCAGACGAGTGAGGAATGATGTGGAAGCTGCAGAAATGTGGTTTTATAGAATGATTACCTATGTTGACACACTAGTGTTGTGTGTGTGTGTGTGTGTGCGCGCGCGCGCTCGGGAAATTCCGTCACGATTATTTGTCCATATCGCGTTGGGGAAGAAGGGATTGAAAGCGCAATGAAGATATTTTGAAAGAAGTTAACTCACAAAGAGAACTGGTTGCTCGCATGAGACACAGTAGTCAACATTCTGTGGGTATGCCATGAGAAGGGGAAAGCTGGGGTATGTCGTCACAACGGGAAGGTTGGTGGGGAAGCGAGGACAGGAGGCCGCAATTAAGACAAGGACACTGTAACCTCCACCAGGTCCTTCCTAATCTCCCTCCATTAGTGGCTTTGCTACAAGGGCTGTGAATAAACTGTTGCCGCTTTGTTCACACGTCTATCCCATTGTTTTCATCATTTTGTTTTTCAAAACTGACACTTCAAGCGTGTATTTATGCTTCTATTGAAGGACACGCGCCCCAATGTTTGATCAGACAACGCTGTCAACACAGGAGATGGCAGCGCAAATATAGTGCGCTTTGTGTCGACAATGTATCCTCTGTGGCAAGGTTTGAACTTGTCATCCCAGGTCTGGTGGAGCTTTCCGTCGGAGAAGTGAACATCAGACATTCACACCAGTGGTTGGACATAACAAACAGGCACACAATGAAAACACAGACCAAACTACAGGCACAACAAGGAAAGGCACAACAGAGAATAAGTAGACAGTGACAGACAGATAAAAACCAATAACCAATAAAAAGGTGTCAATTGAACCGAGAAAAAGAGTGTTGAGGTGCTACATAGAGCCAGTTCTTCTGTATGGATGTGAAACTTGTACAATGAGCAGTCAAGCTGTAAAACAGCTGATGGCTGCAGAAATGTGGTTTCTGAGGAAAATGCAAAGAATACCATGGACAGACAGAAAAACCAATGACCAAGTACTACAGGAGACAAATGAAAATCGTAAATTGATTAGAGAAATTAGACGTAGACAGTCAACATTTTTTGGACATGTTATGCGAAGAAATGGATGTGAGAACTTAGTGACAACTGGCAAGATCGAAGGGAAAAGACCAAGAGGAAGACCGAGAAGAAAATACCTGGATGGCATGGCCACATGGCATGGTCCGAGACAGGAACACTGAGCTGATCCACGACTCTGGTGATCAAGTGAGATGGCGAGTCATGACCGCCCACGCTTTCCGGCTGGCACATGATTGGTTGACTGACAGACAGACCAAACAATAGACAGGTAATGATAGACACAATGACAGACAGAACAAACAACAGACAGGCAACGACAGACAGACCAAACAATAGACAGGCAACGACAGATAGACCAAACAATAGACAGGCAACGACAGGCAGACCAAACAATAGACTGGCAACGACAGGCAGACCAAACAACAGGCAGGCAAATGGCAGACAGGTAAACAAACCAAATAATACACAGTCAAGAGAGCAACATTCGCAGACACATAGGCAAGCAGACAGACAGATTATTACGTAGGTGGTAGGTTGTTAGGTAGGCGTGCGTTATGTAAGTAGATAGGTTGGTTATATATGAGGATCGTACCTGCAGCAGCAGCCTCTCGTCCGCCCAGACCACCAGCTTGTTCCAGTCGATGACCTCAGAGAAGGGCAGCTCGTACCCGTTACTCAGCAACACTGGGATACACGTGGCTTGTAGACTCTCCAGGAACCTGGGGACCAGCATAGCGACACCGTCATTCTGACAGGCGGGCAGACAGGTAGATAGACAGGTAGGTAGATTGGTAGGTATACAGGCCATCAGGTAGGTAGGGAGGCAGACAGACAGACTGGCACGCAGACAGGCGGTCAGATGGACAGGCAGACAGGCGGTCAGATGGACAGGCAGACAGACGGTCAGATGGACAGGCAGACAGGCGGTCAGATGGACAGGCAGACAGGCGGTCAGATGGACAGGCAGTCAGATGGACAGGCAGGCAGTCATGTAGTCAGACAAACAGGCACGCAGGCAAACAGATAGATAGACAGACCGACAGATAGATAGCTAGATAGACCGACCGACAGACAGACCGACAGATAGATAGCTAGATAGACCGACAGACAGACAGATAGATAGATAGATAGATAGATAGATAGATAGATAGATAGATAGATAGATAGATAGATAGATAGATAGATAGATAGATAGACAGAGACAGGCAGACAAACAGAGGCAAGCAGACAGATACACACACACAGAGAAAGAGAGACAAACTCACACATACATACATACAGAGAGAGAGAGAGAGAGAGAGAGAGAGAGAGAGAGAGAGAGAGAGACACACACACACACATACACAGAAAAGAGAGAGAGAGACACACACACATACACACACTCAGAGAGAGAGAGAGAGAGAAACACAACGAAGAGAGAGAGACACACACACAAAGAACGAGATAGACACACACACACACACACACACAGAGGCAGGGACAAAGAGAAAGGACACATATGTTAAGATGGAGAGAGAGTGTGTGTGAGTATATATATATATATATATATATATATATATATATATATATATATATATATATATATATGGAGAAGAGATATAACTCAATTATAAACATAACTGAAAGAGAAGGGATACAACAACTCAATGAGAGGCAGAACTGAAGATACAACAACTCAATGAGAGACAGAACTGAAGATACAACAACTCAATGAGAGACAGAACTGAAGATACAACAACTCAATGAGAGGCAGCACTGAAGATACAACAACTCAATGAGAGGCAGAACTTATAGAGACGGGATACAACAACAGATAGGGAAAGTACCAGCCGGCAGCCCTGTAGCTGTACGGGGGAAATCAGCCGGTGTGTTTGTGTGAGACTGGACATGGCAGTCCCAATCTCCCTGATCACAATCTGATTATGTACCCAACTCTGAGCTAATCCAACGTTAGGCCCACCCGACAGTGCTCGGAAGCCGAGGAGAAAACATCGGCTGCGAACTTTAAGAACTGGTCGGGAGTAAACTAGGTCACACATTAAGTGAGAAAGCTAGAACAACTGTCAGAGGTTTGACAGATCACGGCCAGCTGCAGTGTGTAGGCCTGGCCTGGCGCAGGTTTGATCCTGGTGTCACACATCAGTGAGTTCATGCAACTATGGTTGGTTGGTTGGTTGATGTATTGGTTGGTTGTCTGGTTCGTTGATTCATTGATGAATTCGTTAGTCTGTCTGAGCGATTCACAGCATTCGTTTGACAATTTGTTTTTCCTCTATGAGATCCTAACATGCACAATAGATAATTAATGAATGAAAGATGATCCTGGTTTTACATCCTGGCACACCAATTACACGCAAGAGATGAATAAATCCATCCCCTACGCGAAAAAGTTAACGAACACAAAACAACACGACCGTCCGTCGCCATCTTGAATGATTGGAAGGGCCGAATGTAAGACGGGCCTGCGTGCCCAATTTGTGACCCATTGAAAATAAAATGCGTTCGTTATGTCTGGTTTGTTGGTTGGTTCGCTGCTTGCTTGACTGGTTGATTATTTGGTTCACTGGTTTGTTGGTTGGGTCAATCCAGTCGATGGCCCATTCCCCGACATATTCAGGCCAATCCAAGTTGCTGGCCCATTCCCCGCCATGTTCGGGCCAATCCAAGTTTCTGGCCCATTCCCCGACATATTCAGGCCAATCCAAGCTGCTGGCCGATTCCTCAACATATTCAGGCCAATCCAAGTTGCTGGCCCATTCCCCGCCATGTTCGGGCCAATCCAAGTTGCTGGCCAATTCCCCGACATATTCAGGCCAATCCAAGCTGCTGTCCCATTCCCCGACATATTCAGGCCAATCCAAGCTGCTGGCCCATTCCCCGACATATTTAGGCCAATCCAAGCTGCTGGCCCATTCCCCGACATATTCAGGCCAATCCAAGCTGCTGGCCATTCCCCGACATATTCAGGCCAATCCAAGCTGCTGGCCGATTCCTCAACATATTCAGGCCAATCCAAGTTGCTGGCCTATTCCCCGCCATGTTCGGGCCAATCCAAGCTGCTGGCCCATTCCCCGACATATTCAGGCCAATCCAAGCTGCTGGCTCATTCCCCGACATATTCAGGCCAATCCAAGCTGCTGGACCATTCCTCGACATATTCAGGCCAATCCAAGCTGCTGGCCGATTCCTCAACATATTCGGGCCAATCCAAGTTGCTGGCCTATTCCCCGCCATGTTCGGGCCAATCCAAGCTGCTGGCCCATTCCCCGACATATTCAGGCCAATCCAAGCTGCTGGATCATTCCCCGACATATTCAGGCCAATCCAAGCTGCTGGATCATTCCCCGACATATTCAGGCCAATCCAAGCTGCTGGACCATTCCTCGACACATTCAGGCCAACTCAAGCTGCTGGCCCATTCCTCGACACATTCAGGCCAACTCAAGCTGCTGGCCCATTCCTCGACATATTAGCCAATCCAAGTTGCTGGCCCATTCCCCGACATATTCAGGCCAATCCAAGCTGCTGGCCCATTCCCCGACATATTCAGGCCAATCCAAGCTGCTGGATCATTCCCCGACATATTCAGGCCAATCCAAGCTGCTGGACCATTCCTCGACACATTCAGGCCAACTCAAGCTGCTGGCCCATTCCTCGACATATTAAGGCCAACTCAAGCTGCTGGCCCATTCCTCGACATATTAAGGCCAATCCAAGTTGCTGGCCCATTCCTCGACATATTAAGGCCAATCCAAGTTGCTGGCCCATTCCCCGACATATTTAGGCCAATCCAAGTTGCTGGTCCATTCCCCGACATATTCAGGTCAATCCAAGCTGCTGGCCCATTCCCCGCCATGTTCTGGCCATATGGAGACACATAAACAAGACGAGGCGAAGAGCCCAGGGGTCTGACCCCGCCCGACAATTTATAGACCCTGCAAACAAATTACCAGATCTCATTTCCCAGGCTCATGGACCTGGCAATTTCTCTGGCTAATCTGAAAATGTCAACACGAGAGAAAAAAGAAGGGAAAATAAATGAACATGTCAACACGGGAACAGAGAGGGAAATAAATGAAAATGCCAACACAACAACAGAGGGAAAATGGAAGTATGTTTTCTGGCTCCCCCCCCCCCCCCCCGGGGCCAGTGTCCCTGACTCGGCAATTAACCTCCGATTTCTTCCTGATGTGCGTGTTGTCATTGCAGCTGCTATTTTTGGAGGCTACTGTTGTTGCAGCAATTATTGATATTGTTGTTGTTGTAATTGATACTGATGTTATTATTGCTGCTGCTACTTCTTTATCGTTTCTTTACTTATTCAGTCTCTCGGTAGAGATTTGTTCGCAGCAGACGAGCATAATCTCCGGCGGGCCTATTCTCGCTGGTCGCGAGATCCGCACAGTGGAAGTATGGGAGATTTGCTTGCAAATAGACAGGCAATATCTCCTGCGGTAGCTATGGCGGGCCTATTCCCGCTGGTCGCGGGGACCGTTATAAGTCAGGTGGGGAGTCTGACGATAGTGCACGCTTTACACAGGTCCGGACACTTGTGATCGACAGATGTGCGCGCCCTCATGGTCCGGGCTCGTACAAGGCCCTCACCTGTGGGACATGGCTGAACGCCTCTAAGCCGGGTCCCTTGGGTGTCAGGGTCTGGCCATAACTCGCCACCGGCTCGTGGTGGTGAGGTCTCGGTGGATTGACGCTGAGCGGCCAGCGTCTGCAGCCTACCTTGTGCCAGACGTATTGGTTACCCATTCCTCTGGAATACACAAGACAAGGCCGAGGGAGGGGTCATGTCGTTTGGGCGCCACATGATTCTCTGAAGCTCTGCCCAGACATTGTGATGGAATATTGGCCACATTCCACTCACACACTTTGGTCTGTCAAGACTGCAAGGTGTCAACAACTAACTTCTGATGACACAGTTGCTGTTGTGGCTGTTGCTGAATGTAATATTACTGCTACTGGTGTTATTGCTGTTGTTACTGCTGTTGCAACTGATGCTGTCCAGAACAGGGCAAGCAAACGCTGCATGCAAGAAAATGAAGAGATTTATGCAATAAGTCACTATCATTGAATGTAAGAAAGAGAGCGTTGAAGTGTCATATAGAACCTGTTTTGCTGTATGGCTGTGAATCTTGGAATGTAAATGAACAAATTAGGAAAAACTTGGAAGCAACAAAGACGTGGTTCCTAAGACGAATGTTGCAAATTCTTTGGACTGCAAGAGTAAGTAACAATGATTGCCTGAGAGAGGCCAATGAAACTAGAACATTATACACAATAGTAAGAAAGAGACAAACATATTTCTTTGGTCATGTGATGAGAGGAGAGGCATTGGAGGACATCGTGACGACAGGATAATCGAGGGGAAGAGAGGCAGTTGCAGACCAAGAAAAATGATGCTGGATGGACAGACGGAGGCATGGAGGAATATCATTAGCAGAGTTGACTCAGAAAGACAAGGACCTAGATTTGTGGAGAGTCATGAAGGCCTACGCCAGCTGCCGGCAAGGCACTTGATGATGATGACCGATGCTGCCGTTATTGTTGTTACTGCTGCTGTTGTTACTGTTGTATCAGTTGTGGATGACAACAAACCCCCAATTCCGCTTTAACCAACATAACTAAGTCCTTATGGCTAGTTGCGATGTCAGCGGTAACGGCTGTAACCACACGCTAGGGGAACAGTTGCAGTCGTGTCCCGTGATGGTGTAAGAGCTGTAACCACACACTACGGGAACAGTTGCAGTCGTGCCCCCTGATGGTGTAAGAGCTGTAACCACACACTACGGGAACAGTTGCAGCCGTGCCCCCTGATGGTGTAAGAGCTGTAACCACACGCTAGGGGAACAGTTGCAGTCGTGTCCCCTGATGGTGTAAGAGCTGTAACCACACGCTAGGGGAACAGTTGCAGTCGTGTCCCGTGATGGTGTAAGAGCTGTAACCACACGCTAGGGGAACAGTTGCAGTCGTGTCCCGTGATGGTGTAAGAGCTGTAACCACACGCTAGGGGAACAGTTGCAGTCGTGTCCCGTGATGGTGTAAGAGCTGTAACCACACGCTAGGGGAACAGTTGCAGTCGTGTCCCGTGATGGTGTAAGAGCTGTAACCACACGCTAGGGGAACAGTTGCAGTCGTGTCCCGTGATGGTGTAAGAGCTGTAACCACACGCTAGGGGAACAGTTGCAGTCGTGTCCCGTGATGGTGTAAGAGCTGTAACCACACGCTAGGGGAACAGTTGCAGTCGTGTCCCGTGATGGTGTAAGAGCTGTAACCACACGCTAGGGGAACAGTTGCAGTCGTGTCCCGTGATGGTGTAAGAGCTGTAACCACACGCTAGGGGAACAGTTGCAGTCGTGTCCCGTGATGGTGTAAGAGCTGTAACCACACGCTAGGGGAACAGTTGCAGTCGTGTCCCGTGATGGTGTAAGAGCTGTAACCACACGCTAGGGGAACAGTTGCAGTCGTGTCCCGTGATGGTGTAAGAGCTGTAACCACACGCTAGGGGAACAGTTGCAGTCGTGTCCCGTGATGGTGTAAGAGCTGTAACCACACGCTAGGGGAACAGTTGCAGTCGTGTCCCGTGATGGTGTAAGAGCTGTAACCACAGCCTACGGGAACAGTTGCAGTCGTGACCCCTGATGGTGTAAGGGCTGTAACCACACGCTACAGTGATAGCAGTCAGAGGGTATGTACCAGTGAAGGAGTCGGAGGGTATGTACCAGTGACAGGGGTTAGAGGGTATGTACCAGTGAAGGAGTCGGAGGGTATGTACCAGTGACAGGAGTCGGAGGGTATGTACCAGTGACAGGAGTCGGAGGGTATGTACCAGTGACAGGAGTCGGAGGGTATGTACCAGTGACAGGAGTCGGAGGGTATGTACCAGTGACAGGAGTCAGAGGGGAAATGAGTATACTAGTGATTGGGGTCAGCAGGTGTATGTCACAGTGACAGGGGTCAGCCAGAAGGTGTATGTCACAGTGACAGGGGTCAGCCAGAAGTGTATGTCACAGTGACAGGGGTCAGTCAGAAGGTGTATGTCACAGTGACAGGGGTCAGTCAGAAGGTGTATGTCACAGTGACAGGGGTCGGTCAGAAGGTGTATGTCACAGTGACAGGGGTCGGTCAGAAGGTGTATGTCACAGTGACAGGGGTCGGTCAGAAGGTGTATGTCACAGTGACAGGGGTTGGTCAGAAGGTGTATGTCACAGTGACAGGAGTCAGTCAGAAGGTGTATGTCACAGTGACAGGGGTCGGTCAGAAGGTGTATGTCACAGTGACAGGGGTTGGTCAGAAGGTGTATGTCACAGTGACAGGAGTCAGTCAGAAGGTGTATGTCACAGTGACAGGGGTCGGTCAGAAGGTGTATGTCACAGTGACAGGGGTCGGTCAGAAGGTGTATGTCACAGTGACAGGGGTCGGTCAGAAGGTGTATGTCACAGTGACAGGGGTCGGTCAGAAGGTGTATGTCACAGTGACAGGGGTCGGTCAGAAGGTGTATGTCACAGTGACAGGAGTCAGTCAGAAGGTGTATGTCACAGTGACAGGGGTCGGTCAGAAGGTGTATGTCACAGTGACAGGGGTTGGTCAGAAGGTGTATGTCACAGTGACAGGAGTCAGTCAGAAGGTGTATGTCACAGTGACAGGGGTCGGTCAGAAGGTGTATGTCACAGTGACAGGGGTCAGCCAGAAGGTGTATGTCACAGTGACAGGGGTCAGTCAGAAGGTGTATGTCACAGTGACAGGGGTCAGTCAGAAGGTGTATGTCACAGTGACAGGGGTCGGTCAGAAGGTGTATGTCACAGTGACAGGGGTCAGTCAGAAGGTGTATGTCACAGTGACAGGGGTCAGTCAGAAGGTGTATGTCACTGTGACAGGGGTCGGTCAGAAGGTGTATGTCACAGTGACAGGGGTCGGTCAGAAGGTGTATGTCACAGTGACAGGGGTCGGTCAGAAGGTGTATGTCACAGTGACAGGGGTCGGTCAGAAGGTGTATGTCACAGTGACAGGGGTCGGTCAGAAGGTGTATGTCACAGTGACAGGGGTCGGTCAGAAGGTGTATGTCACAGTGACAGGAGTCAGTCAGAAGGTGTATGTCACAGTGACAGGGGTCGGTCAGAAGGTGTATGTCACAGTGACAGGGGTCAGCCAGAAGGTGTATGTCAGTGACAGGGGTCAGCCAGAAGGTGTATGTCACAGTGACAGGGGTCAGCCAGAAGGTGTATGTCACAGTGACAGGGGTCGGTCAGAAGGTGTATGTCACAGTGACAGGGGTCGGTCAGAAGGTGTATGTCACAGTGACAGGAGTCAGTCAGAAGGTGTATGTCACAGTGACAGGGGTCGGTCAGAAGGTGTATGTCACAGTGACAGGGGTCAGCCAGAAGGTGTATGTCACAGTGACAGGGGTCAGCCAGAAGGTGTATGTCACAGTGACAGGGGTCGGTCAGAAGGTGTATGTCACAGTGACAGGGGTCGGTCAGAAGGTGTTGTCACAGTGACAGGAGTTAGCAGCACTATGTGCCAGTGGCATGGGTTAGCACAGACATGTCACAGTGATAGGGGTTAGCACAGACATGTCACAGTGACAGGAGTCAGTAGTGGTAACCGCCACAGACTAAATCACCTGCTCCAAAAGTGCGCCGCCGGCAGCGTCTCGGCGCCATATCGGTAGCCATCACCGCCATCACCTGCAACACGCGGGTGAATATAACCACCATTTCCTGTATTTAATACTGAAATACCTCAACTGCGAATGTACCTGATTAAGACACCAGGCTGCCACGGAGGCGGGACTTCAAAATAATTGGCATGTCAGGACAGGAGACTGTGTACACTGTTCTTGTCAACAGGGGCTGTCAGATGCTTGCTTGAAGAGTGATGTCTTCAACAACGGTGTACATGTGTTAGAGTCATTCATTCATTCAGTAGCATGTCCTTTGCAGAACCTCGCTCCCATAACAACCTTCCGGAAAACCTCTCGATCATAAGCAAGATGTCTCGCGTCTGATACACCCATCTGGAGATCATCCGCCACATCCTGCACCCATATTCTCTTTGGCCTTCCTCTTCCTCTCTTCCCAGGCATATACCCCTCCATTATTGTTCTCTCCAAACTTTCGTGACGTTTCAAGTGACCAACATATTTCAATTTTCTTTGTTTTATCGTCTTTAATAGCCAACCTTCTTCAATATTCAACTCTTGAAGTATGGATGCATTTGTTCTTTTCTTTACCCAAGATATTCTTAGAACTCGTCTATAACATTTATATTCCAAGGCGTTTATGCGCTGTTCAGCTTGTTTAGTAAGTGTCCATGTCTCACAGGCGTATGTTGCAATGGGAAAGATGCATGCTTTTAAAAATCTAATTTTTGTAGTTCTATCTGTCCCACTCCATAATTTATTCAGCTGTTTTAGTCTTTGAAGAACAATTGATAGTCGCCGTTTAATTTCTTTCATTGTGTCACCGTTGTTGGTAATCAATGAACCAAGATATTCAAAATTTTCCACTACCGCCAATTTTTCCCCATTAATGTATATTTCTTTCTCCATAGTAGTTTTATCTGTATGCATTATCTTTGTTTTTGCTATGTTAAGATATAAGTTGTGATTTTCACTATTCAATTGGGTTGAAGCTGTTAGGTTTTCTATGCCATTCTGTGTTGTGGATAGTAACACTGTATCATCAGCATATCGAATCTCCGGTATGTCATGACCGCCGATATTTAGGGAATCATATAGCTCCCTGTTTATATCATCTCTTACATTTCTCATTATATTTTCGGCGTACAGGTTAAACAAATAGGATGACAGCACGCAGCTCTGACGGACTCCTTGCTTGATGTCAAACCAATCTGATGCCTCGCCATCTATTCTAACTGCTGCTTGTTGGTCTAGATAGAGCATTTTTATGAGTTGTACTACATGTGATGGAAAGCCCATATTCCTCATGATTTCCCAAAGTTTCTGATGCTGTACACAGTCAAATGTCTTTGAATAATCCACAAAACATGAGAATAGGTTTACATTAAATTCTCTGCACTTCTCTATTATTAAACGCATGTTGAATATGTGATCTCTTGTTCCTCTTCCTTGTCTGAATCCAGCTTGAACTACGTTAATCTCTTCTTCCATTTTCTTACGAAGTCTTCCCATTATGACTTTTAGTAGAATTTTACTTGCATGACTGATCAGGGCAACAGTTCTATAGTTGATGCATAATTTCAGGTTACCCTTTTTTGGTATTGGAATGAAGATAGTTCTCTTCCAATCTTTTGGCCATACACCACATTTCCAAATCTTTGTACATAATGCATGATATATGTGTATGCTTTCTTCTCCTCCCGCTTTAATTAGTTCAGCTGGTATCTCATCACATCCAGGTGATTTACCATTCTTCAGATTCTTTATAGCCCAAGCAATTTCATCTAATGAGGGTTCAGGTTCTGTCTCTGCTGCCATTGGTTCATGTATCTCATTCATATCCTCACTGTCACTCATGTCATACATTCCACTGCAGTACTCCCGCAATTTTTCTAGAATTTGTCTAGATTCTGTTAAGGTATTTCCCATCTTGTCACAGATAACATTCAATTGAGGTTGAACATTTCTTGTCAATAACTTCATTTATTTGAACATTTCATAATCCCTTCCATGTGTTAGAGTGGGTCAGGGAAATCCACGCCACCAGCAACAGAACTATGGCATTCTGGTAAGGTATGCGTGCTGTTGTCCCCCCAGTGAAAGCCGTGTCTGTGGGGTCACTTGAAACAGAACTGTAGAACTATGGCATTCTGGTATGGTATGCATGCTGTTGTCCCTCCATCGACATCCGTGTCGGTGGGGCCACTAGACACATGAGAATGGGCGAAGAACACACCAGCGGGACTGCAGCGATGGTTCTAGTCAAGTGTTTGTGGCTCATCGGTTGTGTGGAACCTATCTCCAGTGTGAATTTCTCATCATAACACCGCTATTGTTTATTATTTCTTTGTCAAACTCGGGAGCTCAGGGGTGGCCAACAGTCTTCTGTGGCGTTTCCTCTTCAATCCTGGCTTTTCTCAGAACCCTTGCAGTATTGTGTGTGTGTGCCTTTCCTAGCCCGGAGACTGTTAGTAGCCCGTGGAATTGTTTGGCCTTCCCTCTGATGTTGTACGGTGATGGCGCAGGCGGTGTTTGGTGGTAGTCGTAGCAGCAACAGGAGTCGTGGTAGCAATTTTGGTGGTGGTGGTGGTAGGAGGTTGTGACGGAGTGATGGTAGCTTTAGTAGTAGTAGTAGTAGTAGTAGTAGTAGTAGTAGTAGTAGTAGTAGTAGTAGTAGTAGTAGTAGTAGTAGTAGTAGTAGTAGGGGTGGCGGTGTTGGTGATGATGGTGGTGGTGGTTGTATTAAATTAAACATACTCACCTAAAGGAACCTAATCTCCGACCCCGAGGGACCAGACAAAACGTTGAATTATAGAGCAACTTCTTGTAGTCATATCTGGGGACAAGACAACACAGCCAACTATAGATATGGGCATTTCTTGTAATCATATCTTGAACTATTCACTTATGTAGTTCTTGTAATCATATCCTGAACTATTCACTTAGGTATTTCTTGTAATCATATCTTGAAATATACACTTAGGTATGTCTTGTAATCATATCTTGAACTATTCACTTGGGTATTTCTTGTAATCATATCTTGAACTATTCAGTTAGGTATGTCTTGTAATCATATCTTGAACTATTCACTTGGGTATTTCTTGTAATCATATCTTGAAATATGCACTTAGGTATGTCTTGTAATCATATCTTGAACTATTCACTTGAGTATTTATTGTAATCATATCTTGAACTATTCACTTAGGTATTTCTTGTAATCATATACTGAACTAAAAAAAAAAAAAAGTCGCTTAAAAGTCGACAAGGTCGACTTCATCGCACCGGGTTTTATCCCATATGGCTCAGTCTCTTTCCGCAGCGCGGAAAGCGTTGCACAAAGCACGAACTCCGTAGCTTCTAGCGACGACCCACAGGAGTCTCCGAAACATTTAACTCGTAAACCGAAGGGTACGGCCCGGAATCGAAACCCACAACCTTGGGAGCACGAGTCAAACGGCTTGACCATTTCGCCACAGAGCTGAACTATACACTTATGTAGTTCTTGTAAACATATCTTCAACTATTCACTAAAGCATTTCTTGTAATCATATCTTGAACTGTACACTTAGGTAAGTCTTGTAATCATATCTTGAACTATACACTTAGGTACGTCTAGTAATCATATCTTCAACTATTCACTTAGGCATTTCTTGTAATCATATCTTCGATATAATGTCCATGTAGAAGCTAGCTAAGATATAATGTCCATGTAGAAGCTAGTTAAGATATAATGTCCATGTAGAAGCTAGCTAAGATATAATGTCCATGTAGAAGCTAGCTAAGATATAATGTCCATGTAGAAGCTAGCCACGATATAATGTCCATGTAGAAGCTAGCTTAGATATAATGTCCATGTAGAAGCTAGCCACGATATAATGTCCATGTAGAAGCTAACTAAGATATAATGTCCATGTAGAAGCTAACTAAGATATAATGTCCATGTAGAAGCTAACTAAGATATAATGTCCATGTAGAAGCTAGTTAAGATATAATGTCCATGTAGAAGCTAGTTAAGATATAATGTCCATGTAGAAGCTAGCCACGATATAATGTCCATGTAGAAGCTAGTTAAGATATAATGTCCATGTAGAAGCTAGTTAAGATATAATGTCCATGTAGAAGCTAGTTAAGATATAATGTCCATGTAGAAGCTAGTTAAGATATAATGTCCATGTAGAAGCTAGCAAGGATACAATGTTCATGTAGAAGCTAGCCACAATATAATGTCCATGTAGAAGCTAGCCACAATATAATGTCCATGTAGAAGCTAGCTAAGATATAATTTCCATGTAGAAGCTAGCTAAGATATAATGTTCATGTAGAAGATAGTTAAGATATAATGTCCATGTAGAAGCTAGCTAAGATATAATGTCCATGTAGAAGCTAGTTAAGATATAATGTCCATGTAGAAGCTAAGATATAATGTCCATGTAGAAGCTAGCTAAGATATAATGTCCATGTAGAAGCTAAGATATAATGTCCATGTAGAAGCTAGCTAAGATATAATGTCCATGTAGAAGCTAGTTAAGATATAATGTCCATGTAGAAGCTAGTTAAGATATAATGTCCATGTAGAAGCTAGCTAAGATATAATGTTCATGTAGAAGCTAGTTAAGATATAATGTCCATGTAGAAGCTAGCCATGATATAATGTCCATGTAGAAGCTAGCTAAGATATAATGTCCATGTAGAAGCTAGCTTAAGATATAATGTCCATGTAGAAGCTAGCTAAGATATAATGTCCATGTAGAAGCTAGCTACAATATAATGTCCATGAAGAAGCTAGCTAAGATATAATGTCCATGTAGAAGCTAGCTAAGATATAATGTCCATGTAGAAGCTAGCTAAGATATGATGTCCATGTAGAAGCTAGCTACAATATAATGTCCATGAAGAAGCTAGTTAAGATATAATGTCCATGTAGAAGCTAGCTAAGATATAATGTCCATGTAGAAGCTAGTTAAGATATAATGTCCATGTAGAAGCTAGCTACAATATAATGTCCATGTAGAAGCTAGTTAAGATATGTCCATGCAGAAGCTAGCTAAGATATAATGTCCATGTAGAAGCTAGCTAAGATATAATGTCCATGTAGAAGCTAGTTAAGATATAATGTCCATGTAGAAGCTAGCTAAGATATAATGTCCATGTAGAAGCTAGCTAAGATATAATATCCATGTAGAAGCTAGCTAAGATATAATGTCCATGTAGAAGCTAGCTAAGATATAATATCCATGTAGAAGCTAGCCACAATATAATGTCCATGTAGAAGCTAGTTAAGATATAATGTCCATGTAGAAGCTAGTTAAGATATAATGCCCGTGTAGAAGCTAGCTAAGATATAATGTCCATGTAGAAGCTAGCCATGATGTAATGTCCATGTAGAAGCTAGCCACGATATAATGTCCATGTAGAAGCTAGCTAAGATATAATGTCCATGTAGAAGCTAGCTAAGATATAATGTCCATGTAGAAGCTAGCTAAGATATAATGTCCATGTAGAAGCTAGCCATGATATAATGTCTATGTAGAAGCTAGCTAAGATATAATGACCATGTAGAAGCTAGTTAAGATATAATGTCCATGTAGAAGCTAGCTAAGATATAATGTCCATGAAGAAGCTAGCTAAGATATAATGTCCATGTAGAAGCTAGCCAAGATATAATGTCCATGTAGAAGCTAGCTAAGATATAATGTCCATGTAGAAGCTAGCTAAGATATAATGTCCATGTAGAAGCTAGCTAAGATATAATGTCCATGTAGAAGCTAGCTAAGATATAATGTCCATGTAGAAGCTAGCTAAGATATAATGTCCATGTAGAAGCTAGCTAAGATATAATGTCCATGTAGAAGCTAGCTAAGATATAATGTCCATGTAGAAGCTAGCTAAGATATAATGTCCATGTAGAAGCTAGCTAAGATATAATGTCCATGTAGAAGCTAGCTAAGATATAATGTCCATGTAGAAGCTAGCTAAGATATAATGTCCATGTAGAAGCTAGCTAAGATATAATGTCCATGTAGAAGCTAGCTAAGATATAATGTCCATGTAGAAGCTAGTTAAGATATAATGTCCATGTAGAAGCTAGCTAAGATATAATGTCCATGTAGAAGCTAGCTAAGATATAATGTCCATGTAGAAGCTAGCTAAGATATAATGTCCACGTAGAAGCTAACTAAGATATAATGTCCACGTAGAAGCTAGTTAAGATATAATGTCCATGTAGAAGCTAGTTAAGATATAATGTCCATGTAGAAGCTAGTTAAGATATAATGTCCATGTAGAAGTTAGTTAAGATATAATGTCCATGTAGAAGCTAGTTAAGATATAATGTCCATGTAGAAGCTAGTTAAGATATAATGTCCATGTAGAAGCTAGCTAAGATATAATGTTCATGTAGAAGCTAGCCACGATATAATGTCCATGTAGAAGCTAGCCAAGATATAATGTCCATGTAGAAGCTAGCTAAGATATAATGTCCATGTAGAAGCTAGCTAAAATATAATGTCCATGTAGAAGCTAGTTAAGATATAATGTCCATGTAGAAGCTAGTTAAGATATAATGTCCATGTAGAAGCTAGTTAAGATATAATGTCCATGTAGAAGCTAGTTAAGATATGTCAATGTAGAAGCTAGTTAAGATATAATGTCCATGTATAAGCTAGCTAAGATATAATGTCCATATAGAAGCTCGCTAAGATATAATGTCCATGTAGAAGCTAGCTAAGATATAATGTCCATGTAGAAGCTAGCTAAGATATAATGTCCATGTAGAAGCTGGCTAAGATATAATGTCCATGGAGAAGCTAGTTAAGATATAATGTCCATGTAGAAGCTAGTTAAGATATAATGTCCATGTAGAAGCTAGCTAAGATATAATGTCCATGTAGAAGCTAGCTAAGATATAATGTCCATATAGAAGCCAGCTAAGATATAATGTCCATGTAGAAGCCAGCTAAGATATAATGTCCATGTAGAAGCTAACTAAGATATAATGTCAATGTAGAAGCTAGCTAAGATATAATGTCCACGTAGAAGCTAGCCATGATATAATGTCCATGTAGAAGCTAGTTAAGATATAATGTCCATGTAGAAGCTAGCTAAGATATAATGTCCATGTAGAAGCTAGCTAAGATATAATGTCCATGTAGAAGCTAGCTAAGATATAATGTCCATGTAGAAGCTAGCCACGATATAATGTCCATGTAGAAGCTAGCTAAGATATAATGTCCATGTAGCAGCTAGCTAAGATATAATGTCCATGTAGAAGCTAGCTAAGATATAATGTCCATGTAGAAGCTAGTTAAGATATAATGTCCATGTAGAAGCTAGCTAAGATATAATGTCCATGTAGAAGCTAGCTAAGATATAATGTCCATGTAGAAGCTAGCAAAGATATAATGTCCATGTAGAAGCTAGCTAAGATATAATGTCCATGTAGAAGCTAGCTAAGATATAATGTCCATGTAGAAGCTAGCTAAGATATAATGTCCATGTAGAAGCTAGCTAAGATATAATGTCCATGTAAAAGCTAGCTAAGATATAATGTCCATGTAGAAGCTAGCTAAGATATAATATCCATGAAGAAGCTAGCTAAGATATAATGTCCATGTAGAAGCTAGCTAAGATATAATGTCCATGTAGAAGCTAGCTAAGATATAATCTCCATGTAGAAGCTAGCTAAGATATAATGTCCATGAAGAAGCTAGCTAAGATATAATGTCCATGTAGAAGCTAGCCAAGATATAATGTCCATGTAGAAGCTAGCTAAGATATAATGTCCATGTAGAAGCTAGCTAAGATATAATGTCCATGTAGAAGCTAGCTAAGATATAATGTCCATGTAGAAGCTAGCTAAGATATAATGTCCATGTAGAAGCTAGTTAAGATATAATGTCCATGTAGAAGCTAGCTAAGATATAATGTCCATGTAGAAGCTAGTTAAGATATAATGTCCATGTAGAAGCTAGCTTAGATATAATGTCCATGTAGAAGCTAGCTAAGATATAATGTCCATGTAGAAGCTAGCTTAGATATAATGTCCATGTAGAAGCTAGCTGAGATATAATGTCCATGTAGAAGCTAGCTAAGATATAATGTCCATGTAGAAGCTAGCTAAGATATAATGTCCATATAGAAGCTAGCTAAGATATAATGTCCATGTAGAAGCTAGCTAAGATATAATGTCCATGTAGAAGCTAGCTAAGATATAATGTCCATGTAGAAGCTAGCTAAGATATAATGTCCATGTAGAAGCTAGTTAAGATATAATGTCCATGTAGAAGCTAGCTAAGATATAATGTCCATGTAGAAGCTAGCTAAGATATAATGGCCATGTAGAAGCTAGCTAAGATATAATGTCCATGTAGAAGCTAGCTAAGATATAATGTCCATGTAGAAGCTAGTTAAGATATAATGTCCATGTAGAAGCTAGCTAAGATATAATGTCCATGTAGAAGCTAGCTAAGATATAATGTCCATGTAGAAGCTAGCTAAGATATAATGTCCATGTAGAAGCTAGTTAAGATATAATGTCCATGTAGAAGCTAGCTAAGATATAATGTCCATGTAGAAGCTAGCTAAGATATAATGTCCACGTAGAAGCTAGCTAAGATATAATGTCCACGTAGAAGCTAACTAAGATATAATGTCCACGTAGAAGCTAGTTAAGATATAATGTCCATGTAGAAGCTAGTTAAGATATAATGTCCATGTAGAAGCTAGCTAAGATATAATGTTCATGTAGAAGCTAGCCACGATATAATGTCCATGTAGAAGCTAGCCAAGATATAATGTCCATGTAGAAGCTAGCTAAGATATAATGTCCATGTAGAAGCTAGCTAAAATATAATGTCCATGTAGAAGCTAGTTAAGATATAATGTCCATGTAGAAGCTATTTAAGATATAATGTCCATGTAGAAGCTAACTAAGATATAATGTCCATGTAGAAGCTAGCTAAGATATAATGTCCATGTAGAAGCTAGCTAAGATATAATGTCCATGTAGAAGCTAGTTAAGATATGTCAATGTAGAAGCTAGTTAAGATATAATGTCCATGTATAAGCTAGCTAAGATGTAATGTCCATGTAGAAGCTAGCTAAGATGTAATGTCCATGTAGAAGCTAGCTAAGATGTAATGTCCATGTAGAAACTAGCTAAGATATAATGTCCATGTAGAAGCTAGCTAAGATATAATGTCCATGTAGAAGCTAGCTAAGATATAATGTCCATGTAGAAGCTAGCTAAGATATAATGTCCATGTAGAAGCTAGCTAAGATATAATGTCCATGTAGAAGCTAGCTAAGATATAATGTCCATGTAGAAGCTAGCTAAGATATAATGTCCATGTAGAAGCTGGCTAAGATATAATGTCCATGTAGAAGCTAGTTAAGATATAATGTCCATGAAGAAGCTAGCTAAGATATAATGTCCATGTAGAAGCTAGCTAAGATATAATGTCCATGTAGAAGCCAGCTAAGATATAATGTCCATGTAGAAGCTAACTAAGATATAATGTCAATGTAGAAGCTAGCTAAGATATAATGTCCACGTAGAAGCTAGCCATGATATAATGTCCATGTAGAAGCTAGTTAAGATATAATGTCCATGTAGAAGCTAGTTAAGATATAATGTCCATGTAGAAGCTAGTTAAGATATAATGTCCATGTAGAAGCTAGCTAAGATATAATGTCCATGTAGAAGCTAGCCACGATATAATGTCCATGTAGAAGCTAGCCATGATATAATGTCCATGTAGAAGCTAGTTAAGATATGTCAATGTAGAAGCTAGTTAAGATATAATGTCCATGTATAAGCTAGCTAAGATATAATGTCCATGTAGAAGCTAGCTAAGATATAATGTCCATGTAGAAGCTAGCTAAGATATAATGTCCATGTAGAAGCTAGCTAAGATATAATGTCCATGTAGAAGCTAGCTAAGATATAATGTCCATGTAGAAGCTAGCTAAGATATAATGTCCATGTAGAAGCTAGCCATGATATAATGTCCATGTAGAAGCTATCTAAGATATAATGTCCATGTAGAAGCTATCTAAGATATAATGTCCATGTAGAAGCTAGCTAAGATATAATGTCCATGTAGAAGCTAGCTAAGATATAATGTCCATGTAGAAGCTAGCTAAGATATAATGTCCATGTAGAAGCTAGCTAAGATATAATGTCCATGTAGAAGCTAGCTAAGATATAATGTCCATGTAGAAGCTAGCTAAGATATAATGTCCATGTAGAAGCTAGCTAAGATATAATGTCCATGTAGAAGCTAGCTAAGATATAATGTCCATGTAGAAGCTAGCTAAGATATAATGTCCATGTAGAAGCTAGCTAAGATATAATGTCCATGTAGAAGCTAGCTAAGATATAATGTCCATGTAGAAGCTAGCTGAGATATAATGTCCATGTAGAAGCTAGCTAAGATATAATGTCCATGTAGAAGCTAGCTAAGATATAATGTCCATGTAGAAGCTAGCTAAGATATAATGTCCATGTAGAAGCTAGCCATGATATAATGTCCATGTAGAAGCTAGCTAAGATATAATGTCCATGTAGAAGCTAGCTAAGATATAATGTCCATGTAGAAGCTAGCTAAGATATAATGTCCATGTTGAAGCTAGCCATGATATAATGCTCACGTAGAAGCTAGCCACGATGTAATGTGCACACATAAATGTGTAGGCAGGAAGTTTCTGAGACAAGCCTGGCTCATTCACCTGACGGAGCTGATAGTCCAGACATCAACAAATGTTCCAGGCAATCACAATATTGCCTAGCAAATCTGCACGGAATCTAGCCAGCCCAGTCTACAGGTACGTGCCAGTTTGAATATGTTCGTCCACAGCCATACTCTGTTGTGTTTGAGTATCTCATGAGGAGAGGGAGGGAGGGAGAGAGAGAGAGGCAGGGACAGCGAGAGAGGTCAGAAAGAGGGAGTGACAGAACGAACGAACTTTATTTTCAAAGGGTTAAAAAATTGGGCACGCAGGCCCTTCTTACATTCCAATCATTCCCTTCCAATCACTCATCTTTCGTACATCAATTATCTATTGTGCATGTTACAGTCACATAGAAACAAAAACATCGTCAAATGGAAGTTGTGCACATAAACAACACCTATGAACATGTTATGAGAGAGACAGGCAGTCTTACACGCACATACATAACTGCTTACATACTGACATCGCTTACACAGACTCTCAGTTATATATTAGAGTCAGGTTTTAGTCAGATATGACTGAGCTACCATGTGACAGTAGACGGTACTACCTGCTTTCTGTCAGCGCCGAACGTTGGGCGGCGCTTACCAAACCCGACACCCCACATTGTGCCAACGGATTCGGGCGGAAGAGCACAATTGGGACGGTACAAGCCTTATTCTGGTGCGAGGAAATGCAACCTAAAGATAAAATGTCATGGCAGGGCAGACCAGGCCCAAAGCCTTGGTTAGCAGCTGGTCGAAGATCGAAGCTCCGATAGGCGGACAGCTAGAGCATTGCTCTGCTGATCCGGCAGCTTCTGCAGCTTGTCTTGTTCCAGATGTAGGGGTGTTACCTTTCCTCTGGAATGAACTAGGCAGGCCGAGAGAGGGATCATGCTGCATGGGCAACACATGATCTCTATATTTTAGCCCAGGCTTTGTGCTATGGAGAGGCAATAACTCCATTCCTGGTCTTAACTAGTCTCGGAATCAATGCGAGAGGTAACTGTTACGGGTTATAAGTCCCTGTCAATTGGCGTAGATATGGGGCGCCACGCGTTGCCTCTGACGGTGGGAGACACCTACAGGTTTCACTGAACAGCTACCGCCCGCCTCAAGCTGGGCAGCCCCCGGCCAATTGGGTGCTGATCCGCCACAGCCTGCCTGCTTCAATGGGTGCCTGGGGCTAGGACAAAATCTGAATCGCAGGCTGTAAAACCAATGCACCAGGTACTAATAAAAAGAAAAATAGAAACCTCAAGCTACGGCTTGCAACCTGGAACGTAAGAACCATGTGTCCAGGATTTTCCACTGACTTGACCAATATTGACGATGTGAGAAAAACGGCTGTGACTGATGCCGAACTCAATAGTCATAACATTGATATTGCTGGCTTGCAGGAGACTCGCCTCGCTGAGGAAGGGTCACTCAGGGAAAACAATTACACCTTTTTTTTTTTTTGGAAGGGTAGAGGGCAGGCAGAAAAAAAGCAACATGATGTGGGCTTTACAGTGAAGAATTCGCTACTGGGAATGATTGAAATTCCAACTGGAGGTAATGAAAGACTATTATCCCGGCGCTTAGCAACCTGCTGTGGTTTTGCCACCATTATCACTGCCTATGCACCGACACTCGCTTCCTCTGATGATGTGAAGGATACGTTCAATGAGGAGATAGACTCTGTGATCAAGGCAGTTCCAAAATCCGACTACATTTATATGCTCGGTTGATTTCAATGCTCATGTGGGCAAGGACTCGAGTTCATGGCCCGTGTGCCTTGGAAAATACAACATCGGTCGCATGAATGAAAATGGGCAAAGGCTGCTGGAGCACTGCACCAGAAATGACCTATACATTACAAACTCCTTTTTTAAAACTAAAGAGCTGCATAAGGTCACATGGAAACATCCAAGACCCGGTCATTGGCATCAGCTGGACTTCATTATCAAAAGGAGACAACATCTGAGCCATACATCATTAACTCGAAGTTACCACAGTGCTGACTGTGATACGGATCATTCTTTGGTTATTGCAAGAGTTAGACTGAGACCAAAGAGAATCTACACAGCTAAACACAAATCTAGCCCCAGGATTAATATTATTACCACCCACGATCCTGGAAAGTGCTTTGAGTTTCAACAGCAACTTGAAGACGCTTTCACTGATACATCAGACAATTGTACAGTAAGCGAAAAGTGGAGTAAACTTAAGGAAACTATTTATAAAACAGCGGTAGAGGTTTACGGCACGGTGGATCATAAGAGGCAGGACTGGTTTAGGCAGGACACAAACTCTCAGTTATGCACCCACTCAAACGCACACAAATGCATACTCCCTCGCATACACATATACTCACGCACAATCACTAACTCACTTAGAACTTATACATACATATGTACTCTCTCCTCCTCCATCTCTCTCTCTCTCTCTCTCTCTCTCTCTCTCTCTCTCTCTCTCTCTCTCTCTCTCTCTCTCACACGCATATATCCCCATTCATACATACAGCAAGGCACCCACGTGCATTCATTTCCATACACACATAATCGGCACAGACACACTTTCGCATACACAAATACACAGTCGTACATCCACACCCACACATACTTCTTAATTTATATGCACTTATACCCCTCACAATCACGAACACTAAATCATTCACTCATCCATACTCTCTCTCTCTCTCTCTCTCTCTCTCTCTCTCTCTCTCTCTCTCTCTCTCTCTCTCTCATATATATTCAACTATACATAAAACCACGCGTGCATACGCACTCTCACCCAGTCACTCGAAATAATATACACAAACACCTACACAGCATCCACACAAACATGGGAAAAATATCTTATACATACACACTGCATATCTTAAAGCATATTAATAGAATGCAACAGGATAATATTAGCTACAACTGATATAAACGGTATGAGGTAATCAGCGCAACAGTGCCATATTATATATGTTGAAACCAAGTGGCAGAGAACATACACATATGAAAGGTGAATATACATAAATAATATGGAATGGGGGGGGGGGGAGAGAGAGAGAGAGAGAGAGAGACAGACAGAAGGCAGACACAGACTAGGGATGGAGTGAGAGAGTAGTAGTAGTAGTAGTAGTAGTAGTAGTAGTAGTAGTAGTAGTAGTAGTAGTAGTAGTAGTAGCAGCAGCAGCAGTAGTCAGTAGCAGAAGCAGTAGCAGCAGCAGCACTACTACTGTTTCACCGCACAGCCTTAAACAAGAGTCCCTCTAAATCCCCGGCATACTGTAATTGTCCGACCGTGATCTCATTCAGTCCCTGATCCCAGTATTGTAAAGACCCTGTGTGTGTTATCTCCTCTGCCATGATAGTGTCCCTACCCATCTACATACCTACATTTCGAAAGCTCCAATGTTGCCCCCCCCCCCCCCCTTGTGCATTCATTGTCCATGTCTCAACCATCCAACAGTCAATGTAACCGTTGATTATGTAATTCATGACTGGCTGTCTGTTATCCTCTACGCCCTAGACCAGAGGAAGAACGTCACAGAACGAGAAAGCAGGTAAACAACCAGGTAATCGCCCAGCATCCAGTACCTGCTACATCTCTCCTCCCAGTAGTGGTTCCCACATGTAACCACAAGCCAGATGAGCCACTCAATTGCTGTCACGTCTAATTTATCTATCACATCTGTAACCCATCTACGTTGTGGTCTGCCGCTTCTTCGCTTTCCCTCTACGCCTCACTCCATATTTACCTCTTCCGGACATTCATACCTGTTTATATGCTCAAAATATGTCAGGTGTTATTGGTGTGAGTAGCCAAAGTTCTTCAACACGGAGTTCTTGTTGGACACACCTGTTTGTTCTCTTTCTCCTCGGGTATGTTAATACCCTTCTGTGACACACATACTCACAATCGTCTATTTCCTTTGTCGGCGAATGTGCTAATTAAAATCCAACTTGCTCACCTGTCTCTTACCTCAGGAAACACGCATACTCTTAACTGGTGTTGTTTTATCTGCTTCAGCCCTTTAAGGTTGTACCAGCTTCAGTTTGTGCAGACCGCTGCTTGCTGTTCCCTTCATTTCTGTGACCACATTTCCATCGCGTTGAGTCTAGATATTCCAAACTGCTTACTTCCTGCAATCTCTCCATTGATAAACAGGTCTGTTTTTAATTTGTCAACCGGTCTCTGTGGCTAAGGGCTTGCGAACGTGCTTTGTGAGCCCGTATACCCGGGTTCGAAACGCAGCGGTGCTGGTTTTTTCGAAAAAGATATAGGAGCCGGTCGTTCAGAAAGCAATGGCAAACTACTGAACGTAAAATTTGCCCATGAATCACGAACAGCGAAAATGATGGGGTTGACAGCTACGTCCTGTGAAGGACATGCAACTTAATAAATAAAATCGTGTTTCTTCCATTAATGTATAACTGTAGTTTCTCAACTCCCGTTGTGTTGCTGATAGTCGAACCGTATAGACAACATTTAGAAATGTCCGCACTTCTTTTCCTCCGACAGCACATGCAATATAAAGTGTGAATTTGGTTCCAGGCTTTGCTCTATTATTAAGCGTAATGTGAATATCTGGTCAGTGTAGGATCTGGTCATTGTAGGATCTGTTTGGTCGAGATCTGCTTGTTCATCACTTAGTTGTTTGTCAACTGTTGTTGTCTTTCACTTATGCCGTTAAGAGTCGTGGGGAGAGGTTGTTGAAGTTCCAGCACCTGTGACTAGCGCCTTTCCTTCAGCTTCCTCCTTAATTCATGAGCAGAATTTTCCTGGGGTCAAGTAAATTCCCTACCGGTTTGCTAGACCTGTCATAGGTTCCTCACCTACATTGTTTGCCAATTACATCTCTCAACCTACCCACAACGATCCTCCTGAATATTCTCACAAGAACTGACAGAAACTATTTCTCAATAACTTTCAAACTTCTGGAGATTCCCGTTCTAAACCATAGACCAAAACCAAGATGTCGGGCATGATGTGTGAGTTTCGGCTCTTGGCATCCAGCTTCAACAGATATCTTCTGTGAGTATACGAAAGATGAGTGGTTGGAATGGTCGAATGTAAGACGGGCCTGCGCACCCAATATGTGACACTTTGAAAATAAAGTTCGTTCGGTCTCCCAAATTCTGCTGAAAAATTTATCAATAACTCCATGTTCTATCATCATACCATGTGCCATGATAAGCGTAGGTAGGCGGTCATGTTTCGCCTTCTCACACGATCACCAGAGTCGTGGATCAGCTCTGTGTTCTTGTCTCGACCATGCCATGTGACCCAGCCATCCAGGTATTTACTTTTCTGCCTTCCCCTTGTTCTTCTTCCCTCAACCTTGTTCTATATCCAAACAATGTATTGCATTACCACATATTATCACGGCTGCCCGTTGTTCACTGTAGTGTGTTTACGATCTGTAATAAGGGCAATGGGGCGGCCATTTTCTCATTATATCACGCAATGTATCTAGTGAATTATACATGAATTATTGTGACAGGTTGGCCCACCTCTCAGATCGTTTTGTTACTAGAGGGAGATAGCCCTCAGTAAACCCCTCTATGTATCCTGTATTCTTTTTTATTTTTATCTATATTTTCAAATATTAGATAAAATCGTCTTTGGTTAGTGTATTTATGTACATAAAACTATAGAGAGAGTTAAATACTATTTCTTCTTATAGTTAGAAGTAGATGTAGGGTAGAGTTCGTTTACAAGCCAAGAAATCAAGTCAGGCTGAATTTTATATTCAGGTTTGGCTGTGAAAAATAATTTGGCCACAGGAAGGGAACTCTCCTGGATGAGAAGTTAACTTCCGGTAGCACCCTAACTTCTGCCATTTCTGATAGCAACCTGGAGGGAGCAAGGAGCTACTATCACGTCAATTGGCTAAAATTAAACACCTGTCTGTGTTTAAACATATTTTATTGCTGGCTCT
Organism: Cepaea hortensis; assembly: GCA_963921405.1. Taxonomy (NCBI): domain Eukaryota; kingdom Metazoa; phylum Mollusca; class Gastropoda; order Stylommatophora; family Helicidae; genus Cepaea; species Cepaea hortensis. The sequence continues at coordinate 2,750,755 of OY992895.1, forward strand.
GGTTAAGCCGAAAAACCCTCTAAAACATAGAAAAGCCAATGATAGTCTCCACTCCCGATAGGCCAGTCAAAATCTAGTTGCAGGGTGAGTTAATAATAATTTTGTTAAATATTTTTCTGTGTGTCAAAATGCCGGCAATATCTAAAGGCCATGCCGATCGATAATAGATAACATTAATTAAAACTAGTGTTAGTTAACTAATATTAGAATTAGGACCATGTTTGTGTGCCATGTGGCTTGCCGACAAGGGTAAAACGCAAAGCTCGTCACATGTGGCATTAGAAACATGGATAAATTACATTACGTGATTCTCGAAATTAGGTATCCACCTGCGGAAGGACACCTGAGTTAGTCAGTAGACGATTAGAGTTAAGATAAATTAAGTATGTGCTTACTTCGGAACTAGCGTATTTCTCTAGATACTATACTTATTAGTTGAAGGAATTAGTTCAGAGAGTGAATAAGTTACAATTAATTATTCCTTATTAATCTCTATCTGGCCCATAGTCAGATTACTACCATGTGGTCCAAGATGGCCCACTTAACAAAGTTCAAACCTTGGGGGAATTCTCCAACCCTAATATTGTTCTTGTGTATAGTGAAAATAATCTTAAAACTAGCTAAGAAATCTTCTAGATAATTAATTATGTTTTAAGTAATATAAGGAAGACTTGCTATTAAGTACAACTCATAACTCTTTAAGTGAACTTGGGATGTTTCATTGATTTTAATGGTTCACCCGTGTACATCGTGAAGTTATAGTTGTGTGTGATTTCATTTCATTCTATGGAATTCATCAATATGTGATGTTAATTCATCGTGTGGAGGGTAGTTTGTGTGTTTCCATACTTGGAAAATGATGTGTGGTGTTTCATCGATTTAATGGTTTGTTAATGTATATGTGACGTCGGAGTTGTGGCGTCTGAGTTTCATTCCATTGAAGTCATCCTATATGTACTGTTAAGTCATTATGTGAATTGTGGTTCATGTTTCCATGAGTAATCATGACTTAGAATATATATTTGGAATGTGGTCTTTGAAGTAGAGCATTGTGATTGTACATGTTTGATCTAAATGTCAGCAGAGAGAATAGGATATCATTTGTGTGCTGTTTCCATTAGATCAGTGTGCTGTTGTAGATTTCAGATAAGGAATCAAAATGTGTAAATTTAGATAATACATGCTATGAAAATTTATGAGACAAGCATGCCATGCAGGACATGGCCAAAAGAATTTACAATTCTGTCTTGAAGGATTATTCACTCCTTCTCACTGTCATTCACAGAGCCTGCACCCTGATCATCTGTAGCCGTAGTCACGACCGGTGATTGAGCTACGAACCACTCACTTGATGCAGCAGAGAGTGGAGTCCATACCACGATCCAGTCAGCACCGCCAGCTTACCATCCAGGAGGCTAAGGATTATCAGATGAGTGGCTACCCACCCGTTTGCCACTGCACAGCAATCCTAATTTGTCCGCTATTGGCTAAGAGTCTATGATTATATCCTCTAGCTGAACATTATCTTGTCGATATTTCAGGGATCTGCGTATCTCTTATGTGTCAGTGAGTTCCCAGTGGGGCTCACGTAGTGTTCTTTAGGATTAAACGTTATGTTATATTTGTACTTTTAACAACTGCGTCTGTCATTATAGAATTAGCATCATCAGATTGTGTGACGAGTGAAAGGACTACATCTATACGTATCATTCTGTCTTATCTCCTGTTGTGTGAGAATACATTAGGCAGTGGGGGCTCATTATTCATCCAGGCACGTTAGCAGGAATAACTTGACATACTGTCTTCGTGTGTTAGTACAGTTGGTCGTCATAACTTTCCGCCTGGCACTGTTTAGAAGTAGTGATCCATTCTGGGACTTTGTTAATCATCCTTCTAGAACTGCGAGCCATTTGATCGCTTCTTCAACAGTGGATAGATTCTCTATTCGTAGAAGTCTATTTAGTATCTACTTTGATCCAATTCCATCCTAGTAGTATACGTTACGCGACACTGGTGGCTCGGTCCGGGCATGACAATCCTATAGATTGTTGGGTTCAGTCGAGTATCCAACTTCATAGATAGTTCTAACTTTCAGTCACTAAATATAGATAGCTACTAATCATACTAGTTAATATATATATATATATATATATATATATATATATATATATATATATATATATATATACTTATAATATAGGATAATATACTAACTAGGATTATAATATAACACATACGTAGGATTAGTATAAGATAACATAAGTTAGGGCAAAGGTGAATTGCTGGCAAACGGGTAAGTGTTGTGTCAATGTGTAACATTTTTTATGCTTGTCATTGAAGATATTTGTGAATCTTTGCGACATTCACACATTCTTGATTAAGTAAGTGAGTGAGTTATCCAGGTGAATCAACAGATATATTATTACATAACTAACATGTCTTCTGAAAAGCCACCTACTAAGGAGGAACTGCGAGAACAAGAAACATTGTTAGGTTATGAGGGTGCAGAGTTGGAAAAATATGTAATAGAAGAAGGAAGAACATGGCGCCAAGAACAAAGGGACATCATCAAAGAGAAGGACGAACGAGAGGAAAGAATTAAATTAAAAATCCAGATGGCGGAAATTGAATCCAGACAGAAGATGCGACAAGCTGAATTGGACAACCAGTTGAAACAGGCTGAATTGGACAACCAGTTGAAACAGGCTGAATTGGACAACCAGTTGAAACAGGCTGAATTGGACAACCAGTTGAAGCAAGCAGAACTGGACAAGGAGTTGAAATTAGCTGAGCAGTTAAGACAGCACGAGTTAGAACTGAGGAGATTAGAACTACAAAATCCTGATGCCTCCAGATTTAGCAGTGCCAGCTCTCCAACTGACAGTCAAGACATTTCCTCGGGACCACATATTACTCCAGGATCAATGAGTTTTCCACTGGCCCACTTCGACCCGAAGGAGGATCAGATGGATGAATATCTTGACAAATTGTAACAGAGGTACGGGTTTTAGTAGTATTTAGGTGGGAAACAGCTACAGCACGATTGAGCATCGGGGTCGAACGAGAGGAGAGATGCTCAAGTCGTGACGTAGTGGGTAGTCAAGTTAGTGTACATCAGAACTCAGCCCTAGAAGGCAGGCTGTTGCCACGTTTGTATAATATTCAGAGTCTTTGTCGACCTAAACGTTTAATAAACTGGATTTATGATTTCTACCAGACTTGTAAGCCCTTGTTCATTTATACACTGTGACATGTGGCTTTAAATGGTGCCGTGACCAGGATTCTGGACTTTGCCATCGCGGACGCGACACAATGCGAAGTACTAACAAACAGCAGAGAACAATGGAGAACTTTTAATAAACACCTTTCTCCACTTGCGGCAACAAGAAGAAGAGGGAATCTAGAATCTTCTCGGAAGAAACAATCAAAATGTCTAGACTAGACTACCTTTTGAGGCCTGCAACGTTTTTTCGAACGGTCGACTGGAGCAGCCATACCTATTGAAGTCAGTTTTTGGATGGAGCTACTACTATCTATTGGACTAAATCGGGAGCTGTTTATTATCCTGCTCTGGAGTGACCGAACTGTTGTCGATATCCTGTGAGTTTGGACTGCCGTCATTGCAGTCGTTGTTTTAATCTAGCTGGTCTGAAGGTCAACTGTCAACTCGAACAACTGAAGGTCATCTCGTTGTATGAAGAGCACCACAAGATTGCTCCATGCTATTCTGGACAATCAGTGAACGTTAACAAATTTTATCCCTGCTCAATTCCAGAATGTGGACGACGCTACTCTGGTTTGGACCGAAGCTCCTTATCAAGTTCGGCTGAAATACTGATTTTTTTTATCACCGTCGTCCAGTGATGGTTTGGATAGATATGGCCCAGTAAACCAAGTCATTAAAATCGATCGTTCCTTACTGTGTTTCAAGAGCCCGTCCTTAGGTGGCTGATAAATTCGATCGTTCCTTACTGTGTTTCAAGAACCCGTCCTTGGGTGGCTGATACGATCAACCATTCTTCACTGCCCTATCGAGGCCTGTAAGGTTTTGTCGTGCCCTATCGAGGCCTGTAAAGTCTTGTCGTGCCCTATCGAGGCCTGTTAAGTTTTGTCGTGCCCTATCGAGTCCTGTAAGGTTTTGTCGTGCCCTATCGAGGCCTGTAAAGTCTTGTCATGCCCTATCGAGGCCTGTTAAGTTTTGTCGTGCCCTATCGAGGCCTGTGAGAGGTTTTGTCGTGCCCTATCAAGCCCTGTGGAGTACAGTCGTACCTGTCGAGCCCAATTGAACATTTTTGGTCCTTACTGAAACCGGTTGGAAAGATAACCTCAACAAGAAAAAGGGTAACATATTTGATATTAGAAAATAATTGAATTTCAGGAAGACGATAACATCCTTTAGTTAATTAATTTAGATATTAATAAGAATTGATTGTTTGTTTGCTTGTACAAGTATAAATATTTTAACATGACAGAACAAGATTCAGTAGCACACGTTTTGGTGGGAGTGGGAACAGCGGTAGATAGACTTCATACGGTCATAAAACAACAGGGAATGACAACTGAAATTGTTAAGTTTAGTGGACAGGCCAGGGAGTTTAAGAAATGGATAACTTCCATAGAAAAATATGCGTATTTAGTATCTGCATCAGATGAAGAGAAAATGAGACTTGCATATCAGGCAGCCACAGAACCAGTTTCACAGCATATTAGAAGAAAATTAGAGGCTAGAGTAAATGAGACATGGGAGCAGTTTAAGGATGACCTGGCACACAAATACGCAGAAATAACGGATCCACAACATGCGTTTTCGGTGTTGAGGCAGTCTAAACAAAATAGTGGAGAGACGGTACAGTTGTTCAGCGATAGGATGATTAACCTGGCTGAAGAGGCATTCTTGGGACAGAATGTACAAGGAGAAGAGGTAGAGAGGATGTTAGTCGGCATTTTTGTAGATGGCATAAAATCCGATGGTTTGAAATTTAAGCTGATGAGGGAAAACCCTGAGAGGTTGTCACAAGCGGTAGATATCGCGGTACAAGAAGAAAATTTGAGACGTAGATTTAGATTGAGAACAGGACGAGAAATAGGAACTAGTCGAGAAGACAGAGTTGAGGAGCCTATGGAAATAGGACAAACAAGGTTCGGATGGAATAGGAGAGGAGGTATACAGACGTTGCAAGGTAGGAATAGAAGTGATTATGACGAGAGAAGACAGGTGAGGTGCCCTACGGGTGAGACACTGGGTAGAACAAACAGCACAAATGTGGTCTGTTGGTTGTGTGGCCAGCGCGGACATTTGTCTCGTTTTTGTGGTAACAGGCGTGTCCAGTTGAATATACAAAGTAGAAGTGACAATAGCAGGTTGAATAGGAGTATAGAAGATAGACACAGAAATTTTACAGGTACAAGAACAACGCAGGAAAACCGGCGCCCTACCTATTAAATGGGACCTGGAGTAGGAAGGGAAATAATAAGGTTCCAAGGTTTAAAGAATACGTTAATAACAGGTATACTAGGACGAACAGAGAATATTTTCAACTAGATGAAGTCAAGCAGTTTATAGAAAATAAAACAGATTATAGTTCTTGTATAATAGAAGTAGGAAAGTATAGAATTCGTACATTAATTGATTCGGGAGCTCAGGTTAGTGTAGTAAAAGAAAGTTTTCTATACAAAGTAGTGAGAAATTGTAGAGTATTTAAGAGTCATAGTAATTTACACTCTGTTACTGGACAGAATTTACAAGTAATTGGACAAACAATGATAAATTTTAAGTTAGGAGGGGTCAACATAAGACATCTTTTTCATGTAGTGAAGGATTTAAATAGAAACATGCTGATAGGAAGAGATTTTTTAATAGAAAATGGAGTAAGACTTTTTTTTGATTTACATAAATTAAAATTCAGGGACGTCTATGTAGATATGGAGGAAGACATGCATATATCAGCAATAGTTAGAGTTAAAATGTCCACGACGTTAAAACCACAGTCGGTTAATTTGATACAAGCAAAGCTGAAGAGAAACCCATATTATGTGGCAGGAAAAACAGTCAGAATCACTGAGTTGCAAGAGGAAGTAATTGGTGAGCCTGGTTTAGAAGTTCCGGATGGAATAATAGAGTTGGATAAACACTTAACTTTTCCAGTGATGGTTATCAACAACACAGGTAGAGAAATCAAATTATACAGAGGATGTGTAATAGCTAAATTAGAAGATAACATTAGTGACATATTGGCAGCGGATAGAGCAGAAATGTCGGGAACACGTTATTCAGAAACTTCTAGTGAAAGACTTAATAACAGACGCGGACGCGGAAGAAGAGGGAACGTCAGAATGGATGAATTGATCCATCCATCCAGAAGAAATACAGTTCAAATACATTCACTAGACAAAATGACAAGGGAACAAGAATTGTTGGCACAGTTAAAAGCTCCGCCAGAAAATAAGGAAGTGTTAGAGCAACTTATAAAGCAAAATCAGGATGTATTTGCAATTAATGATTTAGAATTGGGAAAGACACAAACAGTTACAATGGAAATAGATACGGGAGACCATCCACCAATTAGTTTAAAACCATATAGAACTCCATTAAGAAATAGAGAAATCGTGGAAAAGGCAATAGAAGATATGTTGAAAGCAGGAATAATAACAAGGTCGAAGTCGGAATGGTCATCTCCGGTCGTCATTGTGGCCAAACCTGATGGTTCGAGTCGTTTCTGTTGCGACTACAGGGCGTTGAACAAAATCACTAAGAATGTAGCATACCCACTGCCGGTAATTGATGATATTTTGGGGCTGCTTAATGGCTCTACATATTTCACGACGCTGGACGCAAGATCAGGGTTCTGGTGTATTCCGATGTCGAAGGACGCTCAAAAGAAAAGTGCTTTCTGTACTCATATGGGTTCTTACGAATTCTTACGAATGCCTTTTGGAGTCAAAACTGCGCCATCTCACTACATGCTCTTAATAAATGAAGTATTAGAAGGTATGCAAAGGTTTGCACTAGCCTATATAGACGATATTCTGATTTTTACGACAGGAGATGTGGTTGATCATTTAAAACATATTAGATTAGTATTCGATAGATTAAGGGTACATGACGTTAAATTGAAACTTAGTAAGTGCCAGTTTTTAAAGACAGAAACAAAATATTTGGGTTATATTATAAATAGAGACGGAATAAAACCAGACCAGGAAAAGATAAAGGTTATTAAAGAGTTACCTCCTCCAACTAATGTTAAGGAAGTGCGTGCGTTTATAGGAACTTGTGCGTATTATAGGCGGTTTGTCCCGACGTTTTCAATGATAGCAGAACCTATTACAAATTTAACAGGCAAATACGCTAGATTTAAGTGGGATGATGAGTGTCAAAAAGCGTTCGAGTATTTAAAAAACAGCTTAACACTGGTACCATTATTGACGCATCCAGATTTAAACAAACAGTTCATACTGTACACAGATGCTTCGGACAATGCAATAGGAGCATGTTTGGTTCAACCATATGAAGGAAAAGAGTCTGGAATACCAGGGGTTAAAAATGAAAGGCCAATTTACTTCTTATCTCATAAACTTAGCAAATCTCAACGCAAATGGACGACTATTGAAAAAGAAGCGTATGCCATTCATTATGCCCTTCAGAAACTAAATTACTACTTACATAACGCAAATTTTGTTATTAGAACTGATCATATGCCTTTAAAGTCTTTTTTAGAAGCTCCAGTGCAGAACAGGAAAATACAGACGTGGGCATTGAATCTACAGGGATACAATACGAAAATTGAGTACATTCCAGGTAGGATTAACACATGCGCTGATTTATTATCTAGGATTCCCTACCCACAGTCGTCAGGTGACACAGAAGATGAAGGAGAACCAGAGATTGACGATCGAAACTGGCAAGTAAATATTTTAGATTCTGCCATAATAAATGGAGAAGACTTTGAGAGTTTACCATCGGATCAGGAGGCTGAACATAGAGTGGAAGAAGACCCACATTTAGCACAGTTTAGTATGAAAGAAGAACAGGAATTAGATCCAAAAGTCTTACAAATAAAACAGAAATTAAGTGAAACGGAGGAGAACAAATATAAGAAGAATTATTTGGTTTTACAAGAGGATGGACAGTTATACTATATGTGTGAAAGGAACGAACAGCTAAGGAAATATATTCCAAAACATTTAGAAAATGAAGTTTTAAAAGCATATCACAATGAGAATGGACATCTCGGTCGGGATAAATTGGTGAAAGCACTTACTAGTAAATATTATTGGCCGAATTTATTTAGATCTGCTTGCAAATATGTGGATACGTGTGAAAGATGCAGGTTAAGGAATATGAAAACAATTAAGTGTCCTTTACAAGATACAGATATTCCTCAGTTTCCAATGCAGAAAATTAGTTTAGATATATCGGGTCCTCACCCTAGAACATTGTCAGGAAACGTGTATTTAATTCATATAGTAGACGTCTACAGTCTTTGGTCGGAAGTTTATGCAATTCCAGATAAGAGCGCAGATACAGTCATTAATATTTTTTTTACAAGAGTTCGTACCAAGATTTAGTTGCCCACAAAGTATACTTACGGATAATGGTAGAGAATTTGTAAATAAAAAATTCAAAAAGTTGTTAAAGGATTTAAATATAACCTCATACTATAGACCTTCTTCAAATGCTAAAAACGAACGGCAACATCGGACATTATATGATATTATAGCAAAGATTGTGGATGAACATGAAAAAGACTGGGATTTATTTTTAGGACCAGCACTTAGCGCCATACGCACAAATCAAAATGAGAGCACAGGCTTTTCACCATTTTATTTAATACACGGGAGAGAACCAGTATTACCAATAGATAATCTCTTAAAACCAAGACGGAAGTATATGGGAGAAGACTTTCAGGAGACCATTATACAAGAAATGCATAAAGCACACATGAGGTTGAAGAATAATATAGTTAAAGCTAGAGAAAGACAGAAAAAGTACAAAAACCTGAATACAAAGTTACAGGAGTTTAAAGTAGGAGATAGAGTGTATTACAAAAAGCATAGAAGGAACTCTAAGTTTGATGATCGTTGGGTCCCAGGTTATTAGGAAATGTGTCGTATAGTATTAAGAACCAGGTGACGGGACATGTGGCAAGGGCACACGTGGAACACTTAAGAAGAGATGATGATGAGAAGGAAAATGATAATTATAATAATAATTATTGTTCAGACACCGGATACTTAGATGAACGAGTCATCAGGGGGACTACAAAAACCCCAGCTTTTAGAAAGGATCCGACACACAGTCAGTTAAAAACGGCTCCAGGCTACGATGATACTCAAGAACAAACAATACCGAAAACGATGCTAGAAGAAAAGGTGAAGGAGAGTCATTGTGATACTGTAGAATCTATGGAAGAAGAAATGGGTGCTCCATTTAAAAATACTAGACAAGCAACAAAAAGAAGAATGGATAAACAAAGAGAAAGAGAAGTGAAAAGACAGAGGAGAATTAGAGAGTATTCAACAAGCGGTGAAGATATGCCTTTACTGGAAAGGTCCTTAAGAAATAGTGATAGACAAATTAGATGGGATATTGAACGGAAGAGATTAGCGGCTGCTAACGAGAGAAATACAGATGAAGAAGAAGAAATGGATGAGAAATCAGAGTCAATTAGTAGTATGGAGGAGGATGATAGATTATACGGGGAGGATGATATTGATGTAGAGATAGCATTGATACAGAGAAACTTGGAGTTGTTGAAGAAGTGGAAACGTAAGAGATAAATTGATAGAAAATATTGCAGATTGCAAGATGTAAGTTTCAGGCTTTAAGGAAAGAGATACCTGATGAAGTGTGTGAGACGGTGGAAATGGAAAAGGCTTCTGTTGATACTTTTTATAAATGATCTGGAGTAGTCAAGCAATGGATGTAGGTTCGACTGAGGTATATATATATTTTTGTTCTCTCAGTGACGGAATTGCTGGTTGATATTATGTTTTGGTTTCTTATTGGATGGATAAGTTAATCAATGGTACAGCAGGTAGTTGTACTATATAGTAAATAGACAAGTTTTTACTGGTGCTAGGAGTATCGTGGTGTATGGTAATGATTAAGTAGTTATAGGAATATGTCCACGAGAAGCAATTGGGGTGTAGATAATACGGCCATTGTAGTTAAAGGCTTGTACGAAAAGAACAGATATTGTTTTAAATAAGAATTTGGTCTGTAAATAACAGATATAGATATATGTAGACCTGGCGGTGAATTGTTTCAGTTTCTTGCTTATAAAAACAATGGAGTGACTTGAGTGAATAGATATGACTTACGTTGATTCGTATAGGAGGAAAATTTTGCTTGGTTACTTTAAGTAGATAATTCTATGTGAATTATAATTTTTTTTTGAAGAACTTCTCTTTAGCGAGAAGACACTTGTTTTATTGAGTCTGAGTTTGTAATGCCTCATATATAATATGTTTTTTCTTTGCTTAATTTGCTCCTGTAATATGATTGTTGTTACTTGATTTTAGAATAGGGTTATTGTGTTCTTAGACTTTTACGTACAAACTGTTGGTCTGTAAAAGAGACCAATAGTGTTAGGTAGTATTAGAAAATTTTATTTTGATTTGATGAGATGCATGTTGTATTATTTTAAAATCTGTTTTCTTTGAATGAGTTGGAGGATATCTTGTTTTGATTTTATTTCGTTTAAGTTAATTAAGTTGTTTGGTGTATTAGGTTACATAGTTATAAATTTAATTAAGTAAGTTAATTTTCAAGTAGTTATGGTGTTGGCTGGAATAAAGAAAATAATATGAGGGCTAACAGAGAGACACATACTGAGGGCTAATAGAGAGACATATAGATAGTCGGCATGAAGAGCTTCTTATGGATATGAAGTATTAGAAAATAGGAGCTGCATTAAAGTCAGCATTATAGGAAGAAAAAGGAGGGGGGAGACTGTGAATGGCAGCATATAAGCGGGAGTGTTTATATAAATATTATGCGATGTGAGGGGGGCAAGAAATAGGTGCTGTGAAAAACCAGCGTTAATTAAATTGATAATGTTCATAGAATATGAACATTGGCTGTGGTAAAAGGTGAGGTGACGGAAATATAGACAAGATTGTGGATGGCAATATAAATGTTATATATATATAAATGTTGAGAAAACGTATGTCAACTTGGTTTATGGAGAACAAAGATCTATTTTCATAAGACGTATTTTAAAAAATTGTTGTACAAATTTTTTTATTGGCAAGGGAGGTAAATGTGGTTGTGTGGACTATGCATTGCTTTATGTAAATGTGATGACGTTGACTTTTCATCCTTTATGCTTATCACTGGGTGCGCACCCCTTCTTTACTTTTCTAAATACGTTGTTTCTATGTTGTTCTGGTTGTCTTGTGTTGTGAAAGAGCGAGGGATTTCATAATGCCATGTGTACAATAACGATTATACGAACTAATCTTCTAATGATATGTATATTTGATACAGAAACTCGAGGAGCCAAGAAAGGACCAGAAATATATAGTGGATGGCTATATAGTTTGGGGAAATAGATGGGGTTACTTAACATAAAGTGGTTTAGGGAGATTTGGGAACTGTAAGAACTAAAGAAAGGGGAGAAGGAGTGTTTACTTTAAAAGAGTTACCATACGTGGTATGATATATTGTACAAAGTAGAATCGAAGAAGAAGTATATAGTGGGTTACTAGCTGACAATATAACCGGGAGAAGGGTTAAAGGATATAATATATACTCAAATTTGAGTTGGTTTGGGGAAGATTAGAGGAAATGTGGGAGTTAAGAAAAAAGGAAAAATTCTTTAGGAAAACATAGGGAGGTGTAACAGAGGTACGGGTTTTAGTAGTATTTAGGTGGGAAACAGCTACAGCACGATTGAGCATCGGGGTCGAACGAGAGGAGAGATGCTCAAGTCGTGACGTAGTGGGTAGTCAAGTTAGTGTACATCAGAACTCAGCCCTAGAAGGCAGGCTGTTGCCACGTTTGTATAATATTCAGAGTCTTTGTCGACCTAAACGTTTAATAAACTGGATTTATGATTTCTACCAGACTTGTAAGCCCTTGTTCATTTATACACTGTGACAAAATTCGTGTTAATGTGTGAAGCCTACAATCTGCCTAAGGATAAATTTAATATTAAACTCTCCCAAGCACTTCGCGGGCCGGCGTATGACGTGTTTGCAAAGCTCCCTCCAGGTCTTGAGAAGGACTTTGTCACTCAAAAATGCTCTCTTGAAACGATTTCAGTTAACCTCTAGTGCCTACAGGGTGAAGTTCCGTACAGCCAAACGGTCACAAGGAGAATCCTTTCCTCAGTTCGCCTCACGGATACACACTTATTTTAACAAGTGGGTAGAACTGAGTGATTTGGATGCTACTTATAACGGGCTGGAGGAACTAATACTTGTTGAGCAATTTAAAGATGTTCTTCCAAAACAGCTTCAAACATTTATTGCAGAGAATGGTGGTGCTCGGCTAGAGGAGGTTATCTCACTAGCCGAACGATATTTAACTGCCCATGGCGAAGTAGCTACCACTAAATCTTGTAATTCTTCTACTGCTCAAAATACTCCTGCAACACAGAATAAGGGTTTTCAGCAGAACAACTCTTACGGTAAAGACACAAGAGGGCACACTGGGGGTCCGCACCAAAATCCTGGTTTTCAAAAACAAAAACCACCAGCGAACAATAGTGGATGGGGTATACCTTACTGCAAGAACTGCAAAAGTAATGATCACCACACGAGCATGTGCAGAAATAATCCCCCTACCCAGTATGCTGCGTGTATGATTACGGGGGCAAGTACCCAACAGAACATATGTTCAAGTAATGGAACTAGGCCACCCACGGTTGAAACTATTCTGGTTAACGGTAGTCCAGTACTGTGTCTCTATGACAGTGGACTCCAGTGTGATGCAATAATAGCTAAGCAGTTAGTGAAACCATCACAGTTAACAAAACAAACAGTTGTAGTCAAAGGGGCTATCAGGAGCTCTCCAACTATAATAGCTAAGATAGCCAAAGTACATGTGACATCTAAGTATGTCACTGGACTCATTTCAGCTGCAGTGATCGATGATCCAGTATATCATTTCATGCTTGGTCGTAAGTATGTATATTTAGGAGAACCATCATCACCAATGATAATGGCAGCAGTGGAGACCCGGAGTCAGGTTGCACAGTCACATGAACCTATACTCTCAATCAACCCTCTACCTCGGGAGATTAGGGCTGCACAAAATGAATGTCCGACTTTAGCATCTTGTTTTGGCAAATTGCCAAACGGTAGAAATCCTCCAGCAGCTGGAAATTTCTATTTAAAGGACAAGTTGTTGTACCATAGGGCAGGAACTATGGGTACCGAACACGGGCAACTTGTCGTGCCGAAACAATATCGTAATCAGATATTGCATATGGGACATACCATATCCTTCAGTGGACATATGACTGTAGGAGTTACTACCCAGCGTATTTCTTGTCATTATTTTTGGCCGGGAATGACTGCTGACATACGAAGATACGTCCAGTCTTGTCCCGAGTGTCAACATGGCTCCCCCAAGCAGTGGTCTACTCCTGTTTCCATAGGGGAAGGGTTAGTTTTGAACACTCCTTTTGAGCGAGTAGCTATAGACATTATTGGTCCACTGCCCACTTCTAAGAAGAAAAATACTTATATTTTAACTGTAGTAGATACAGGTACAATGTGGGCTGAAGCTACTGTACTGCCCTCCATCAATGCAACTAGGGTAGAAGAGGCTCTCCTAGAAATATTTACCAGAGTAGGATTCCCTATTCTTATGGTAAATGATAGTGGGTCATCATTGAATGAGAAGTTAAGGGGAGAAATCTCCTACATCTTCAGGATGCACCATGTCAACACAGGTTTTAGTCTCACAGAGAATAAGCGACTTGTGGTCAAATATACAGGGACCCTCAAATCGATCGTGAACAAGTTAGTCCAGGAGAAACCCGAGAGTTGGGACACGTATTTATCAGCAGCAATGTTTGCCTATCGAGAAGTACCACATGTCGCCACCGGTCTTCCACCTGCTACACTATTGTTCGGACGACCAATTAACGGACCGCTTGAGGCTCTTTTGAGAACCTGGACTGATGAAGGAACAGATGAGAGTGTCGTCAAGTCTTCACAGTATGTAGAGGAACTGAAACAGAAACTGCACATGGGATGGAAATTAGCTAACTCCACTCTCCGTCGTGCCAGAAAGAAACAGGCTTCCTTCTATAATAAACCTATTAGAAACCAGTCTCTAGAGGTAGGAGATAAAGTGCTAGTCTTATTAACCAAAGGGGATAATAAGTTAGAAATTGCTTGGCAAGGACCATTCATCATTAAAGAGAAGGTGTCCAGCAACAAGTACTCTGTTTCTATTCGCGGGAAAACTACAGTCTTCCACGTGAATTTACTCAAAAGACATTTTGAGAACAACATGAACCCACCAGTTCATATTATGACTCTGGCTGTGGTTGATAATGGATCCAAAGGGGATCAATCCAGATGGGAAGACAACCCCGACAGATGTGAGGAAGATGACGCGGCTGAACACGATCCCAACTTAGAGACGTCTAAAGGGAAAGTAAGGACGACGTGCATGAAGTATAGGGATCAAGACCAATTGGGTCGACGGAGAGATGTTGGAATTGTAGGACCTTTATCAGTGACAGACGAAGGACACCCCGACCAACGAAAGCAAAGTTTCCAGAGAAGATTTCCATGGAAGCGACATCAAGGGAGGAGGTTTCTTAGAAGGTGTCTTAGAAACGAAGAGTCTGAGAATTTTGAATAGACATTGTTCTACTGGGGAAGAGGGGGGACCTGTCCAAATGATCCATAAACGTCAGAGTAAGGGCTGACAAAACTATATGAGAGTTCGGGCTGGAGAAAAAGTTGCTTCTCCAACTTTTTTTGAACGATGGGCATTTGTGACAGGTTGGCCCACCTCTCAGATCGTTTTGTTACTAGAGGGAGATAGCCCTCAGTAAACCCCTCTATGTATCCTGTATTCTTTTTTTATTTTTATCTATATTTTCAAATATTAGATAAAATCGTCTTTGGTTAGTGTATTTATGTACATAAAACTATAGAGAGAGTTAAATACTATTTCTTCTTATAGTTAGAAGTAGATGTAGGGTAGAGTTCGTTTACAAGCCAAGAAATCAAGTCAGGCTGAATTTTATATTCAGGTTTGGCTGTGAAAAATAATTTGGCCACAGGAAGGGAACTCTCCTGGATGAGAAGTTAACTTCCGGTAGCACCCTAACTTCTGCCATTTCTGATAGCAACGTGGAGGGAGCAAGGAGCTACTATCACGTCAATTGGCTAAAATTAAACACCTGTCTGTGTTTAAACATATTTTATTGCTGGCTCTGGTTAAGCCGAAAAACCCTCTAAAACATAGAAAAGCCAATGATAGTCTCCACTCCCGATAGGCCAGTCAAAATCTAGTTGCAGGGTGAGTTAATAATAATTTTGTTAAATATTTTTCTGTGTGTCAAAATGCCGGCAATATCTAAAGGCCATGCCGATCGATAATAGATAACATTAATTAAAACTAGTGTTAGTTAACTAATATTAGAATTAGGACCATGTTTGTGTGCCATGTGGCTTGCCGACAAGGGTAAAACGCAAAGCTCGTCACATGTGGCATTAGAAACATGGATAAATTACATTACGTGATTCTCGAAATTAGGTATCCACCTGCGGAAGGACACCTGAGTTAGTCAGTAGACGATTAGAGTTAAGATAAATTAAGTATGTGCTTACTTCGGAACTAGCGTATTTCTCTAGATACTATACTTATTAGTTGAAGGAATTAGTTCAGAGAGTGAATAAGTTACAATTAATTATTCCTTATTAATCTCTATCTGGCCCATAGTCAGATTACTACCATGTGGTCCAAGATGGCCCACTTAACAAAGTTCAAACCTTGGGGGAATTCTCCAACCCTAATATTGTTCTTGTGTATAGTGAAAATAATCTTAAAACTAGCTAAGAAATCTTCTAGATAATTAATTATGTTTTAAGTAATATAAGGAAGACTTGCTATTAAGTACAACTCATAACTCTTTAAGTGAACTTGGGATGTTTCATTGATTTTAATGGTTCACCCGTGTACATCGTGAAGTTATAGTTGTGTGTGATTTCATTTCATTCTATGGAATTCATCAATATGTGATGTTAATTCATCGTGTGGAGGGTAGTTTGTGTGTTTCCATACTTGGAAAATGATGTGTGGTGTTTCATCGATTTAATGGTTTGTTAATGTATATCTGACGTCGGAGTTGTGGCGTCTGAGTTTCATTCCATTGAAGTCATCCTATATGTACTGTTAAGTCATTATGTGAATTGTGGTTCATGTTTCCATGAGTAATCATGACTTAGAATATATATTTGGAATGTGGTCTTTGAAGTAGAGCATTGTGATTGTACATGTTTGATCTAAATGTCAGCAGAGAGAATAGGATATCATTTGTGTGCTGTTTCCATTAGATCAGTGTGCTGTTGTAGATTTCAGATAAGGAATCAAAATGTGTAAATTTAGATAATACATGCTATGAAAATTTATGAGACAAGCATGCCATGCAGGACATGGCCAAAAGAATTTACAATTCTGTCTTGAAGGATTATTCACTCCTTCTCACTGTCATTCACAGAGCCTGCACCCTGATCATCTGTAGCCGTAGTCACGACCGGTGATTGAGCTACGAACCACTCACTTGATGCAGCAGAGAGTGGAGTCCATACCACGATCCAGTCAGCACCGCCAGCTTACCATCCAGGAGGCTAAGGATTATCAGATGAGTGGCTACCCACCCGTTTGCCACTGCACAGCAATCCTAATTTGTCCGCTATTGGCTAAGAGTCTATGATTATATCCTCTAGCTGAACATTATCTTGTCGAGATTTCAGGGATCTGCGTATCTCTTATGTGTCAGTGAGTTCCCAGTGGGGCTCACGTAGTGTTCTTTGGGATTAAACGTTATGTTATATTTGTACTTTTAACAACTGCGTCTGTCATTCTAGAATTAGCATCATCAGATTGTGTGACGAGTGAAAGGACTACATCTATACGTATCATTCTGTCTTATCTCCTGTTGTGTGAGAATACATTAGGCAGTGGGGGCTCATTATTCATCCAGGCACGTTAGCAGGAATAACTTGACATACTGTCTTCGTGTGTTAGTACAGTTAGTCGTCATAACTTTCCGCCTGGCACTGTTTAGAAGTAGTGATCCATTCTGGGACTTTGTTAATCATTCTTCTAGAACTGCAAGCCATTTGATCGCTTCTTCAACAGTGGATAGATTCTCTATTCGTAGAAGTCTATTTAGTATCTACTTTGATCCAATTCCATCCTAGTAGTATACGTTACGCGACAATTATAAATATCAACTGCTGGCGAGCCTATCTGGCCAATGAGTGTTCTATGATTTGTCCCAGCAATGAATTCAGGCTAATGGCTAATGTACCGATCTTGTTGTTTGTCCGCCCTGCCGGATTGGTCATGGTCATCTAGTCGTCTGCCTGTCCTAAAGGGGGTGCCTGGTTATATCAATCCGAGCCCACCAATGTGTGTTACAATGAAAGATGTGGGATGTTGACTTCGGAGTAAACTCCACTTATGACTGTAGCACTGCGTTCCTCCGCGGCAACCTCGATACCAGACTGTTTCAAAGTCGCTGTGCTAGAAGTGATATGACTACGCCCGGCAGAGCAACCAGCGACAATGCTTTCACAACGTTCAAGGTCCATGCCACAGTTCTTCAGTGCGGTCTTCGGGGTGTCCTTGTGTGGTTGTTCTTTGGGTCGACCGCGTGCTGCTTTCACTACTGGATATCTTCTCTGCAAACCACTGAACTAACATGCCAACATCATGACCGATCCGCCTGAGCTTAGATGTGCTGCACAGCATTGTGGGGTGCTTACTATGTCAGTCCATGAGAAAACATGCATCTGTGACAATATCTTCCTATTTTACATTCAACAATAGCCGTAGACTGCCAACAAGGTGGTGATTGTGGCTGCTCGTACGATGATCGTACACTGTACAGGTGCCACATAAACATGCAGTTTAGTAATCAGCTGAACTCTCCGGTCCCAAAATAGTGGGTCTTAGTTTCTCGAAAGCCACGCACACTTTGTCAATTCTCATGTTCGCGCCGGTATGGGTATGGTCTAGTTTGGAGTGTTGTAAAGACTTGCAGTTCGTTGGGCAGGCTCTAGTTTATGGCCTATAACAACAGTTGGTTTACTATGCTCCGTCCCCGGGGCCCATCGGTGAAGCACTTCGATGTCCCTGCAGCGAGACGCTGGTGTCATTTGGAGGTGACAGGTTCGAACACCGGTGGGGTAACTCTAGCTGTAAATTGTTATGTTTGTCTGGCGTGTCCTCTAGTCTCTACTTCTGTCTTCGTGCCCAGTTCGTAACCCATTAAAAATAAAGTTTATTGGTTCGTTCTTCTTCTATGAGCGACAAACAATAGATGTGAATGCATATATGAACTATCTCGGTACAGCCATAACAAAACAACCGATGGAAGTGCCTTGTAGAGATTAGAACAGGAATCACAGAGTTGAGCTGAGCTCAAGAACCGACATCACTGCTCTCAGGGCATTCCCATAAGTGCTCAGTCCTCATCTTCAACAGCCAGCGTAGAGTTCCAATACTAATGGTGCTAGCTGCAATCTGATTATAAGTCCGTCTTGCTTTACCTCTGAGTGACGACTGTCGGCCAGATCCCCTGATCACCTCTTGCTACTGTATTCTCTCTAGACCATGATAGTCCATCTGTTCTGCATTATTCACATTCTCCCATGGGGCCTTCACCACGTCTGCCTTATCATGCATCAAATCACCCTACAATGATGCGGTACCAGCCAGTCTGTTTGCCTGTTCATTTTTCAACCACACCAGAAGTGTCCTGGAGAAAAGATCCAGCGAATGCTCGCAACCTGCAACCTCTGTCTGATTCGATGCATGCCATTCTGCACGAAGTAAGCAAGTCTCCACCTTTGCCAGCATGCTTTGTGAACAAGAAACAAAGCGCGGGGGGGGGGGGGGGGGGGAAGAGAGAGAAAGAGAGAATTAAGATTATTTCAAGATCGCGTTAATACAAGAACCGGTTACTTGATGATGCTTTTCCCTCCATACTTTACGGTTCTATACTTCTCGCCTTTCTGAAATTAATTTTATAACGTACGTAGACCCGAAAATCACGTTGTATGTAGACTTCTAGTGTGATTTATTAAATTAAGCCTCCATTTTTACGTATACCGTGTAGGTGGTGGGGTGGGGGTTATAGGGAGGAAATATGAAAAGGGGGAGGGGGAGGATGACGTTCTCAAAATATGGTGAAGGGGTGCACGGGCCAAAAAAGGTTGAGAACCACTGACCTAGACGGTCAGAATTGTGGGGGGTGGCCACTATATGGGGAGAAATAAACTTCAAAAAAAAAAAAAAAACCTGGCAAAATTGATGGCAGAAGAGCAAGGCGAAGGAAGAAACAGTAAATACTGTCCCTGGATAGCTTGGCTAGATGGCATAATGGGGACAGGAACACAGAACTGTCCCAGGACTGGTGATGGTGTGGGATGGCCAACCATGACCGCCCAGGCTTATCGGCACGGCACATGACTACATACAGCAGTAGTTCCCAAGCTTTTCAAGCAGAGGCCCATATCTACTATTTTCGGTAGTTAAGCGGGCCACAACGTTATACAATTATAAAAGTCGTGCAATATCATTCTTACCTTTTTTAACTTAAATGTTAAATCAATTTCGAAAATCGCTGTTAGTGTAATTAATTTACAATTGTAACTGTTCTTCATAACCAGTTATTTAAGTTCAGATGCTATTTTATCAATGTCTGGGCACAAATCTGTCGTGCCCAAAGTCATAAGCGCAACTAGGTTACTATCGGTGAGTCTGGAACGTTGCTTATTTTTTTTATAACGGTCATTGCGGAAAATGACTGCTCGAGGCCTCCCGTGGCACTTTCTGACAGCTGGTGGACCAAAAGTGGCCCGTGGTTTGGGAACCTCTGACATAGAGTATGACCCACTGACATTCCCGTGTGCTGCCACACCCCCCCCCCCCCCACACACACACACAGATGACTGCACAGACAACCGGTCCAGTGACACACACACCCACCCACACACACACACAACTGCACTCACAGCCGGTTCAGCGACACACAGGCACATGAGTGCACTTAATGCCGGTCCAGCTTGGAGTAGATGGCTAGGGGACTCATCTCTAAATGTGGCACTGGGGTCTCTGGCACGGGTATCTACTTCTGGTAATGGTCGTGACTTCAACCAGAACAGGGTCACGCGGCAGACGAGGCAGTGCGTGCTGGTGAAATAGGTTTCAGGGAATATGCGAAATGGGAAACTCACGGGAGACACTGGCGTGCTGGTAGAAAATATGGGAAATGGGAGGCTCTTGGAGATGCTGTCAAGATAGTGAAAAGGGAAGAACCGGCATGGAGTGATTGGGTGAGTGAAGTCGAGTCTAGGCTGACAGTCAGCCGATGTCTGGATAAACATGGCCCGGGAGATGAGTTGCCGATAGTACCTGTGATGATGGATTTATAATTAGCCTGGGGAAAACTACCTGAGTGGCCCTGTGTGGCAGGTGTGTTGATACTCGACACACGAGTATGCTATAGTTATTTATTCGGGGGCGACGGGATGTGTGTATGCTTTGTGAGAATATTGTAAACATATCTAGCGTATTTATGTCTCCTTGCTAACATACAGACATAGCCGCAGACATGTATGTGTTCATGCACAGACAGACATGGGCGGGCAGAAGAACGAACGAACAAGATTTATGTTCAAAAGGTCACGAATTGGGCAAGCAGGCCTGTCTTACATTCGGTTCTTCCAGCCACTCATCTTTCGTTCATCAATTATGTATTGTGCATATTACATTCACACTGAAAAAAAAAAAAACAACAACTGTCAAATGAATATTGTGAACATGGATGCATACTACCGTGTTATGAGACAGGCAGGCAGACAGACACACCCGCCGGGACTCACACACGCATAAACACACACATGCATACATAAGGTAAAACTCGCACAGATACACACCCACTCAATAACTCACAATTACACACTCCCACGCATACACATATACTCACGCACAATCACTAACAAACATTGACTCATACATACATACATTCTCTCTCTGTCTGTCTCTCCACTTGTCTCTCTCTCTCTGTCTGTCTGTCTCTCTCTCTCTCTCTTTGTTACCCTTTGAAAATAAAGTCTGTTCGTTCGTTCTCTCTCTCTCTCTCTCTCTCTCTCTCTCTCTCTCTCTCTCTCTCTCTCTCTCTCTCTGTCAGACTGTCTGTCTCTATCTCCCTTTCTGTGTGTGTGTCTCTCTCTATCTGTCTCGGTATATCTCTCTTTCATTTGACAATGTTTTTTTTTCGTTTTCTCGTGTGATTGTATCATGCGTAATATGCATTGTTTATGCTTACAAAATCCATTTGACAATATTTTTTCCCCTATGTTAATGTAACATGCACATTTGATGAATGAAAGATGAGTGATTGAAAGGGCCGAATGTAAGACGGGCCTGCGTGCCCAATTTGTTACCCTTTTAAAATAAAGTTTGTTCGTTTGTTCGTTCTCTTTTCCTCTGTCTGTATCACTCTCTCCCTCTGTCTGTATCTCTCTCTCTCTCTCTCTCTCTCTCTCTCTCTCTCTCTCTCTCTCTCTCTCTCTCTCTCTCTCTCTCTCAACATCTGTTGTGTGTACCCATGGCAGTGACGACTATATAATATAGAAGTAAACAATGGCCGACACAGAACAGTAAAACTCGACGCAGCGATTCTGCCTGGCCAGTAAACTCGCCTGTCGGCCTGTCGGCTCGCTATTCTTGGGTTCAAACACCGTTCAGAGTGGGCTTGTTTCATGGCCACGTGACCGCTGGGTGGCCCTGGTCTCATACCGTGAGTACTGACAGAGTACGTTCTGTGAAGGTAAGAGGCCACACGTGACACATGAAACACGGCAGGCCGCGGAGAGTGGCGCGGTGACTAAAATACCAGCATCTTGCGGTATTCTCACGGGTCGTGCAATAATAACAAGTGGGTGATGCTGATCCTGGACACTACACAAACACAAGCACAACACGCGTGCTCCACCTGGGGCACCTGTCAGGTGAGCAAATACCCCAACTAGCAGCTCACGCACCACAGGTTGGTGGAACCTCTTCTAAACATATCTATATGTGGGTGTGTATGTGCGCTCGTGTGTGCGCGCGCGCGTAATGTCATAGTCTGAAAATACCAAGATGTCATGCTGGCGGCCGCTTTTATAAACATACAACAGATAAAACATAATAATTGACAATCTTGTTGACAGACTGTAGTTACGTGGCACTGGAATTAGATTGAGACATGGAATGGTAAAAAATACACGTGACAACATAAAACCGATACTGCAGTCTAGGCGGCAGAGAAATACACTGACGGGCGTTGATAGACACTCAAAGAAGCGGAGAGTGGAGGACACATTAGGCAACATAACAGTTGCAAGCTATAGTGAAAATGCCGGGACTCGAACCTGATCCCAAAAGAAAAAAAATTACAGAAGTCATAGAAAAGTCGGATATGAAAAATGAAACAACTCAAACATCTTGATCACATTAAGCGGTACATACATAAATTGTACCAGCATCTTCTGGGGGAGTAAAGACTGCCAGGGAAGCAGGGTATCGGCAGCGACTCAAGTAGGGAAAAAAGCATCAAGAGATGGACAAACTGCAATCTGTCAGAGAGCACAAGTAAAACGAGAGACAGAAAATGGAGAACTGCGAACACGACATTTGATTGATCGAAAGACATACATATGCACATATGTATCGACGACACACAGGTGTATGCTTGTACACATAACAAGATGCGTGAATCCGCTGGAGACACCAGCAACATAAGACAGAATGTAGCAACATAAGACAGAATGTAGCAACATAAGACAGAATGTAGCAACATAAGACAGAGTGTAGCAACATAAGACAGAATGTAGCAACATAAGACAGAATGTAGCAACATAAGACAGAATGTAGCAACATAAGACAGAATGTAGCAACATAAGACAGAGTGTAGCAACATAAGACAGAATGTAGCAACATAAGACAGAATGTAGCAACATAAGACAGAATGTAGCAACATAAGACAGAATGTAGCAACATAAGACAGAATGTAGCAACATAAGACAGAATGTAGCAACATAAGACAGAATGTAGCAACATAAGACAGAGCAACATAAGACATAATGTAGCAACATAAGACATAATGTAGCAACATAAGACAGAATGTAGCAACATAAGACAGAATGTAGCAACATAAGACAGAATGTAGCAACATAAGACAGAATGTAGCAACATAAGACAGAGCAACATAAGACATAATGTAGCAACATAAGACAAAATGTAGCAACATAAGACAGAGTGTAGCAACATAAGACAGAGTGTAGCAATATAAGACAGAGTGTAGCAACATAAGACAGAATGTAGCAACAGAAGACAGGATGTAGCAACATAAGACAGAATGTAGCAACATAAGACAGAATGTAGCAACATAAGACATGACGTAGCAACATAAGACAGGATGTAGCAACATAAGACAGGATGTAGCAACATAAGACAGAATGTAGCAACATAATGTAGCAACATAAGACAGAATGTAGCAACAGAAGACAGGATGTAGCAACATAAGACAGAACGTAGCAACATAAGACAGAACGTAGCAACATAAGACAGAATGTAGCAACAGAAGACAGGATTTAGCAACATAAGACAGAATGTAGCAACATAAGACAGAGTGTAGCAACATAAGACAGGATGTAGAAACATAAGACAGGATGTAGCAACATAAGACAGGATGTAGCAACATAAGACAGAATGTAGCAACATAAGACAGAATGTAGCAACATATGACATGGTGTAGCAACATAAGACAGAACGTAGCAACATAAGACAGAATGTAGCAACATAAGACAGTATGTAGCAACATAAGACAGAATGTAGCAACATAAGACAGAATGTAGCAACAGAAGACAGAATGTAGCAACATAAGACAGAATGTAGCAACAGAAGACAGAATGTAGCAACAGAAGACAATGTAGCAACATAAGACAGAATGTAGCAACATAAGACAGAATGTAGCAACATAAGACAGAATGTAGCAACAAAGGACTACAGAGAACAGGAAGACGCGACTACAACAGCTCACATATAACCAACGACGGAAGCGCCTGTTGAATCAGATGTACATTCTTTTTCTTCTTCTTCAGCGTTCCGAGCCATTGAGGTTCTTTGCTGCAGATACAACCCGTCTCCATTCGTCTCTCTGGTGGACCTTCTCTTGCCAGTTGTTGATTCCAAGTGCTTGTAGATCTGTACATGTATTATCTCTCCGCCGCCTTCTTGGTCTACCTCGGGGTCTACGGTCATTTATTTCCCGAGTGTAAGCGAGTTTTGTTTCCGTATTATCTTCCATTCTTTCTATATGCCCCAGCCATTGTAGTCTATTAGCCTTCATGATACCAGTGATTAGCGGGGACTTAAACAGATCATAAATGTCTTTGTTACTTCTTCTTTTCCACTCTCCACTTTGTGTATCCCTAATGGGTCCAAAGATGCGTCTTAAAACTTTGTTCTCAAAGGTTTGTAGCAAGGCTTCGTCTCCTTTCGTTGTACTCCAGGTTTCAGAGCCATACAGCACAACTGGTCTGATCAGTGTTTTGTATATTGTGATCTTGGTGTTACGAGATAGCGCCTTTGATTTTAGTAGATGTTGTAGTGCATAATATATCTTATTTCCAGGGAAAATAGTGCAGGAATATACACGAGTACTTTACATTCGAGCCCTCGTACTTTACTTAATTTACATACTTTACTTACGCTACGTACTCTAGTTTACATACTTTATACATACTCTACTTTACAAACTTTACACGCTCTATTTACTTTAAATACTTTCCTTACTTTACACTTTGCTTTACATACTTTACACAATTTTCTTTACATACTTTACTTACAATGTACTTTACATACTTCACTTTATATACTATTTACTTTACATACTTCACTTTATATATTATTTACTTTACATACTTCACTTACTACTTTACATAATTTACCCACTTTACACGATTTACTTACTTTACTTACTTACAAAGGGTAGTATGGAGAAGTTATGTAAATTATGTTTTCAGTTGAAACAAACAAACAGGTAGATTAACGGTGAGACCGGGGCCTTGTCTGCCCGCTGACGTTTTCTGAATGCCTTTCATCTGGTTCTGAGATCTGGCCCTGATTTATTACCCTGCACTTCCGGTGCCCATACATCACTGCCAGGTGTGTTGCCGGTATACTTTCACAGTCTTCCCCTACCTGTCCAGGTGGCCTAACGCCTGTAGTGCCTATAAGCCTGTTCGTGAAGAAGACGGGCGTTGGGTGAAGGTGCTAAGACACTGGCTTGCTAGCGAGCACGTCCCGGGGTGGTTCGGTTCCGGGTGAGTTGTTCCATCTGTCACGTGTAGGTGAGTCGGGAGTGCGAGTGTTTGTGACTGCCTACAAGCAGTGGGTCGTCTGTAGATTCTGGGGCAGGAGAGCAAGGAAAGCACAAGACACTTAAGGCCTACATTCATGGACAGAGAAGGACATAAGTCTGTCAGTAACTTGACAAGCCAGGGCTGGTGTGCCAGTATCACAGTCTTCCCCAGACCCGTGTTTCTGTAGACAAACCCACACTCCCTGGCTGGTGTGGCCAGTATCACATTTCCTTCCCCATCTTAGCTGGGATGGGTCCACCCAGAAGTCCAGGCCAATCTTAAAACTGCGCCCTGATGAGGATTGCAACTTCCGAGCGCCGGGCCGATAGGCGAGCGTCTAGCTACAACACTGCCGCGCTGCCACAGATACGGCAAGCAGACTGGAACAACTACACAAGACTGGCTGTAGGGCGACTCTACAGGGTAGGAGAGGCCGTGGAAGAGACTGCATACATCTGAAAACAAGACTTGTTGAATAAACTCAAGCCAGACAAGTCACAACCAACAACAGACTTGTTGAATAAACTCAAGCCAGACAAATCACTGCCAACAACAGAGAACAACATTGCTCAATGCGTAGACGGTGTGACAAATCAAAGTTAACAGAAAACAATTAGGAAAAGAGACAACAATTCGCACACACAGAGAGAGACAGTTGAAACAGCAAAGCTGGATCTGTCTGCGTTTTGTCGAATCTATTTGAACAATGTATTTTTATCTTGCATAGTGTATTCTATCAATTTATTGCTATCGTTTAGTCTATTGAAACATGTTACTGACATCTTGTAGAGACTATTTCAACAATTTACTGACATCTTGTAGAGACTATTGAAACAATTTATTAACATCTCTTAGAGTCTATTTCAACAATATACTTATATTTCGTAGAGACTATTTCAACAATTTACTGATATCGTGTAGTCTATTTCAACAATTTACTGACATCTTGTAGAGTCTATTCCAACAATGTACTGACATCTTGTAGAGACTATTGAGACAATTTACTAACATCTTGTTAAGTCTATTTCAACAATTTACTAACATCCTAACTAACAATTTCAACAATTTACTGACATCTTGTAGAGTCTATTCCAACAATGTACTGACATCTTGTAGAGACTATTGAGAGAATTTACTGACATCTTGTAGAGACTATGAGACAATTTACTGGTATTTTGTATAACCTATTCCAACAATTTACTGATAGAACTCTATCGCTCAGCTGACTAATGTGTTGACAAAGAAGACTTAGTACAACTACGATAAGCACCGGACAGGGCAGACAGTAAGGGTCCAGGGCAGACAGTAAGGGTCCAGGGCAGACAGTAAGGGTCCAGGGCAGACAGTAAGGGTCCAGGGCAGACAGTAAGGTTCCATGGCAGACAGTAAGGGTCCAGGGCAGACAGTAAGGGTCCAGGGCAGACAGTAAGGTTCCATGGCAGACAGTAAGGGTCCAGGGCAGACAGTAAGGGTCCAGGGCAGACAGTAAGGGTCCAGGGCAGACAGTAAGGGTCCAGGGCAGACAGTAAGGGTCCAGGGCAGACAGTAAGGGTCCAGGGCAGACAGTAAGGGGCCAGGGCAGACAGTAAGGGTCCAGGGCAGACAGTAAGGGTCCAGGGCAGACAGTAAGGGTCCAGGGCAGACAGTAAGGGGCCAGGGCAGACAGTAAGGGGCCAGGGCAGACAGTAAGGGGCCAGGGCAGACAGTAAGGGTCCAGGGCAGACAGTAAGGGGCCAGGGCAGACAGTAAGGGTCCAGGGCAGACAGTAAGGGTCCAGGGCAGACAGTAAGGGTCCAGGGCAGACAGTAAGGGGCCAGGGCAGACAGTAAGGGTCCAGGGCAGACAGTAAGGGGCCAGGGCAGACAGTAAGGGTCCAGGGCAGACAGTAAGGGTCCAGGGCAGACAGTAAGGGGCCAGGGCAGACAGTAAGGGTCCAGGGCAGACAGTAAGGGGCCAGGGCAGACAGTAAGGGTCCAGGGCAGACAGTAAGGGTCCAGGGCAGACAGTAAGGGTCCAGGGCAGAAGCAGACGACATACACGACGAGAGAAACACGTGATGGTTGATGGAGGAATCTGCGGGTGACTTCTCCCATCTACTCGTCCCGACACCACACTCTACTCGTCCCGACACCACACTCTACTCGTCCCGACACCACACTCTACTCGTCCCGACACCACACTCTACTCGTCCCGACACCACACTCTACTCGTCCCGACACCACACTCTACTCGTCCCGACACCACACTCTACTCGTCCCGACACCACACTCTACTCGTCCCGACACCACACTCTACTCGTCCCGACACCACACTCTACTCATCCCGACACCACACTCTACTCGTCCCGACACCACACTCTACTCGTCCCGACACCACACTCTACTCGTCCCGACACCACACTCTACTCGTCCCGACACCACACTCTACTCATCCCGACACCACACTCTACTCGTCCCGACACCACACTCCCACTGTAACAAATCAATAGTCACTCTATGATTAACTTTGTATTCCGTGACAAACCCAGGGGGGACACCCCCCCCCCCCCCCCCACTTTCTACACACCAATGACATTAGACAGGGACAGACACTAGTGGAGAAAGGACTCCACTGATTGAGTTTACACTCCTCTCAGATCGGCTGTAGGAATCTGTCCCGAAATAACGTCTGGGTGTCACGGAAATACCCGAGGCTTGGGCGTCCCTTCTCCGGGCAATTCTGAGTGCAGAGAACCAACACTTGAATTAGCGGATGTGGGTGTGCACACACTCCAGCCAGCCTGAGTACAGTAAACCAACACTTGAACCTACCAACAATTCTCTCACACTGCAGCGAGGCCCTGTCGTCATTTAGGGGTAACGGGTTTGAATCCCAATGGGGTAACTGTAACTTTCAATTGTTATGTTGTCTAGCGTGTCTTCTAGTCTCTTCTTCTGTCTTCTACTTCTATTTGTGGCAAACAATATATGTGAACGTATTTATGAACTGTCTTAGTGGCCTCGAAGGTTTCCCCCATTTGATACTTCATGGTAAACGCGGGTCGGGTATCTGCTGCAGTCCATCTCAGACACAAAGACGGTACATGATCAACTAGTGATACAACACCCAACATTAATGGATGCGAGTAGAGGCGGAGAGAGAGAGAGAGAGAGAGAGAGAGAGAGAGAGAGAGAGAGAGAGAAAGAGAGAGAGAGAGAGAAATAGGACAAGAGAGAGATGAAGAGATGAAGAAAGAAGTGTGAACGAACGAGAGAGAGAGATGGGGGAAGAGGGAGAAGGGAGTGGGAAAAGAGAGAAGAGGGGAATGGAGGAAGAAGTGAGAACGAGAGAGAGAGAGAGAGAGAGAGAGAGAGAGAGAGAGAGAGAGAGAGAGAGAGAGAGAGAGAGAGAGAAAGGCAGTGGGAAAAGAGAGAAGAGAGAGATGAAGAAAGACGTTAGAACGAACGAGAGAGTGGGGGGGGGGGGGAGACTGAGAGAAGGAGAAGGGAGTGGGAAAAGAGAGAAGAGTAGTATGAAGAAAAAAGTGAGAACGAACGAACGAACGAACGAACAAACAAACTTTATTTTCAAATGGTTACAAATTGGGCACTTCAGCCCTTTCAACCACTCATCCTTCATTCATCAATGATCTTTTGTGCATGTTATATCCTCATAGGAAAAGAGAAGAAGGGAAGAGAGAAAACTGAGAGATATAAAAGGCAGAGAGAAAAGGAGAAACAGAGAGTGAAGAGAGAGAAAGCTGGGAGACGAGGTAGAGACAAGAGACAGACAGACAGAAGACAGAGAGAGAGAAGGAGAGACCAGTGAAGAGCATGTCCTATCCTTGACAAGATCTGAGGACCACAACACAACGGGAGAAACTGGAACTTGCATTAGATTTGGTGAAAGGGGAGGGGCCTGGGCGGAGATGTCATCAGGACTACCATTAATCACGGGAGACAATTTAATCAAGGAACACAATTGTCAAAGGGAGACAAGTACCAGCGAAACCGTACGCTTCAACTGGAGACTAAATAGAACAGGCCCGGTGATTGTACCACCAGTAACAATGAGAAAACAAATGGGTTTAACTGCAGTAAAAATGTACAAATACAACGAATAAATCAACAAACGCGGAAAGCGCAATTAGTCAGCTTTACAAGAACGCAATCACAAGTGGGCGTTGTAGCTTGAAAGCCTTCGTCAGCTGAAACAAAAATGCAATTACAGATACAACTACAAGTTTGAAGCCATTACCCTCTTTTGACAACAATCACATTCAAATTAATATCCTTTTCGTGGCCGACTCAGTCACATGATTATTAATCTGAGCCAGGAATGGACCCCAATATAACTTCAATTCTGAGGCTGAACGGGGATGGGGTGACGGTATAAAATAAAACTACAATTAAATAACTATAAGACAGCAACTGGGCTAAGGTTCCGGAAACGTCTAACTCCTAAGGCACAACAATCAAACTGTGCTACGATTTCAGCGTGTTAGCAGACAGGATATGAGCCATGAAGGGTGTAGGCTAATGCGGTTTAAGTGTTAGGAGGAGGTCAATCTCTATGGGGAAGACGCGAGTGGGATGGGCACAGAGCAAAGTGGAGGGTACACATATAAAGAAGTAGAAGTGACAGGCGAGTGAGGGGTGAGAGGGTTATATATAACAAACAAATTAGTTTTAAATCAAACTGTGTTGGACATCGAGGCAGGACGGCTGAGAAATGAAGCGGTTGTCTAGATGAGCAG
Organism: Cepaea hortensis; assembly: GCA_963921405.1. Taxonomy (NCBI): domain Eukaryota; kingdom Metazoa; phylum Mollusca; class Gastropoda; order Stylommatophora; family Helicidae; genus Cepaea; species Cepaea hortensis. The sequence goes on from OY992895.1 coordinate 2,781,107, forward strand.
GCCTGTCGCCCACGTCAATCAACCACCATGAAGGTTGGCAGAGTCCAAGGCCAGCTATGTCTGTAGCACTGCAGATCTCAGATTTTCTGAAGCAACAATCTTAGGAAAAGTACATAGAGGTAGATTGTAAACTGATTAGAGACATTAGACGCAGACAGTCAAAATTTGTTGGGCATGTTATGAGAAGAGATGACTTGGAGAACTTGGTGACAACTGGCAAGATCGAAGGGAAAAGACCAAGGGGAAGACCGAGAAGTAAATACCTGGACGGCTTGGCTGCATGGCATGGTCGAGACAGAAACACGGAGCTGATCCACGACTCTGGTGATAGAGTGATGGCAAAACATGACCGCCCACGCTTATCGGCATGGCACAAGATGGATGGGCATAGAGGTTGACAGAGTTCAAGGCCTGCCATGTCTAGGGTTGCCAGATAAGTGGTTGCCACAAAAGGAGGGCATAATAAGACAAAAAGGAGGACAAAGGAAGACATAATAAGACAAGAAGGAGGACAAAGGAGAACATATTGAATGTTTCATTTAAATCGTTCCAGATTAAACCCACAATCAGTACAATTTTATTACAATAGCTGCCAAATGAGAGAACACATTTCTACCTTCTCTTCTGTTAATGCCTCCAAAATTCACGTTGGTATTGTCGCCAGCAAAAGCAAAACATTTGGAGTACAAATCATGTTTATGGGGTGTTCTCAAAATATACTGTGATATAGTTTCTGAGGTTTCATTTGGTGTGTTGTCTAACTCGAGAATCTTAGTCTGGATTACACCTGCTTTCCTGTCAAAGTACTGAACAACGATCGGAAATATTTTCTTCGAACCGTGATTTCTAGCATCTGTCAAAAGACCGAAACATGAAATACCACTTAAAGATTTATCCAATTCATCAACAGTATTGGGGGGGGGGGGGGCGCAATCACCTGGTTTATTATTGCTTCAGTCTTTGTTTTTGCACAAGAATATTTTTAGCAATTTCTGAATCTTCAAATCATGTGTTCATCAAACCAGCTGTGCAGGTCATCGAGTTGTAAGACTAATGATGACAAACTGTATGAAATGCCAAAGTTGTTTCAGCCGCACGCGCTTTCAGCAACACATTTGAGTACTTAGACTGAAAAAAAAGACGTCAATGTGCTAGATGACGCGGACATTTTGATTAGGTTTCTATGTCTCTCACTGTCAACAAGAAGCTCCAAGTCAGTAGTTCTTTTGTTGGCAACGGACAAGTAACTATCGCAAATCGTACACTTTGCCTCATTCTCGTCGCGGCCTTCAACGAAGCATGGAAACTTATTTTTCATAGTGTTCTAGAATTTGCATTTTCTCTTTGTAGAAGCCATTTTCATAAATATAGACGGCAAAAATTACAAATTAAAAAAACAATTTTAAGTGGCGTCTCTGCTACAGGAACCGGAAATAACATTAACATTTTGACCATAGAGACTACAGCATTGTTAGTGTTGCCGAACAGGGCAACAGTTAGATTCAAATTATACAAATAACTGGTGTTTCACATTTGGTATAAATAGGAAAATTAAATAAATTTTATTAAGCAATGGGTTTTAATAAAGAATGTAAACACACGGCAGTGTAGATACATTGTAAGTTGGAACAATAATAATAAATGTTTGTATATCCTTTACAGGACATCGCTGTCAACATCAGCGTCTTTCAGCTGATTGTTGATTTCTTGGCAAGATTACGCTCAGTAGTTTGCCATTGCTTTCTGAGCGGCCGGCTCACATACCCCGTAAGTTACCGACGCGATTCGAACCACTGCTGATTCTCACTGTCGTCACGTTACTTGCGAGATTATACGAGATTATGGAGAAAAGTTGCTAACCTCTAGGCCAGGAAGCCGGCAAGTTGTAACAACAATACATTAAAAAAAATGATAACATAAAATATTTAAAAAGCCGGACATTTTAAAGGTTTGTAGCTTTGCCTGCCGGACGGAGGACATTACGCTGAAAAGGGAGGACATGTCCTCTCTTTGCCGGACGTCTGGCAACCCTAGCCATGTCTATAGCCTCGCAGATCACGGGTTTTCTGAACAAACAATTTTAGGCCAAGTACAAGTAATCCAGCCGGCACCGTGGCAAAGCGGTTACCAACGAGATTCGCAATCCCACATACCGCGTTCCAAACACAACTGCGATTTGGAAGCAGACCGCCTTGCGTTGGCTTTCATACAATGGTATGCGTGCCGGCCGTTCAGAAAGCAGTGGCAAACTACTGAAAGTAAACTTGCCGATAAATCACAAACAGCGAAAACATGTTTCTGTAATTGTGATTAACATGTCAGGTTTCTTGCTGCTGTCAACCTGTCATCAACCCTTATTTCCTCCGCGGTTTCTCTAGACCTTCAACAGGCTGAGTTACCGGGTCTCCACAATATCAACTGCCTCCACCTCCTCTCTGGTGTTATTTCGTTCGCCGACTCTCCTCTTTCCCTTCCACCTATTCGCAGCCAGATGTTCTCATCGACTCAGATCCCAGTGTCAATATCTTACCAACCCCGGGTCTGCGCGATCCGAAGCAGCTGACCTCTGACATTTGGGCGCTCACGTCTGGCTGGGCAGGGCCATTTATTCACCCGGCTGCCGGCTGCTGTGTCTGGGTTAGGGGATCACGCCGACACAGAACAATACAGCACGGAACAACTTCCCGCATCTTTCTAGAAACAAAGGATGGCCTCTCTGCCGCGGCCATCGCCATCTTTTACAACACTACCAGAAACTGTCATGGCGGCTACAAAGAGATGTTAGCGGCGGTCGTGTGGTGAAGAATGCCGACCGGGTGTCAGATGTTATAATGCGCTGGCCAGTTTCTTGTTGCATCAAAGCCATCCTTCATACATTCCGCAAGGTTGTGTTGATGGTAAAGCCGTGTGTGAGCCACAGCTGGAGTTGAAGCTGTGCAGCTGTACCGTTAACCCAGTGTCTACCCACTGTGCCACCATGGTTACCCAATACTTCCAATGATAAATCGGCGGTTATCTGTTGTCAAGTGTGATAATCCCACGGCTGCCAGTTGTCACGTGTGATAATCACACGGCTTCCATTTACCACGTGCAATAATCCCATGGCTGCCATTTGTCACGTGAGAATCCCACGGCTGCCAGTTGTCACGTGTGATAATCATACGGCTTCCATTTACCACGTGTGATAATCCCACGGCTGTCAGTTGTCACGTGTGATAATCCCACGGCTGTCAGTTGTCACGTGTGATAATCATACGGCTTCCATTTACCACGTGTGATAATCCCACGGCTGTCAGTTGTCACGTGTGATAATCCCACAGCTGTCACATGTGATGATCCCACGGCTGCCAGTTGTCACGTGATAATCCCACGGCTGCAAGTTGTCACGTGTGATAATCCCATGGCTGCCAGTTGCCACGTGCAATATTACCACAGCTACCAGATCCTAGGTTCGATAATCCCATTCCAGAGAGTTCTAGAAAGGAAAACCAAGGCGCCCCGGTAGCGTCAACCCGGAACTAGTCCACGTACCAGGTCAAACGTGTATAAACAATGAGGTAGATAGAGGGGGCCAGCAGTTCACTGCCTGTTGTTTTCCTGCCTATTCCCCAATAACAAACATTCGGGATGGCGTTTGTCGGCGTACTACTGTAGAGCTAGCTGTCGGCAATCAGTCTGTCCTCTTCTACCCTGGGATGTAGGGATACCTTACAGTCTTGTGTAGTCTATCCTCTTCTACCCTGGGATGTAGGGATACCTTACAGTCTTGTGTAGTCTGTTCTCTTCCACCCTGATATGTTATCAATGTCCACACTACCTGGACGCCGATGCACGGGGCTGAAAGTTACAACTCCATCACAGGATTCGCCACCCACCCAACCGCCTTATATGTGTGTGTGTTTGTGTGTGTGTGTGTGTTTGTGTGTGTGTGTAGAGGCACCTACAAGTCTTGTTTGAGCACATTGACACGCTGATCCGGTGGTCCTTGGTTCCGATCTCATGGAAACAGGTTTTGTGTGCTAAACCAGAGTTTTGTGTGCTAAACCAGAGTTATGTGTGCTAAACCACAGAACAATACAGAGCAAACCGCTTAAGGCGATCTCGGATGTGGCGAATGTGAAGAATATTGTATTGTACGTTGTAAATGCATTACTATATGCTTGAACTCGTATAAGAGGAAGTTCTGATAAGAAGAACTATTTCTTGGGTCCCAGGTGAGTTCGTCTTATCAGGTCTGCACTGTATTAAGTATAGTTACGACCAGTTACAGCGTAACGTGTTTGCTCAGCTAAAAAAAATAAACGCGTGCTGCAACTCTCGGTCAAGTTCCCTGATATCAAGTTACTTCTCCTTTCTGGCTGTGACTGCCAAGCAATGCCGAAACACATCCCTCACAAACAGAAGTGATCACACCAGACCGCGCGCCGACATGCTGCTTCTCGGCCCGCACATCTCCCAGTGGATCACACACCCTCCACCACTAGCTACGGTATGAGGTGACCAGTTCCACGCCTACCCTCCTGTAGCCATGCCAACCCTCCTGTAGCCATGCCAACCCTCCTGTAGCTGTAGCCAGTCATCCTCCTGTAGCCAGTCCACCCACCTATAACCACGGCAACCCTCCTGTAGCCAGTCCACCCTCCTGTAGCCAGTCCACCCACCTATAACCACGCCTACCCTCCTGTAGCCACGCCAACCCTCCTGTAGCCACGCCTACCCTCCTGTAGCCACGCCTACCCTCCTGTAGCCACTCCACCCCCCTCCTGTAGCCACGCCTACCCTCCTGTAGCCACGCCTACCCTCCTGTAGCCACGCCTACCCTCCTGTAGCCACTCCACCCCCCCTCCTGTAGCCACGCCTACCCTCCTGTAGCCATGCCTACCCTCCTGTAGCCACGCCTACCCTCCTGTAGCCACTCCACCCCCCTCCTGTAGCCACGCCTACCCTCCTGTAGCCACGCCTACCCTCCTGTAGCCACGCCTACCCTCATGTAGCCACTCCACCCCCCCTGTAGCCACGCCTACCCTCCTGTAGCCACGCCTACCCTCCTGTAGCCACTCCACCCCCCCTGTAGCCACGCCTACCCTCCTGTAGCCACGCCTACCCTCCTGTAGCCACGCCTACCCTCATGTAGCCACTCCACCCCCCCCCCTGTAGCCACGCCTACCCTCCTGTAGCCACGCCTACCCTCCTGTAGCCAGCCACTCGCCTGTAGCCAGTCCACCCTCCTGTAGCCACGCCTACCCTACTGTAGCCACTCCACCCCCCCCCCCCCCTGTAGCCAGCCCAGAAGCCTGGTCACACAGCCCACCTCGGCCATACAGTGCTAGACCCATGTTGTTATAGAACAACAGGCCCTCGGTGGGTCATATGAGGTCAGTGTCACGCCGGCCTTGGCTTGCCACACATGCTTAGAACCCATTGGTCAGATCCGAATTCGAACCCGTGGCCTGCTGATAGGCAGGCCAGTGTCAGGCCACTATGCTCCCGAGGTTACAGTGTTGTTATCCTTTCCTTCCCTTGGGAGTCTGGATCATATTCGCTGGATAGCCACATCTGCCCACAGAAACATGTATCTTATCACTGTGGCACCGCTGATGCAACTGACATAATTCAGGGAAAATCTTACCAGGTACTGATAGACACTTATAGAAGACACATGAAAGAAGCAGAAATCAGAAGACACCCTAAACATCAGGACAACTGAAGCCAGAACATGTTAGCATCACTAGCACGCCCTGTCTCTGGGAGCCAAAGGGACAACAGAAGTAGGGGAGACATAAACACTCACGGAGAAGAAAATTAGAGACAGGGATTAATAACATAGCAGGACGTGGAAGCAGAGTCGGGTGATGGCAACAGATAGGAGCGGTTGGTGTGAGTTGATCGAGAGTGTCTGCTTCACTGGGTGATACGAGGGAGGAGAAGAAAGTGTAAGGAGAAAGAGAGCTGGTGATTTAATCTCATTGATGTGACCTAGTTGAAACTATCTTGGAAAAGCCACACCATCAAATGAAGATGTCTTGTCTGGAGATTAGGACAAGAATAGCCACGACAAAGAATACAAGGGACAGTCAGACAACAATCGGGGCAGTCATTCGGGAAGCGGATGAAAATCTCAAATTGATTAATGGCATAAGATAAAGACAATCATGAATTTGTTTGTTTGTTTTTTGGTCAGGGTGCAGCGCGTCATGAGGAGAAACAGATTTGAAAATTTAATGACAACTGAGATACATTTCTGGATGTTTTGGACAAGTGGCATGATCGGGACCAGAACACGGGGGCTCTGGTGATAGTGTGAGCTGGCGAGACATGATCGCCTATGCCTGTGGAGATTATGGGTATGAGAAAAATCTACCCCTTCACATCCCTACAGCCTGGTCTGCCATGCGACCCCACTGACTCATGTCACTGCCGAATGAGATGATGATGGGTATGGAGAATCCTACCCCTCCACATCCTTCAGCCTGGTCTTCAAGGAGAGCCCACTGTTGCGGACAACGTGACACTGTACCGAGCTGCCCTCCAAGCACTGGTCGGCCCCCCACCAGGTCGAGAAGCCGTAGACAAGCAGCCTGAGAAAGTTCATAAAATGCCTGGAATGTGTGATATCTTATGTGGCCTGGCTGTATGTAACGCGAGCCCAGCTGAGAGACAGGGGGGTTACTCCTTGCAACTGTGTGTAATTTGGAAGACATATTGTCCCCGGCAACGATGGCGGCGCGTCCTTGACAGCATACAACATACTCGGCTGTTTCTGATGCGTGACCCGGTGTTCATGTCATCATCTTGTGCCTTGCCGGGCGCCGCAGGACGGTATGGTCCTCCACAGAAGATGAACGTGGGGAGTTGGACAAACACACACAAAGTCGTTGAATAATAGGGAGTGACGCGCGCGCGCATACACACACGTGTAATATGAAACATCGTGAGAGATAAGACGTGTACAGCACACATTTTTTTTGTCCACGTTTCCATCCTGTTTCAGGATATTGCGGTCAACACCAGCATCTTTCAGCTGTATGTTGATTCCTAGGCTAGATTACGCTAATCAGCACGCCACGACTTTCTGAGCGACCGGCTCCATACTCTCATAAGTCACTGGCGCGACTCGAACCGCTTCCAATTCTCGTGCGCTCACGTCAACCACGAGAGTATTCGGGGTTACGGAGAAAGCTGCTAACACCTCGGCCAGGGAGACCGGCGTCCAGCACACGTGATCCACTAAATTAAATCAATGTATCTGCTCCGTGTCGAAGGATTTACGGACGCAATTGTTCATCCCGAATACTGCGTTCGAAACACAGCTGCGGACAATTTGGAAGTAGATCGTTTTGCGCTGGTTTCCGTACAATGGTATGAGTGCCGGTCGTTTAGAAAGCAATGGCAAACTATTCAACGTAAATCTTGCACAGGAATCATAAACAGCCAAATAATGCCGGAGTTGACTGCCACGTGCTGTAAAGGGTATGCAAGTAACATAACATCGTGAATAACAAGCCGCTGTCAGATTAGTCAGTGAAACATGAAACGTCGGAGATGTGGGGGGGGGGGGAGGGAGAGAGAGAGAGAGAGAGAGAGAGAGAGAGAGAGAGAAAGAAAGAGAGAGAGAGAGAGAGAGAGAGAGAGAGAGAGAGAGAGAGAGAGAGAGAGAGACACGGGGCTGCATTCTTTCCCCACACTTGTTCAACATCTATGATGAAAATTTTATAAACACTTCAAAACTGATGAGACCAGAGACAAACGTGATTCATTCGTCCTTGGTGGGACACGGTGAAAGCCTACCATGGGCACGTCAGATGGAGTCAGTCGGAGAATGGCTATAGAAGTGCAGCGGTTACACACTAATCAGAACATGCGGCACAACATCAGCAAACCAGTGCAGTCACATTGTCTAGAACAGTGGTTCTCAACCTTTTTTGGCCTATGCACCCCTTCACCATATGTTCAGAATGTGATCCCCAACCCCTTTTTCGTATTTCCTCCCTATAACACCCCCCTCCCTCGCGCCCCTACACAGTATACGTAAAAATGGAAGCTAGATTTAATAACACATACTAGAACAAGTCTAGACGTCTACATAAAACGTGATTTGCGGGTCTACTTACGTTATAAACTCAGAAAGGCGAGAAGTACAGAACCGTAAAGTATGGAGGGGAAAACAATATCAAGTTATCGGTTCTTTTAGTAACGCTATCTTGAAATAATCTTAATCCCTCCCCTCCCTTGGAAACCCTAAAATTCCCCCCTCCCACTTTACAGGAGGGGGGGGGGGGAATTCCCAACAGGTTGAGAACCACTGGACTAGAACATGCATCTCTCGTGTTGCAGCAAAGTCACGGGCCGTTTCACAATCACTACAGAAGCACATCGAGGCTTTGAACTCAATGCTACGAAAAGTTCTTCGAATATCACGAACCAAGAACAACGACATTGTACAAGATGTAAACAGTGAAAAAAACTGGATCACAAACATATTTCAGAAACTAAACTAAATTGTGTACAGTAATCATCACAGTGGCTTAGAGAGAAAAGTAATGGAAGTAAGTGTACCTGGAAGATAAGGCAGGGCTAGACTGGCACATTAGACATTAGACTTATAAAAAACATATATTGGAAACAACAAGCTGCCATAAGGATTGATAATGAAGTAGGACAATACCAACCTATTAAGAGAGGTGTTAGGCAGGGATGTGTAATGTCTCCAGATCTTTTTTCCCTATACAGTGAAAATATTTTCAGAAATGTAGAAGACCTAAATGGAATCAGCATTGGAGGACGAAACATAAATAACATTAGATATGCAGATGATACAGTATTGATTGCAGACAATGCACAGGATCTGCAACAATTAGTAGACGCTGTGGTTGTACACAGTGAGCAGCTGGGGTTGGAATTAAATTGTAGGAAGACACAGGTTATGGTCGTCACTAGGAAGAACGAAGTACCACAATGTAATATACAAGTAAATGGGAATATTCTTCAACAAGTGAATCGGTTCAATTATCTCGGAACAATCATAACATCTGATGGCAGATGCCTTGAAGAGATTAGAACAAGAATCGCCATTGCGAAAGTAGCCTTTAGCAAGATGAAAAACATTCTGACCAATAAAATGATGTCAATTGAAACGAGAAAAAGAGTGTTGAGGGGATACATAGAGCCTGTTCTTTTGTATGGATGTGAAACTTGGACAATGTGCTGTCAAGCAGAAAAACATCTGATGGCTGCAGAAATGTGGTTTCTGAGGAAAATGCAAAGAATACCATGGACAGACAGAAAAACCAATGAACAAGTACTACAAGAGACAAATGAAAATCGTAGATTGATTAGAGAAATTAGACGTAGACAGTCAAAATTTTTTGGACATGTTATGAGAAGAAATGGACTGGAGAACTTAGTGACAGCTGGCAAGATCGAAGGGAACAGACCAAGAGGAAGACCGAGAGGAAAATACCTGGATGGCTTGGCCACATGGCATGGACGAGACAGGAACACTGAGCTGATCCACGACTCTGGGGATCGAGTGAAATGGCGAATCATGACCGCCCACGCTTTCCGGCATGGCACATGATTGATTGAGACTGGCACACAGATGGACACAGGACCTGGCAGACAGCTGGGGCATGAGGCAGGAGAACTAGCCAAGGATTGAGACACGTTTAGGTGGGCTGTGGTGAGAGACATGTTCTGCACACGACTTGCTACATCTTTCTTTGTGTCTTTGTGTGCTCACTGTGAACCTGAGTGTAGTCCACACTGGACTCATGTCTGCGTGTGGGATACCCTTCCCTATTACCAGTGGCCCTCGTCATCAGTCAAACCCACCCTGACTTCTGAGGTATTTGTGATGTACATCAAGATTGTGATGGTGTAGGTGATGAACTCGCTATCCAGCCATCAGTATATGGACGGTAGAAGAGTAAGCGCCCTTGTCCACCCAGCCATACTCTACGTGTTTTTATACAGGGTGTATTTTTAATGCCTGTGCAGTGTTTGAAAATATTGCCGGTCCAAGTTTTGTATTCACCCTCGGTAAAGTTCATGCAACACAATAGGTAAATACAAAACTTGGACCGGCAATATTTTCAAACACTGCACAGTCATTACAAATACACCCTGTATCTATAGACAGTAGAGAGGCCATGACTAACCTGCCTGTTGTTGACATTGTCACAACATAGTTGAAACAACACAGTATACTCTCTCATCTTACAAACACACGATCGACGCTCAGAGGAAAGGCCAGATGGACATATAATCACATTGCTACTGGAACTATTAGTGTTGGAACTCTTCGCTGGCTGCTGAGGATGGGGACGGAGTGCTTATGGGAATGTCCCGAATGCTATGATGTCGGTTCCTCAATCAATCAATCAATCAATCAATCTTACAAACACAGAACCAATAGTCACCAAGTTACTCTTTTACCAACGTACAAATCGTGTGTGCACAGTATGATGTTGCAATTGTGTTACATGTCACTGGACTTTGGCACACATGTGCCACTGTGAGTGTGTACAGACAGACAGTCAGTCAGACAGAAAGGCTGGAACAGACTGACAGACAGGCATACAGACAAATATGCAGATAAACTGACAGACCAATAGTTTGGGATACCTATGTTGTACCTCTACAAACAATCTATCACATCCACAGACTCACATACAAGTAATGTTGTACCTCTACAAACAATGTATCACATCCACAAACTCACATACAAGTAATGTTGTACCTCATACAAGTAATGTTGTACCTTCACAAATAACATATCACATCCACAGACTCACATACAAGTAATGTTGTACCTTGACAAATAACGTATCACATCCACAAACCGTAGACCCCGAGGTAGACCAAGAAGGCGGTGGAGAGATAATACATGTACAGACCTGCAAGCACTTGGAATCAACGACTGGCAAGAGAAGGTCCACCAGAGAGACGAATGGAGACGGATTGTATTTGCAGCAAAGAACCTCAATGGCTCGGAACGCTGAAGAAGAAGAAGAAGATCCACAAACTCACATACAAGTAATGTTGTACTTTCACAAAAAATGTATCACATCCACAATGTATCACATCCACAAACAGTGTATCACATCCACAAACGTATCACATCCACAAACTCACATACAAGTAATGTTGTACCTCCACAAATAAGGTATCACATCACAGACTCACATACAAGTAATGTTGCACCTCCACAAATAACGTATCACATCCACAAACTCACATAGACAGTTTACTCCAGAGGAAAGTAACATCAATATATCTGGAACAGGATAAGCTACAGAAGCTGCCAAAGCAAATCAATGTTCTGTCTGTCTGTCTGAGCTACGATCCTAGACCAGTTGCTGACCAAGGCTTAGGGTCTGGTCTGTCATGCCATGACATTTAGTCTTAGTTTGCAATTCCTCACATCAGGAAAAGGTTTGTACCCTTACAATTGTGTTCCTCTGCCCGAAACCATTGGGCACAATGTGGGTTTTTGGTTTTAATGAGTGCTGCCCAACATTCAGCACCAACAGAAATCAGGTAGTACCGTCTACTGTCATACAGTATGTTAGTATGTTGTTTGTCCATCAAGAATGATGACCATTCATTTCATCCAGTGGGGTTGAAGGTATGGAGCCGTGAGTTCTAAGATGGTTGATAAGGCATATTTTGGCTCCAAATGTTCTTTGACAATGCGGGCAAGAATGCTTGACATTCCAGGAGGAGGATTTCCTGCAGTGGTTTTTCCGTCCAGACTTTTCTTCACAGCTCTTGCAGTCCTGGTTGCTTCACAAGTGACTGCACCCTTGTGTAATGATGTACGCCATGAATTACAGTCTTTAGCAGCAGTCTCCCAGGTGTCAGGTTGAATTCCAAAAGCTTTCAGTGAGACTTTTATAATGTCTCTAAAGCGTTTCCTCTGGCCGCCTTGGGAGCGTTTACCACAACGCAGCTTGCCGTACAAAATTTGTTTAGGGAGCTTGTGATCTGGCATACGAGTTAAGTGACAAGCCCAGCGAATCTGATTTTTCATTAGTATAGTGTGGATACTGGGCATGGATGCTCTTTCTAGAACTTCAATAGCTTCCTAAGGCAGACTGTGTAGAAGTGGTTTAATTTCTTAGCATGTCACTGGTAAACAGTCCATGTTTCACAAGCATATAGCAGTGTGGATAATACAACTGCTTTATAGACTTTCAGCTTTGTTTGCAGGCTTATTCTATTTCTGTCCCATACATTCTTGTACAGTCTGCCAAACGCTGTGCTGGCCTTGGAGATTCTTGCATTCACTTCGTCATCAATTGTGGCAGCTTGTGACACAGTGCTGCCAAGATAGGTGAATTTGTCCACAACACTTAAACTATGACCATTCACTTTGATTATTTCCTAGAGATGGCTGGTACATAACTACAGTCTGATATTGAGCCCAAAGTTGGCACTGGCATATGAGAAAGCTGTAACATTATGTTGCATGTCCGCCTCTGAGTTGGCGTATAGAGCGTAATCATCAGCAAACAGCAGCTCTCTGACGGTGTCGCTGTTAGTTTTGGTGTTAGCTTTCAGCCTACTGAGATTGAACTTTCCATCCATACGGTAGTTGATATCTATTCCAATGTCGTCGTTCTCGAAGGCATTCGTCAACATAGCTGAAAACATAAGACTGAACAGTGTTGGTGCCAGGACACATCCTTGCTTCACTCCATTGGTGACAGGGAAGGGCTCAGACAGTTCACCATTTTCCTGTACTCTTGCCTGCATACCATCATGAAATACCGCACTATTTGGACAAACTTTTGTGGACAGCCATATTTCGCCATAATCTTCCACAGTCCTTCTCTGCTGACTGTATCAAAAGCCTTGGTAAGGTCAATGAAAGTGGAGAACATTTCAGAGTTCTGTTCCTGACATTTCTCTTGCAGCTGCCTTGCAGCGAAAATCATGTCAACAGTTCCTCGTTCTTTTCTGAAGCCACACTGACTCTCAGGAAGAGATGGGCCGTGAGGTGATTGAGAAGAATTCTGGCGAGTATCTTCCCTGAGATTGAGAGCAAGGAGATGCCTCGGTGGTTGTCACAGGATTGGCGGTTTCCTTTACGTTTGTAAAGGTGGGCGCATCCTTGTCATACAGTAGCTCAATTATATCTGACTAAAATCCAGCATTCAGCACTAACAGAAAGGAGGTAGTACCCTCTACTGTCATACGGTAGCTCAGTCATATCTGACTAACACCTGACACTTCAATCACATAGGACCCTGTATATTTTACAGTTATCTGAGAAAGAACCCGGTCCATCCGCTGTTCTGTAATCTGGGAGAAACTGTCAGAACATCAGACTTTTCTGAAAAACTGTCTCTCAGCATAAAATAACCACCCACAGAACCACACAGTGGTCATGTGTCTGAACCCCATCAAGGTTTATTTTTTTAACTAACCTGGGCTCCCCAGGCCGACCCAGTTTACAATGGAAATGTCTGTAGGGCAGACAATAGCATTCAGCTTTACGGAACACAATTAAGGAAATCGTAGAACGCTGCGGCGACTAGCCTTCATCAGCAAACAAACACACAAAACACAACATATAAACACCATCTCGGCGGACATGTTTTCAAACCTCATTGTGGCAGATTTTTTTTTAAAACTTGATCTGTGCTCCTAGAGTTGACCCAACCTAAAACAGGCAACAGGCACCAGAAAACATCCTGGGACATAAAGGCGGCATGGATAACACTGACCACATGACCCATCGCTTGCTGACGTATCTATATAAATACGTGGCTAGCACCGTGTGCCCAACATATCTCAGGGCATGTAATAATGCCCTTCACAGACTGTCTTCCTATACTTTGTAACCACATCCTCAGTATGCCTTAAAGCATACCGAAAGCTGCCTCTACTTTACCCACCGTCTTCAAAAGGGACTCAATGCACTTAAAACTATGGCTGCAATGGACATAGAGCAGTGGCCTGTCAACAACTCAACTGACAGGCCTCAACGGGTACTTCTCACACACCCATACAAGACAACTTGCAAGTCGTGTGGGAGGCAAAATGTATGGTCCATTTTATTGCCGTTGGCTCGCTTACAAGCGGTAAACAGTCGCTAATGCAATACACAATATACAGCCACAGAATTATCTAACACAAACTGCTAACCCTATGCTAGTTCCATCTATTAGTGAACACAAAACTCCTAACGCTATTCTAAACGATGTGAACGCCTCAAGTCCAGTCTCCCGTCTACCTAACCTCTCTCCCGTGGTTACACACCACGCGGGGTGACCTTCACCTTCGTGCGTGTTACCTCACATCGCACTCTGCTGGCAAACGTGGCCTGTTGAGTGTCTACTCAACTGTGCTATGGCTTCACGAGGTGTGGTACTATCGAGTCTTTGACACACACCCACCCCTCTTGTGTTGCGTCATCAACTTTCACTCATTGGTTGTGACGCAAGAGGTTCCTAAACAAAAAATTAGTGTCTCTAATTTTTGTCAAAGACTCTAGATAACCTGGCTTTGGGCATTCCAATAGACTATTAATAACTATTGTCACAATGTAGCAAAGCCTTACTTGGCTACTGGCAATCGCCACAAACTTGACTGGTTGGCGTGAGCCCCTTCTCACATGCTATATTATATTTATCAGAGGTATGTCTGAACCGGACCGTTGTCTTATAAGACCTGCCCTCACATAGTAAATTAACTTACTACCCATACAAAGTTGACTTTCTTAGGGTCAACACATGAATTATTTCATGTCCCCCATATAATATTTAACAACCATTCTACAAGAGTGTGTGCGACAGGCTTTACCTCCTTCGCTTCCGCGCGTAAGACTTTATTTCACTGTTAATTTAGTTCTTCGTTGTCTATTATGTCCCCTGGCCCCATAGTTATCTGTCTTTGATTTACAAATAGTGTATGCAATTTATATGTTTGTTTTTCTGTTTGTTTGTGTGTTTGGAAGTAATAAATCTACTAATCTAATTTCTATCCTCTATTTATAAATTTTATGTGTATGTATGTTAGTTTTTTGAGTGTCATAATTTGGTTCAATGTGGCCACAAACAGGTGTATAACACTAATTCGTGACTACATTCACTTGTTATGAAACCCAAAATACTGTAATCTAAGTTCTAAACTATATTACAGACAACACATTCACACTAACACAATTTCACTAACGAAAACTTTACATTCTAACATACCATTCTAATTCTATAACTAAGTATTTAATGTGTTACCTAAATTTATTAAATTTGTTATGTTAATTATATGATATGATTATATTA
The DNA here is from genome assembly GCA_963921405.1 of Cepaea hortensis. Taxonomy (NCBI): domain Eukaryota; kingdom Metazoa; phylum Mollusca; class Gastropoda; order Stylommatophora; family Helicidae; genus Cepaea; species Cepaea hortensis. The sequence goes on from OY992895.1 coordinate 2,796,394, forward strand.
CTTCTTATTTTTTTCTAATCTAAGTGATGTAATCTAACTATTTAAATGCAATTGTTGTGATGTGAGTTATGTAACTTAATTAAATGGATTATGTGACCACAATTTATGTACTTTTCTAAATACTATGCTAAATAATGTTTTTAAATGCACAAAGGAATTATATGAGTGATGATCTTAATCTAACTGGTGTAAATGCTGTATGTTACCTTATCTACTCTTTTTAATCTATTATGATGTCAAATGATGATACTAATAAATGGTAATATTTGAAAGATGGTATGGTTTCATTAAGATGGAATAAACTAACTACAATGAAACTAAGTGAAATATAACAATCTAAATGGTACTATTCATATCATAAATTTAATTTAACTTGTAATAAACTATTCTTATGTCTAAACTAATATTCTAATCTGATTTTAATGGGTTAATTACTGTACTAACTACATTATTAAAATAAATGAGAACTGTTATAGTTCCTAACCTACATCTAATTTATCACTATCTTAAAATATTATATTACATATCACAATAAGTTTATATACATAGTATTTGGTTTACACAGGTTAGTAGTTGCCTTCATGTATGTGCAATGGTTGTATAGGCATAATATAACCACACACTTTGCCTGGGTATCTGAAATACATTACACAGTCATCTTAATGTTCTCTCGGTAGTGCACGTGTAGAGTTCGCTGGTGTTGTAGCTCTGTCTTTTCGTGTCTGTAATTAAGCACTGTTCTGACACTGTTTTCTGCGGTTCATATATATGATACACCGGAATGGAGCTTAGTTGGAAATGAGCTGTCCTAGTTCACACGGTGGTATCTAAGTATAGCAGCACAGTTCTTAATCTGATGTCCACGGACACATGATAGTTCAGTGTTTTGGTACATGACTAAACCAACAATGTGGATATGTATGTAAGCTATTTTAGATCTTATATTATCAGATATTCATGTACCAACCATCAGTCTACATTTAACTGTTGGATTTCAGGTATTTTTACCCCAGATGGTAAAACTAGTGACCACCTGAATATCCGGTCATTTTGATGCACACCACTATGTATGACCGTGATCAGGGAGTTGTCGGTCTGGACAATGCAGTGAACATCCGTCAGAACTCGATGGAGCCTTCTCACCGTATAGATGAAGCCTAGGGTTGCAACTGTGATATGGAATCTTTGGACTCAGCATGTGTGATCTTACTGCTCACGTAGCAAAGCGGATGGAAGATGCCCTCAAAAAAAAAAAAATTGGCCTAGTACTGCAGTGATGGAGATTCTGCTGGCATATGACCTAAGATAATAAATGAGCCTAGGATTAGGCAAGCGGAGGGATTGGAATATTTACAAAAAAGGATCTTCAATTTTGACAATGCAGGAATTAATAATGCATCTTTCACATTTCATTTCCAGAAGATTTTAAGACATTGGAAAATATATTTGTGATTTCTGAGTAATTTACTAATCCCAAAAGGTTTCTGACCTGTTTCTTTCTGTTAGACATGGTCAGATTCATAATTTTGGTACTACTTTTCAGGTCAGTCTACAGTTGGACTTGAGAAATGACATGACCCAAAAATGAATTTATTTTAGGCATAATTTGACTTTGCTGGTTTGACAGTGAGACCGAAGCGTCGCACTCTGTCAAAGGCATGTCTCAGTTTCAGTAGGTGTATTGTCCAGTCATCAGTATTCTGATTTATTCATGTGTATTCTATAAGTTCACTACATGTATGCCCCTCGTCGGATTTGCCAGTCTCACTAACTAGTGTAGTTGCGTTGTGTATGTCTGTTGTCTGATCACTTGGTGTTGGTGCAATCTGTTCGTCTCTCACTACTTCTGTCTCTTGTCTTGAAAAGTGAGGTTTCCGCATGTTGACATGGAATATCTCTAAGTGTCTGTTTATCGATATTTCATAGTCAACATGTACCATGGTTATGTGCCAATTTGAATGGTCCTTGCCATTTCGTTTGTATGGAAGTAGCCTAAATCTGTCTTGATCAAGTTCCAGATTACTTGTTTTTGCACATTTGTTTGTGTGCTTGTAGTAGAACTGACCCTTCCTCTATCAAATGGCTTGGGTGCCAGTGTAGAGGGTTGTATTTCAGCTGTAGGATGTTTACCCTTCAACTTTTGTATCAATTGATGACAGCCATTACCAGCAAATAGATTATGACAAAATAATTTTATGTTATTGAAAAAACTTGGCCTGGCATTGCTGTATGCACGATGACCTGCACATGGTGTTTTGTGTGCATTGTTTAGCACACCTAACTGATGTTGTTCAAGTAACACCTGTTCATGGTTACTAGTAATATGACATGTAGTTGAAATGCCATTATTACGTCTAACGAACCAAGATGCATTCTTGGTCATTTTGGCTTTGCCTTTTGACAATTTTAAGTATGGAGACACATTAAAATCAGATTTCTGCTGGTGTATAAGTTTTTGTGTGTTTTTGTCATCTGTGCTGGTTGGAAAAAGCATTAGTAGTGTCTCATTTTGCAATGGGTCATGATGTTTTGAAGTGTCAACTCTGGTTGTTGCCTTAGCTGCATTTAATTTCTCCCATGCAACTATTTCTTCACTAGTACATTGTTTCAGTTGAGGTAAGCACCCCAAAATTAAATCTGTACAAGGGTTGTTAAGTATTGCACAAGTAAAGGTACCGGAAAGAAAAGGAGAATCAATACGGGCTTTTGCCAAAGGGTAAATTTCAACGTTACCCGAAAAGGTTCGGCATTTCACAGTGTCACCTGTGTAATCACCCGGACTCACTAGTTCTTTTCGAAGACCAATAAGGGTGCTGCCGCTATCCAGCAAACATTGGCATGGTACATCATTGACCATTGCATTGTGGAACACTAACTTGCCTCTGGAGGCTAATGCTGCATTCACACTCTCAGATGAGCATGGTACTGTATGTCCACACTCTAGTATTCCGTCTGCATGGAATTGGTGACATCGTTCACAGCTGTCAAAGCTTAACATATCGCTAGCAGCACACACATCCTCTGCTTGGTTAGTTGGTAAGTCACTTTCAATCTCACACTCATTCTCACTACCACTATCTGAAGAGGTGTCAATCAACATAGCGTTGTTAGCTTTCAAACGTTGGCGGCCAAGGCACTTATTAGAATAATGGCCATAAGAGGAACAAAAAAAACATTTGATTGCACGCCTGTATGCAGACCGTTTGCTTTGCTGCTTCTTGATCACATTTTCAAGATGCGCCGGATAATTCGGCGATTTGTCGCACATAGCATAAGTGTCGTGCATTAGTTGACAGTACATGCATATGGAAACTTTTCTGTCTTTCCTATCATACTTCTGAAAAGGTTTTCTGTTACCCTGATAGTTTTTTGATTGGTCTTTGACAAAGGAAACTATCTCAGAGTCACTTGAGGTCTTAAAAATCTCTCTGTTAGAAGAAAAATATGCTGAGCCTTTTTTTTCGAACTGCTCGATGTTTTCAATGTCTGACTGCTGCAAAAACTTAGCAAAAGGAGAAGGTATAGTAGATATACACTTGTCCATAGCTATTAGGTTTTTTAATCTATCAAAGTCTTTTCCTATGTTAGCTGCTTTAAGCCACCTGTTTAGTACACTCTGCACATTTGAAAAATAATCTATAAAAGTTTCACTAGGTTTAGGTTTTAAATTTGAGAACTGAACCTGATACCCAGGGGCATCAAGTAAAAAGTGCTGCATAATCCTATCATGGATGTATTGATAGCTAGATCTAAGTTCAATAGGAATAGACTCTATTACTTTAAGGGGCTCACCACTTAGATTCTTCATGTAAATCGGAGCCCACATATCTAAAGGAACTTGGTGATATTTAAATTGATACTCTACATTCTCTGTCCAGGCAGATATGGAGTCCTCTTTACAATATGGTTTGATAATATTTTTGTATTTGTTGAACTTATTTTCCTCTTGTTGACTTCTTAGTTTAGTGGCAGAGATCTCTGCGTGTGAGTCTACATCCATGCTTTTCATCTTTAATTGTGTCTCTGATTCTACCTGAATTTGTTTTTCTTTAACTCTTGCCATTTCATCTATCTCTTTTTGCTTTAGATCTAATTCCTTTTGTTTTAATTCTTTCTCTTGATCTAATTGTTTTTGTTTCATCTCCTTATCATGTTCTCTTTCTCGTGCGCGTTCGTCCCTCTCCGCATTCTCTTTTCGTGTTTGTTCCTCTTTTGTTTCTTTAAATTTCTGATCAGCATATTGTTGTAGTTCTTTTCCTGTTAATTCCAGTTCTTTGCCTGCTTTTATGAAATCTGATAAAGTTGCCATCTTACTTTAGTACTTGGCTAACAGTGATAGGCAATGATGACTTTAATCAGTTATTTATCTTTGATATGTTATGTTTGTTCTTATCTGATCACTATCAGTTGTGCTTTCTGTTTATACCCTGCCCAGATTTATCTTGCAGAAAAACAGAGTATACAAATATGTCAACGCGTTACAAGCTGAACAAGAGATGCACTATTAATCAAATTGCATGACAAAATATATAAGTGTACTCAGCTTAATGTGGGAACGAAGCTCCTTTGACACAGGTCACCTTGTTTGGTACACTGGGGTGGCGACACGTTTCGTACGTAGCACACGGTATTTGGCCCACAGGTGTATGTGCACAGCTGTTGTTTGCCCTCTGATATATAGGGCAGCAGTAAACACGCCTACTAAACGATATGATTTACTCGACAACTAAGGACAATGACTTAGACAATGACAGACTTACGAACACCTAGAATATGTATTAATTAATTTTAATGTCAATGTCCTGTCTTTGTTTTAAACAATAATTGCCTTTCGTTACTAACCTAGTTAATTTCTGTAAACGTTGTGCAGCTAAGTATCAGATGCTTAGCCCGAAAATAGTTCCATCGTGACGATAAGCAAAGAGAAAATAGACCCAAAAATGAATAAATGCTTGTAAAGAAATCAAAATAACATAATAATGTGTCAACAAATAAATATATTCATTTAGTAACTTAAATAAGTAAATAATAAACAATATACAGCACAGATTCAGGCGGGCCGCCGCTAAGCGATTTTGTAAACACTCGACTGCTTTATGCTAATGACGCAGAACAACTGTCTGTCAATCAATCTACGTCATCGCGCAGCGCTATTTTTAGATCTCAAAAATCAATATTGTCGGCTGCCTGTGTATTCCTGCGCCGTGAATCATGTTTGGTGCTTATTCAAGAATAAATTGGTAAATATATGAATAAATATAAGAAAATAAGAATATTAATACTTACAGCTTCGAAGAATACATGATTTCATTCAATAAATATATCATAAACACAATTAAACACTATTTTGTCACGATAGGCATATTTCTAGCTCGCAAATTCTCCTGTCTGCACAAATTATCGTTACTACAAAAATTAATCCCTAGTCTGGAGCCCGTGGATGAGTGGATTAGCTTGAACTTTTCGTTCAAGCTTCACTTCTTGACACCACAATTACCCTTTTACTGTGGGTATTAGCTTGGCGCTTTCGTCCAAGCACCACTTTCTGACACCACAATTACCCTGGCCTGTCAACAACTCAACTGACAGGCCTCAACGGGTACTTCTCACACACCCATACAAGACAACTTGCAAGTCGTGTGGGAGGCAAAATGTATGGTCCATTTTATTGCCGTTGGCTCGCTTACAAGCGGTAAACAGTCGCTAATGCAATACACAATATACAGCCACAGAATTATCTAACACAAACTGCTAACCCTATGCTAGTTCCATCTATTAGTGAACACAAAACTCCTAACGCTATTCTAAACGATGTGAACGCCTCAAGTCCAGTCTCCCGTCTACCTAACCTCTCTCCCGTGGTTACACACCACGCGGGGTGACCTTCACCTTCGTGCGTGTTACCTCACATCGCACTCTGCTGGCAAACGTGGCCTGTTGAGTGTCTACTCAACTGTGCTATGGCTTCACGAGGTGTGGTACTATCGAGTCTTTGACAAGAATGCTTTTCACACTATACCAGCACTTGATCCTCTCAGTAATTGATTATGGATTAGGTCTGCTCACTGTCTCAGAGAGTCAGCTGGTGAAGTTAGAGCGCATACAGAACGAAGCTATGCGGGTCATTCTGGGATGCACTAGAGACACCCCAATAGTGTGTATGCGGTACATCCTTGGTCTGCCGACTGTTGCTGGTAGGCTCAAGGTGATGCAGGCGAAGGCACTCAGAGTAGCTGCAGACACAGACCACCCACTGCATGAGGCGCTGGACGCAGTTAAGGGTCAGCGACTGATAAGAGGGAAATCATGGATGGCTCAGGCGGAGGATACGATCAGACAGGTGTGTCCCTTGGAGAACATTAGGCGAGGAGAGGAGTGGGTCAGAGTGCCAGCGGAGCAGTCAGATTTGTGCAGAGTTATAATCACATTAAGCCGGGAGTGCAGGGAGTGGCCAGCAGGGGCCATGGAAGTGGAAATCGAGCAACTAATTCAGGACAATGCTCACTCAAGTGATGTGATTATCTACACAGATGGTTCGGTGTCAAGAGGTGAGAGAAGTGGCTGGGGTTTCATAGCCAAAGCTAATGGTCGACGTTTGGGGCAGGAGAGCCTGGCATATGATACCACAACATCCAGCTTAAGAATGGAAGTGGAGGCAGTCACTGCGGCTCTTTGCTGGATGGAGAATACGACACACACACACATCGTGATTGTAACTGACGCAGAAAGCATGCTGACGAGGGTGAGGACGGGCAGACTTCGTGCGGAGTGGCTTGCTTCGCTTCGGAGGTCACGGGTGACAAGCATCGCCTGGATCTTTTCTCCAGGGCATGCCGGTGTGCTGGGAAATGAACAGGCGGACAGATTGGCTGGCTCTGCAGAACTTGGTGGAGTATTGATACATGACAAGGCAGACGTGGTTGTGGCCTTGTGGGAGCACGTGCACACCTCGGAGGAGCAAATGGATTACCATGGTCTGGCAAGAATGAGACAACGAGGAGTGACGAAGGGATCTGGCCGACGCTCAAAGCTCAAAGGAAAGGCGAGACAGACTTATAATCAGATTGCTACTGGTACTATTAGTGTTGGAACTCTTCGCTGGCTGCTGAGGATGGGGACGGAGCACTTATGGGAATGCTCCGAATGCTGTGATGTCGATTCCTAAATCAATCAATCAATCAATCAAACCCACCGTCTTCCTATACTTTGTAACCACATCCTCAGTATGCCTTAAAGCATACCGAAGCTGCCTCTACTTTACAGAACCAAGTTGCACAATCAGTGCTTCTGCAGTCTAAGAAATTGCCAGTACTACACACACTACTGTCTGAGCTAGGTAGCCAGTGTAAGGTCACCATACAGTGGATACCAATTCACTGTGGCGTACCCAGAAACGAGAGAGCTGATCAACTGGCTAAGGAAGCAGCAATAGAAGAACATGCCTGTTACATACTGTGACGTATGTGTATCATCCTGCAGTCCTTTCCAGTAGACGTTTATATATATATGTGGGAGATTAAATGTGGGGCGGGGCACTTACACATAGACACACCTTCTGGGTAGAGTGACTAGTTACTCGGGTGTCTATGGTAGAACTTCCCGCATCTCCCAGCCATCTATGGGAAACATTTCTTCTATGTTAGTGTTGAACTTGCACCCTTTTCTGCCTTGTTCAATGCTTGGGGGTTTCACGAGCCAGTATATTATTTCCTATAGAGGGCGTGTTTGGGATTAAGGTCCCATTCATACCAAATACCCCTAGTGATCTTGTCCTTATTCTCATTTATTATATTTACCACCCCACACATACCACCAACAGAAAAGAATGACAAAATCAATCAGAAAGCTACTAATGCCAACTCAAGACAATTACCACTTTATGAACAGACCAGAACAAATTACTACTGTTCGCCTCGGAACAGGACACAATAGATTAAGCAACCACATGCATACAATATTCAGGTTTGGCGATTCAGCCACGTGCACATGTAGATTTGCGTCGCAGACAGCAAGCAGATCACATACTCCAAGACTGCAAAATACAACATATCTAGGCAAACCTTCTGGCCTAGAGAAAAGACTAAAATGCACACAAGAAACAACATTAAAAATTCACTTAAAAGTCGACAGGGTCGACTTCATTGCACTGGGGATAAAACCCGGTGCAATAAAGTCGACCCTGTCAACTTGTAAGCGACTTTTTAATGTTATTTCCTGTGTGCATTTTAGTCCCATATGGTTTTTATCCCATATGGCTCGGTCTCTTTCCACAGCGCGGAAAGCATCGCACAAAGCACAAACTCCGTAGCTCTAGCGACGACCCACAGGAGTCTCCGAAAAATTTAACTCGTGAACCGAAGGACACCCCGGAATTGAACCCACAACCTTCAGAGCCCTAGTCAAACGGCTTGACCACTTCGCCACGGAGACTCCTCAGCATTACAACATTACAGATATAGACAAATTTCAAACGAATAAAAGAAGAACAGAAGAGAACCAAGTAGGAATCACAGCATCCAGGTCACGAGAAAGACGATCCACGTTATCAGACCACTGAGGTGATCAAGTCTGAATCCTCTGTCTCTGCAAAATACATAACAGACTGAGATAGCACTTGTTCAACAAGCTAATGATAGAAGACACTGATGAAGTCGAGGACAAACTCTATGGAGATAACAATATGGAGATGTCAACAAAACAGATAGATCAGCTACTTTCTTTAAATAAATTCAGGCTGAATATCTGAAGGCGTGTGGAGAAGAAAAAAGAAGAATAAAACTTTTAACAGGATGTGAGACTGGAACTTGACACACTACAAGCAGTCGCCACACCTCAAACCACTCCAACACACACAATGATGACACAGAATATCAAGTGATCATAAACAATGTGTCAGCCTGAATATCCTATAGGTTATGTCATATGTGAAGTCATTCATACACCGGGTCTCCTGTGCGACATGTCATACGTGAAGTCATTCATACACAGGGTATGTCTGTACGATATGTCTGGGCACATATGGTGACCGGGGAGCTAATTGTGGTACAGCAGTAGAGCACCAACTAGGACAGAGTGTGTCCATCATTTGCTCCCCCACGAAGCAGATTATCCACCGTAATCAGGCATGCCTAGTCAGTGTGTGTGTGCGTGCTTGTGTGCATGCGTGTACATGTGTGTTGTGTACGTGAGAAGAATGCTGAGAAAGCCTTGTAGCTATTCAAGTGAAAAGTTCAGAAGTGAAAAGTTCAGAAGTGTAAAGACACAGACAATATACAAAGTTAACAACTCCATCAACAATGGAAACAGACAATATATAAAGTTAACAACCTCACCAACAATGGACACAGACAATATATAAAATTAACAGTCTCACCAACAATGGATGCAGACAATATATAAAGTTACCAACCCCACTAACAATGGACACAATATACAACATTAACAATCCCACCAACAATGGACACAATATATAAAGTTAACAACCTCACCAACAATGGACACAGACAATATATAAAGTTAACAACCTCACCAACAATGGACACAGACAATATATAAAGTTAACACCCTCACCAACAATGGACACAGACAATATATAAAGTTAACAACCTCACCAACAATGGACACAATATATAAAGTTAACAACCTCACCAACAATGGACACAGACAATAAATAAAGTTAACAATCCCACCAACAATGGACACAATATATAAAGTTAACAACCTCACCAACAATGGCCACAGAGACAATATATAAAGTTAACAACCTCACCAACAATGGACACAATATATAAAGTTAACAACCCCACCAACAATGGACACAATATACAACATTAACAATCCCACCAACAATGGACACAATATATAAAGTTAACAACCCCACCAAGAATGGACACAGACAATATATAAAGTTAACAACCCCACCAACAATGGACACAGACAATATATAAAGTTAACAACCCCACCAAGAATGGACACAGACAATATATAAAGTTAACAACCCCACCAAGAATGGACACAGACAATATATAAAGTTAACAACCCCACCAAGAATGGACACAGACAATATATAAAGTTAACAACCCCACCAACAAAGGACACAGACAATATATAAAGTTAACAACCCCACCAAGAATGGACACAGGCAATATATAAAGTTAACAACCCCACGAGCAATGGACAGAGACAACATATAAAGTTAACAACTTTGCAAACAATGGACACAGACAATATATAAAGTTAACAGCCTCACCAACAATGGACATAATTATACACAGTTAGCAACCTCATCAACAATGGACATAACATATATATACAGTTAGCAACCTCATCAACAATGGACATAACATATACAGTTAGCAATGGACATAACATATACAGTTAGCAATGGACATAACATATACAGTTAGCAATGGACATAACATATACAGTTAGCAATGGACATAACATATACAGTTAGCAATGGACATAACATATACAGTTAGCAATGGACATAACATATACAGTTAGCAATGGACATAACATATACAGTTAGCAATGGACATAACATATACAGTTAGCAATGGACATATAACATATACAGTTAGCAATCTTGTCAACAATGGACATAACATACACAGTTAGCAATGGACATAACATATACAGTTAGCAATGGACATAACATATACAGTTAGCAATGGACATAACATATACAGTTAGCAATGGACATAACATATACAGTTAGCAATGGATATAACACTGTTAGCAATCTTGTCAACAATGGACATAACATATACAATTAGCAATGGACATAAACAATATGTATAGTTTACAAACCTCACCAACACTTGATATAACGTACAAGGGAGAGTTTATACATAGCTGAAGTATGAATAAACGGATACTTTATACATAGTGATGTATGAATAAAGGGATACTTTATACATAGTTGAAGTATGGCTGTTTAAATATTAAGAATAATTTTCCAGATTGGTATCCCCAATACAAATAATTGTGTCCCCAAGAGAGTCCAAGAATTGTTAACTTGCGTTTCTGTACACTTACTGTTTACGGCATCCATCTTTGCTTACATTACGACGTACTATTTCCTACTATTTAGACAAGAATATGCGTCGCCTCAGAGAGACATGAATAGGCAATTTAAACACCAGGCAATTGACTGACTGGCCTCATGAATTAACAAATAAACAAGGAAATGCTATGCATATAAAGTGCAGGAAAACCTGGTATATGTGAAGCAGGTTGAAAAGAGAGAGGAGAGAGATAGATAACGAAGATAGTGTGAGAGACAGAGATATGACAAAGATGTGTTGAAAGACATTCAATCAATAAATCAGGTGCCATCTCCGCAATGAAGGTTGGCTGCAATGGATCTCACTGTCTCTCGCCCTGATTGTACATTCTGTCAGGCTGATGCTAGTCCATCTCTTGATGTTATCCTCCCTCTTGTATCATTGTCTACGTTACTTGTTCTAGTATCTGCCCATTTACTGTGATGTTCACTGATGACCTTTCATTTTCACAGCTAATTATCATAGTTTTTTTTTTTTTTTTGGATGTTCATATCTAAGCCACATTCTGCACTGTGCCTGTTTACTTCTTTAGTTCCTAATTTTTGTTTCAGGCGGAGACACTTACCACTATGCTACTGAGGACACGATTTGAACTCAACAAAAATGTATAATATAACCACTCGCATGTCCTGATGACGTCACATACGTTAAGTCACGTGACTTGGCAAATCATATGACCAGCCGGGAAAGTTCCACTATGAATAAAGGGATAATTTATTCATAGTCGGGGTATGAATAGTCACTTCGAACATACAATGTTAACCCTACCAACAGTGAACACAGAGTTAACAACCTCACCACTAATAGTCATAAACAATATATAAAGTTGACAACCTCATCAACAACGGAACATAAACAATATATAAAGTTGACAACCTCATCAACAACGGAACATAAACAATATATAAAGTTGACAACCTCATCAACAACGGAACATAAATAATATATAAAGTTGACAACCTGACCAACAACGGAACATAAACAATATATAAAGTTGACAACCTGACCAACAACGGAACATAAACAATATATAAAGTTGACAACCTGACCAACAACGGAACATAAACAATATATAAAGTTGACAACCTGACCAACAACGGAACATAAACAATATATAAAGTTGACAACCTGACCAACAACAGACATAAGATATGTTAACCTCACTGACAAAGACAATGTAAACAATAAATAAACTTGTCTTCAATGGACACAGACAATGTAGAAAGATAACATTACCAACAACAGACACAGTCTAGAAAGTTAACAACCTCACTAATAAAAGACTTGACAACATGTCAAGTTAACAACCTATACTAAGTTAACCTCAACAATTAATAGGCATAATTAAGCAAATAAGAAGAAAGTAAATAAAATTACAAAGACAGAAATACTAATCAAGTCTACATGGAACAGATGAGACCGAGTGTAACATTCAATGTTTCATGTGGTAACAGTGGCGAAGTACCTTCCTCCCTTCTTACTACACACAGACATAAAATACTCACTTTTCGTACTCCTCGTTATCCTGCAAACAGCGGTCATCCATGAGCTTCTCCCAGCCCTTGCCGTGCTTACACGTAGTCAGGGCGATAATGTCCTTGCCATTGTGAATATGATACAAACTGTTTCTGGTATCCGAACCGATACCGTTCAAGTAGCGCTTGCCCTTGAACGCCAGCAGATAGTGTCTCACTGATGGAATTGAATTTGATGCGTTGTGGAGATAGCCCATCTCACCACCAGACTGCGGATGGTCTTTCGGAAATAAGGGCATGGATACATCAAATCCATATCTTATCCAGTCAATGGACATGCTGGATTTTACCAGCATGCCTTGTTTAATAAACTTTAACTCTTCAGAATACAGCGGCCAGGTTCCTGAATACTGATTGAACAACAGATGGTTGCGGCCGCCGTTCCAGTATGGAAGGCTTTCTAGCTTCTTCTCCACATCTGGGACATAATCTTTGCTTAAAACGTCCTGGTCCAGTGTGTCAATTGTGGGGATGAACACACAGGCCTCTTGGGGATTAGCTGTGAGGTATCTAGACTTCTCCAGCACGCTGAGGATCTTAGCGTAGGGCGCCGAGACGGGCGCCTGGCGTGGATACAGGTAGATCTTAAACCCATGTTTACATCTATCAAAGTCGAAGCAGGTTTCCATTCGACACTTACGCCAGTCCATAGCCGTCTCCCCCTGAGACCTGAACCTGGGATCTCCATGCTGGTCGTCGGCGAACACTCCATCCACGTCGTCGATAAGGAAAGATCGAGGGTTGCTCCTGGTTCCACTGCCCAGGGAGTGTTGGCCGAGAACGACAGTCCTCCGGCGCTGGGAGTTTGTTGGGTGGCTGTGCTTGGAGAAGGCATGGAAATAGATAATGTAGCCCAAAACCGTCAGTGTTCCACAGATGGAGATTAGAGTGAATCTCTTTTTAAACTGCATTCGAACATTTGTCATCAACGGTCAGAGCAGGTTAACATGATGGCATCTAGCCACAGGCCTGGGCTGACCAGTGATGACATACAGAAGACACACGGCGGCACAGTTGCCCGGAGTTAAGAGAACACACAACACGGTCCGTTCCTTGCTAGGTCGCCATCTTCTAAACACCAACGGCGCGCATGCGCACTGGCCGTGTGACAGGCTCTGCAGAAATCAAGTGTAAAACTTACTAAAAGTCAGACCAGGTTCAGGGATAGACTAGACACTTCTTGACACAGTCCTCGTTGAGTCTCTTTATGTCAGTTCTGTCTGTCTCTTCTTCTTCTTTTTCTTCTTCTTCTTCTTCTTTTTCTTCTTCTTCTTTTTCTTCTTCTCCCCCTCTTCCTCCTCATTCTCATTCTTCTTCTTCTTCTTCTTCTCCCCCTCCTCCTCCTCATTCTCATTCTTCTTCTTCTTCTTCTTCTTCTTCTTCTTCTTCTTCTTCTTCTTCCCCTCTTCCTCCTCATTCTCATTCTTCTTCTTCTTCTTCTTCTTCTTCTTCTTCTTCTTCTTCTTCTTCTTCTTCTTCTTCTTCTCCCCCTCTTCCTCCTCATTCTTCTTCTTTCTTCTTCTTCTTCTTCTTCTTCTTCTTCTTCTTCTTCTTCTTCTTCTTCTTCTTCTTCTTCTTCTTCTCCCCTCCTTCTTCTTCTTCTTCTTCTTCTTCTTCTTCTTCTCTTCTTCTTCAACTTCTTCTCCCCCTCCTCCCCCTCCTCCTCCTCATTCTCATTCTTCTTCTTCTTCTTCTTCTTTTTCTTCTTCTTCTCCCCCTCCTCCTTCTTCTTCTTCTTCTTCTTCTTCTTCTTCTTCTTCTTCTTCTTCTTCTTCTTCTTCTCCCCCTCTTCCTCCTCATTCTCATTCTTCTTCTTCTTCTTCTTCTTCTTCTTCTTCTTCTTCTTCTTCTTCTTCTTCTTCTTCTTCTTCTTCTTCTTCTTCTTCTTCTTCTTCTTCTTCTTCTTCTTCTTCATCTTCTTCTTCTTCTCCCCCTCCTTCTTCTTCTTCTTCTTCTTCTTCTTCTTCTTTTTCTTCTTCTTCTTCTTCTTCTCCCCCTCCTTCTTCTTCTTCTTCATTTTCTTCTTCTTCTCCCCTCCTTCTTCTTCTTCTCCCCCTCCTTCTTCTTCTTCTTCTTCTTCTTCTTCTTCTTCTTCTTCTTCTTCTTCTTCTTCTTCTTCTTCTTCTTCTCCCCCTCTTCCTCCTCATTCTCATTCTTCTTCTTCTTCTTCTTCTTCTTCTTCTTCTTCTTCTTCTTCTTCTTCTTCTTCTTCTTCTTCTTCTTCTTCTTCTTCTTCTCCCCCTCCTCCTCATTCTCATTCTTCTTCTTCTTCTTCTTCTTCTTCTTCTTCTTCTTCTTCTCTTCTTCTTCTTCTTCTTCTTCTTCTTCTTCTTCTTCTTCCCCCCTCCTCCTCCTCCTCCTCCTTCTTCTTCTTCTTCTTCTTCTTCTTCTTCTTCTTCTTCTTCTTCTTCTTCTTCTTCTTCTTCTTCTTCTTCTTCCTCTTCTTCTTCTTCTTCTTCTTCTTCTTCTTCTTCTTCTTCTTCTTCTTCTTCTTCTTCTCCCCCTCCTCCCCCTCCTCCTCCTCATTCTCATTCTTCTTC
The DNA here is from genome assembly GCA_963921405.1 of Cepaea hortensis. Classification (NCBI taxonomy): domain Eukaryota; kingdom Metazoa; phylum Mollusca; class Gastropoda; order Stylommatophora; family Helicidae; genus Cepaea; species Cepaea hortensis. Next base: position 2,811,538 of record OY992895.1, read on the forward strand.
TTCTTCTTCTTCTTCTTCTTCTTCTTCTTCTTCTTCTTCTTCTTCTTCTTCTTCTTCTTCTTCTTCTTCTTCTTCTCCCCTCCTCCTCCTCCTCATCCCTCTTCTTCTTCTTCTTCTTCTTCTTCTTCTTCTTCTTCTTCTTCTTCTTCTTCTTCTTCTTCTTCTTCTTCTTCTTCTTCCCCCCCCCTCCTCCTCCTCCTCTTCTTCTTCCCCTCCCCCTCTTCTGCTGCCTTTCATCGCAGGTCAGCATGGCCGAATGGATAAGAACGCGTGTTCTTAAACATCCGGTGTGCTGATGCCGAGGTAAGCGGTTCAACCCCTACACCGGACAGCTGGTCTAACATGTTGACCTTTCGTCCTTGACTTGGGGACGTTAGTTACAAGTACCTCCGATGTCTTAGTGGGTTCGCCTGATGGCCAGGGACACTGTTAATAGGGAAAGCTAACCCACACGCAAAATTCAGTCCATCACTACTATAAATAGTGTGTATGGACTACGCTTGAGTTCAAAGCGAGCGAGCGCAAAAAAATCTCACAATGGACCAAGCCTTCAAGCAACTGACTACATGGCCTATGTTGACGTGTTCTACAGAAAGAGATAACCAGTCTCACGCCACCCTACACTTGTCGCCTGTTACGACATGCATCATATGTTACTGTGTGACTACTTTTGGGTTTCCTTGTGGGTCCCGGTCACACACCGGCGCAGACATGGCACCAGAAAGGTAAAGGTCATTCTACACGCCCTAGGACCATCGGCATATGGTGCTTGACCCATATTTGTATTGACCAATCAGCACTCAGTGGATGATGTGTATTGACCAATCAGCTCTCAGTGGGTGATATGTATTAACCAATCAGCTTTCATTGGGTCATGTGGTTAGTGCCACATCGGATGTCTGTACTTCCCAACACTTCTCCTGATACCCTTCATAGGTCGGGTCGACCTGGAGCCTAGACCCATGTTTAAAATTCAAGTAATTCAATTCAAGCTGTCAAGTATTAATTTGGGTCAACGGGAGGAGTGGCATAAATAAACGTGCAGGAGTCGGGTGGTTAAAGTAGTAAGTAGGGCATAAACATCGACAACAACCTGAGCTGACAACAGTCTGTGAGTGAAGGAGGGAAGAAACTGCTGCTGCTGCTGCTACCTTTCATTTGCCAATGGACCAACGCCTTCAAACAACTCACTGCATGCCCCATGTTGGCGTGTTCATGACTGGTTGTACTTTGCAGCTAAAGTTGTCTCTACAGAATGAGATAGCCAGTCTCACTCCACCCTACCCTTGCCGCCTGTTACGACATGCATCATATGTTACTGTGTGATTACTTTTGGGTTTTCTGGTGGGTCCCGGTCACACACCGGCGCAGACATGGCACCAGAAAGGTAAAGGTCATTCTACGCGCCCTAGGACCATCGGCATATGGTGCTTGACCCATATTTGTTTTGACCAATCAGCTCTCATCAGTGGGTGATGTGTATTGACCAATCAGCTCTCAGTGGGCGATGTGTATTGACTAATCAGCTTTCAGTGGGCCATGTGGTTAGTGCCACATCGGACGCCTGTACTTCCCAACACTTCTCCTGATACCCATCATAAGTCGGGTCGACCTGGAGCCTAGACCTATGTTTAATATTCGAATCCGATAGCACGGGTGCTGTCAAGTAATAATTTGGGTCAGCGGAAGGAATGGCATAAATAAACGTGCAGGAGTCTGGTGGTTAAAGTAGTGAGACAGTATGCTTTCATTGTCTCTAGGCGCCTGAGTTTACTGGAAAGCATTAACTGGGATATTTTTGGTTCGACAAAGAGTTCACCGACCAGTAAGTTCAAAATTAGTGAGTGGTCGGGCAATGACTCTAGTGCAGCCCGCTGACCGACGGTTTACCTTTAGTTGTTAGTGAAATGAGAAATTCAGGAAACATGAAGCCAAACTTAGCATAGGCTTTGTCGGGAACTGTCAGTTTGGGCAAGAAATACAACGGAGGGGCAGATTTATAGCAGTGGGAACGTGCTTGAGCTGGGAAATCTAATTTAAAGAGCATGAACTCAAACAAGGACGATAAACCCAGGACCATGAACTTCAGAGACAATGTAGATTTGGGTTAATGATATGATAGTAGTATGCAAATTAAGCAGGGTACGCGAGGTACTGATTGGAGGACAAGGGACAGCGACGTCACGTGATTCCAGAAAGAAGCGCCAAGTATATAGTTATATATATTTTGGGATCCAGTGAGTTAGAAGAGTCGAGCAGGAGAGAGGACAGTTAATAGTGGACTCCGGGAGCGGCGGGGGCCTGAGCCCTCTTGGGGCAGCCCAAGGAACATAGTAACAGGACTTCAGAAATTGTGGCTAATCCGTGCCCAAGTCTGTATAGTATCTGTAGGAGGAGGAAGTGAAGGAAGACGGACAAGCGCTCATGCTAGAATTCGTCTGAATCACTGATAGGAGTGAGAGCGACTAAGGATCTGTGAACGGAACCTACCCAAGGCAGATAAGCCAAAGAAGGGAAAGACACGCAGAGTCCGAGGGTCGTTAAAGTGCAAGAAAGCCACTTGAGTTAAGAGGACCGCCAGCTAAGGAGACCGCTCGTTAGTTGCAGTAGATGGCTAAACGTCAGACAGGACGACCATAGCCAGGGACAATGCGGTTGGAACCACACAGGAGACTAATGTCAAATACGACTGGAAACCGGTGGTGGGATCCACGGCAAACGAGGTTGAAGAGAGCAATCGTATTTCAAATATGAAACCCAGAAGGACGACCAGAAAACCCACTGGATGGCAGAAGTTGAATGTAAGTTGACATAAGACTTAGACCTAATTAGTTTAATTGTATATTATAATCAGGTATCTTAGTTTAGAGAGCTATAGCAAACTACCGTAGGTGAACTTACCGCGTAATCATGAACGACCGACAAATGTCAGGACTGAATGCGACGTACTGCATATTACCGATATTTAAATGGCCGAAATAGAGTGTTGGGAGTCATATTAATCGGAGAGATAAGCAGAGTGTGGATAAACTGTAAATGTGCATGTAAATTATGTAAGTGAACTAAAAGATTAATGATAACTAGGCGGGTCGACACGGCATTTAAATACGCAGAGATGGCAGTATTGCAAGGATATAAACACAGCGACCAAACACAGCAGACGGCAGAAGAAGATGGCAAGGCACTCGCGATCACGCTGGGTCAACCCAAACAATGAGACCGGATGACAATGGCTCGCCCTAGACGAAGCGGTATGGAAAAGAATGCGTGTCTTTTGTTCGCTGGACATAGGTGAAAGGAGGTCGCGCTTCTGCGGCTGTGTAGCTAAGATGTAGTTAGGCTGGCCCGACGTGGTACAGGCAGCGGGTTCAGATCTTCGGGTGGATGGTTAAATACTTAATGTTGGCTGTAGGCGGCGCGTCGGGAAATAGGCGATAATAATATTAGTTAAACATATGTGTTCACAATAAGGTTCTTAATTTATGTTATGGCTAAGATATACTAATACTAGTATAGATAAAGAAGCGATAGGTGTTAAGGGCTTTGTAGGTAGTGAAAGACTAATGTTTAATCTCACATAAAACTCACGGGTATTGTTTTATACTGTTTCAGGCATTGCCTGGGTAAAAGGGAGTCGCCCAAGCATACCGGGCATACTTGTCTAAACAGATATCCATCTGAACAAGATAATCCCTGGGTATATGGATTGATAGATCAATCTATGGATCAATGGGTATTTGGGCTGAATATATGGACCACTAATAAGCCTACGGAAAGATAGTTACGAAACAAAGGCCGGTGTAATTCTTAGCTTTAGTCTTTTACTCCATGCGGTTAATAGGTGATCATAAGTGGCATTCCCCTAACGTCCAGTTGCATAGACTTATACTATCTATCTCTCTCTTGTGAGGCAATGCAGCATCGTATTATTACAGTTCAATATGCATTATGTGTCTGCAATGCATGTACTGATTACTCTATGCGATTATGTTGTAGATTGTCACTCTGTTATTGTTCAAGGAGAAAATAAATATATGTTTGAGTTGCCTTTTATTCCGACTTGTCAGTCTGAGATTGTGTAGATTAGAGTAGTTTAGAGACATTGTGAGGTGGGCTGTACACTTCTCCTGTAACCTGATGACACACACCACGAGACATTGATGGTGCAATAGTAATTAACTATTGTTCTCACGCGGAGACACGAACCTACATCTGTCGTATCCCTTACTCTCATCCTCTTTTTTTTCCTTCTCTCTCTTCATATTTCTTTACTATCAAAGGTAGTGTGTAGTAGGCAGAGTTCGACTGAGGAACGAACTTTTAGGCTTCACACTATTTACATCATTTCCCTCATCATTCTTTTCTTTCTCTTCTCTCTCTACTCCATCCCTCCTCTCTCTTCTTCCTCCTTTCTTTTCTAGCTTTCACAAAAATGGCGTCGTCTGGCAGGTTTGTTTCCAGAATAATCTGGGGTTCCTATTGTAGTCCAGGAGTTCCCAGAATATTCCATGTGAACTTTGTCTCGGCGGTGTCAGGTTCTACTACATAGTGAGATCGTATACATAGATTTGTCGCTTACAGTCAATAGTTCGTGATTGCCTGCTCGATAGTTGTCTCAGTAAGTGTTCCTTTACTAGGCTACGTATCTCATAGCTGGTTGGTAAATTGTCTGAACTATCTGTCGGCGAGGTTTCTACTAAGTCTGTTCAGTTAGAAACTCTTGTGTAAAGTACACCGGCCAAACCACCTTGCTACAAGAATACAGGAAAACCCAACATACAACAACAAAATACCCAGGGATAGCCAACTCAGAAGGAGAGTCAGCGCAGCGGAATCTGTCCGAAATAAGCTCAGACATCAGCTGAGCAGTGCAAGTCAACGTAAGGGTGGCTTTATATTTTCATCGTTAAAGGAACAAGGTCCTAATGTCAGTGCACGTTAAAGACTAACTCACTGATTGAAGAGTATCAGAATAAAATACTCCACCGTTATATAAAGGTCACCCACTCTTCGTCCAGGAAGTCAAGAGTCATGATTGATGACAGTGTATGGCAAGTGAAACCCAGAGCCATGCAAAGTGCTTTGCCTGGCTGAACGCAATACGTCTGGTGGCAGTGTAGACATCGAGGCCACTAAGAAAATATAGCGCTTCTACCCCCTCCCCCCTTTTGTGTTGTCCCGCAAGGAACGACAAGGACCCATCGTGCTAGCATGCCCCACCAGCGGCAGAGCGAGACGGGCTGTTCCGAACGTTATCAATGGCACATGTGCACAAGAAATGCACGCATGAACAATTAGATCATCAAGAGGGGATATTCCCCTGTGTTTTATGCAGTGAGTTTATTATGGCTGTTGTGAAGAGACAATTGACAGTGTAACTCGTGGTAGTTAGAAAATCCCTTTTTTTTAGAGGCGGGAACAGAGGTGGAATTCATCGTACCGGCGTGTTCAAGTTTCATGATAGACATGTTAACGGTGTTGGGCAGTGAATGACCAGTGACGCCCTATATTTCTGCCCGTGCATATAGAATAGACACTTTAAAGAAAACAATCGTAGAAATTCAGTGAAGAAGAAAACGGAATCCAGAGAGCACCCGCAAGCAGAAACATATTCTTTATATATTTATTTCAGCATGACGCAATGAACAGTAGTTTAATAATTAGTTAAACGTTCGTGGTGTAGTGTTGGTTCATAATTGAATGACAATTTTGGTGTAGTCACGTTTAGCCATCCTTTGTTTGTTTTACAGGTTCATGAATGCAGTTAGAAACATGTTATTTTGTTGTTTAAATGAATATGACTACTTGAGGGGATCAACTGTTGTGGAGCAGTTAGCTCCCTTGTTATTTCCATAGCGGAAGATGTCAAGTCGGGTATGCGAATGTTTTTAATTTTGTTTGCACCTCACTCTATCGTGTTGGGCAGACACAACTGTAGTATTGGGTGTCATAGTGACAACACACAGTTCAACGTCGTGCCAGGAGGCCAAGGAGTCCATTTATAATCTGAGATTGCCCGGGTAGATGTTAATGCGGGTACATGGTTGTTTTTAATGTGAAGGGGCATGGCGAAGAATACATGTTAGCGCCATGTCCGGGAACTGGGCAAACAAATGTTTTTTTTTGGAGTTATTTCAGCGCCAGGGTGTCCAAGAACTGGGCACACATTTTTTTTCAGAGTTATTTCAGCGCCAAGAGAATAAAGCATAATGTCCAAGAACTGGGCATACCATATTTTTTCCAGAGTTATTTCAGCGCCAAGACAATGGAGCACGATGTCCAACGACTGGGCGCACATTTTTTTTTATGTCAAAAGCTGTTTCATGATATACGTTTTGGTTTGTTTCTATGGCCACTAAGTGTTGTTTACTTACAGTAGGGGCTGATTTGTTTTTGTGTACAGCGGCGGCGATTGTGAAGATTGCAGCTTCAGGCTGATGTGTCCTTGCGAATAGGGGAGAATTTGTTGTTTTATTATGTGTGGTGACCAGGCATTTTCCTGTGAGGTCACAGGAATTGTTACAATGTTTTTCAGATTCAAGAATGATTGGACACATTGATGTACAGAGTTCCTAGTGGGTAGCACCGATGTGAATTTGATTTTTGGTTTTGTTGTTGTTACAGGGGGATGGCATATTAAGTGAATGCCTATATTGATATTGTTTTCATTTTGGTGTCTTTATGTGCACCCTTTGATGTATGATTTTGTTGTCTGGGGGAATCCACGGCATGCCAAGTATTGAACTGTTTTTATGGATAATAGTACTTGATTACAATATTGTTAGGGTGCACGTCAGAAGTTTTAACTGCCTTATGCACTGGGAGAGCAGGGGATGCAACCAGTATTTTTTATTATTATTATTATTTGGGGTGGAAGTTCCAAAAAGAGTTTTCCCCTTATGCATCCAATATTGTTTATGAGGAATGTCAGATGCGGAGCCAGGGCTTCGATCTCAAGGAGGAATGACGCTATATTGATGGTGGGACCCATCAACTTTTGGTAGGTGGGTATGAGACAGTATGCTTTCATTGTCTCTAGGCGCCTGAGTTTACTGGAAAGCATTAACTGGGATATTTTTGGTTCGACAAAGAGTTCACCGACCAGTAAGTTCAAAATTAGTGAGTGGTCGGGCAATGACTCTAGTGCAGCCCGCTGACCGACGGTTTACCTTTAGTTGTTAGTGAAATGAGAAATTCAGGAAACATGAAGCCAAACTTAGCATAGGCTTTGTCGGGAACTGTCAGTTTGGGCAAGAAATACAACGGAGGGGCAGATTTATAGCAGTGGGAACGTGCTTGAGCTGGGAAATCTAATTTAAAGAGCATGAACTCAAACAAGGACGATAAACCCAGGACCATGAACTTCAGAGACAATGTAGATTTGGGTTAATGATATGATAGTAGTATGCAAATTAAGCAGGGTACGCGAGGTACTGATTGGAGGACAAGGGACAGCGACGTCACGTGATTCCAGAAAGAAGCGCCAAGTATATAGTTATATATATTTTGGGATCCAGTGAGTTAGAAGAGTCGAGCAGGAGAGAGGACAGTTAATAGTGGACTCCGGGAGCGGCGGGGGCCTGAGCCCTCTTGGGGCAGCCCAAGGAACATAGTAACAGGACTTCAGAAATTGTGGCTAATCCGTGCCCAAGTCTGTATAGTATCTGTAGGAGGAGGAAGTGAAGGAAGACGGACAAGCGCTCATGCTAGAATTCGTCTGAATCACTGATAGGAGTGAGAGCGACTAAGGATCTGTGAACGGAACCTACCCAAGGCAGATAAGCCAAAGAAGGGAAAGACACGCAGAGTCCGAGGGTCGTTAAAGTGCAAGAAAGCCACTTGAGTTAAGAGGACCGCCAGCTAAGGAGACCGCTCGTTAGTTGCAGTAGATGGCTAAACGTCAGACAGGACGACCATAGCCAGGGACAATGCGGTTGGAACCACACAGGAGACTAATGTCAAATACGACTGGAAACCGGTGGTGGGATCCACGGCAAACGAGGTTGAAGAGAGCAATCGTATTTCAAATATGAAACCCAGAAGGACGACCAGAAAACCCACTGGATGGCAGAAGTTGAATGTAAGTTGACATAAGACTTAGACCTAATTAGTTTAATTGTATATTATAATCAGGTATCTTAGTTTAGAGAGCTATAGCAAACTACCGTAGGTGAACTTACCGCGTAATCATGAACGACCGACAAATGTCAGGACTGAATGCGACGTACTGCATATTACCGATATTTAAATGGCCGAAATAGAGTGTTGGGAGTCATATTAATCGGAGAGATAAGCAGAGTGTGGATAAACTGTAAATGTGCATGTAAATTATGTAAGTGAACTAAAAGATTAATGATAACTAGGCGGGTCGACACGGCATTTAAATACGCAGAGATGGCAGTATTGCAAGGATATAAACACAGCGACCAAACACAGCAGACGGCAGAAGAAGATGGCAAGGCACTCGCGATCACGCTGGGTCAACCCAAACAATGAGACCGGATGACAATGGCTCGCCCTAGACGAAGCGGTATGGAAAAGAATGCGTGTCTTTTGTTCGCTGGACATAGGTGAAAGGAGGTCGCGCTTCTGCGGCTGTGTAGCTAAGATGTAGTTAGGCTGGCCCGACGTGGTACAGGCAGCGGGTTCAGATCTTCGGGTGGATGGTTAAATACTTAATGTTGGCTGTAGGCGGCGCGTCGGGAAATAGGCGATAATAATATTAGTTAAACATATGTGTTCACAATAAGGTTCTTAATTTATGTTATGGCTAAGATATACTAATACTAGTATAGATAAAGAAGCGATAGGTGTTAAGGGCTTTGTAGGTAGTGAAAGACTAATGTTTAATCTCACATAAAACTCACGGGTATTGTTTTATACTGTTTCAGGCATTGCCTGGGTAAAAGGGAGTCGCCCAAGCATACCGGGCATACTTGTCTAAACAGATATCCATCTGAACAAGATAATCCCTGGGTATATGGATTGATAGATCAATCTATGGATCAATGGGTATTTGGGCTGAATATATGGACCACTAATAAGCCTACGGAAAGATAGTTACGAAACAAAGGCCGGTGTAATTCTTAGCTTTAGTCTTTTACTCCATGCGGTTAATAGGTGATCATAAGTGGCATTCCCCTAACGTCCAGTTGCATAGACTTATACTATCTATCTCTCTCTTGTGAGGCAATGCAGCATCGTATTATTACAGTTCAATATGCATTATGTGTCTGCAATGCATGTACTGATTACTCTATGCGATTATGTTGTAGATTGTCACTCTGTTATTGTTCAAGGAGAAAATAAATATATGTTTGAGTTGCCTTTTATTCCGACTTGTCAGTCTGAGATTGTGTAGATTAGAGTAGTTTAGAGACATTGTGAGGTGGGCTGTACACTTCTCCTGTAACCTGATGACACACACCACGAGACATTGATGGTGCAATAGTAATTAACTATTGTTCTCACGCGGAGACACGAACCTACATCTGTCGTATCCCTTACTCTCATCCTCTTTTTTTTCCTTCTCTCTCTTCATATTTCTTTACTATCAAAGGTAGTGTGTAGTAGGCAGAGTTCGACTGAGGAACGAACTTTTAGGCTTCACACTATTTACATCATTTCCCTCATCATTCTTTTCTTTCTCTTCTCTCTCTACTCCATCCCTCCTCTCTCTTCTTCCTCCTTTCTTTTCTAGCTTTCACAGTAGTAAGTTAGTTAGTTAGTCCTTCCTCTTGAGCCTAAGGCGGCGCATAGGGCAGAAGTCATGGCTCTCCATGTCTGGCGGTTCGCTGCTACCTGTTGTAGATCTTGTATGTTCACTTGGCCGTTGAATGAGCCTTCTCTGATGATGGTTCTACGCAAGGTCTCTCTTGGTCTTCCCCGTTTTCTTTTCCCTACTGGTGACCTTATGAGGGCTTGGTTGGGGAGTCTTGTTTTGTCCATTCTGAGTAGTAAAGTAGTAAGTAGGGTATAAACATTGACATTAACAACCTGAGCTGACAACAGTCTGTGAGTGAAGGAGGGAAGAAACCAAACACTTTTAGAAGTGACTGACCAACGTCTGCTATAGAAAACTTGAAATTATTTGTAGCATTTGATTTCCACCTTCCTCCTTCTTCACCTTTTCGTACATTTCCTTCTGCTATTTATCCCTCCCCCTTCTTCTTCTTCTTCTTCTTCTTCTTCTTCTTCTTCTTCTTCTTCTTCTTCTGCTGCTGCTGCTGCTGCTGCTGCTCTTCCCCTCCTCTTCCTTCTCCCCATCCGGCCCCTTTCTCCTTCTTCTGCAACCATCCGATAATTATGTACTGGATTGTTTTACTGTGTGAGGTCTGCGGTGTATAACACATCTGCCATTTATGCGACTTGGGCAACACATCCAACTTCTCCCAGGCATGTGTTGGCGTCATCTTCCCCAGGTAGATTTCGACTCCATTCAAATGCTGACATCACCCAGTGCCTCGCCGACATGTAACACACGGTTGCGTCCCTTCACGCGCCTAATTTCAGACATAAATTCACAAGGTATCGACGGACATTCGTAGTCAAAACAAGAAAACAGCAGAGATCAAAGACAGCGCGTGAAAGGATAACGTCTATATTGTCTAATATTGTAATTATTTATACCACCACTATCCTAATGAACAGTTTTGAGTGTTAAAATAACCAAAGCAGGTCAGTGTTCTACATATGGAGATTAAAACGAATGTCATTTTAAACTGTATTTGACTATATAAAGTCTCTATTGTTGTTTCATATAACAGAATTTATGTTTGTCTGACTTATACTTTTGCTATTTCGTATTGTGTAAATTACATACTCATGTCTCTCGGATAGTTGTGGCATTCCTATTGTGCAATCCATAGTGACTATTTATTGTGCATGTTACATTCACATAGGGATAAAGATCTGTTTTATCAGACTTGTAGAATTGTCTGTGTTTGATTTCTCACACTGCTCGTGAAGAAACTAGTGCCTTTTGGGAGCAGACAGTGTAGTGATTGTAAACATGGATGCTTCTGTCTCCACGGGCACTTTGATATCTCTGACAAATCTAGAATATGACCTATGAAGACTTGCACATTCCTGTAAATACGAGATACTCTTTCCTGTAAATATGAGATATACTCTCCTGTAAATACGAGATACACTCTTCTGTAAATACGAGATATACTCTCCTGTAAACACGAGCCACAATCTCCTGCAAATACGTTTACACTCTCATGTAAATACGATGCACTCTCCTGTAAATACGAGATATACTCTCCTGCAAATACGAAATGCACTCTCCTGTAAATACGAGATATACTCTCCTGCAAATACGAAATGCACTCTCCTGTAAATACGAGATATACTCTCCTGTAAACACGAGCCACAATCTCCTGCAAATACGTTTACACTCTCATGTAAATACGATACACTCTCCTGTAAATACGAGATATACTCTCATGCAAATACGAAATGCACTCTCCTGTAAATACGAGATACAATCTCCTTTAAATACGAGACACACTCTGTAAATGCGAGACACACTCTCATGTAAATACGAAACACACTCTTCTGTAAATACGAGGTCTGGCATACTGTGGATAGCTCCTATCTTGCCTAACTGGGACAAGTTCACAGAGCTCTCATTAGAAAACATTCAATTAACTTCTGTTCCGGAGCCGTTTCTTGCGATGTGTCATAACGCCATCACATGTAGATCTGACAGCAAGAAGAATACGTGGCCAATCTTCCCTCACTTAGACATCACATGTAGATCTGACAGCAAGAAGAATACGTGACCAATCTTCCCTCACTTTGACCAGCGACAAGCCCAGGCATCAAATCCTATTATGCTCATGACCTCACTAGGGCAGTTGATTATGCACTTCGCTAGCACGCCCTCCCAGAATTCTCATTTCCCATCTCGATTATTTTAAGATCTAAAGTTGTGGTCAGAGTTACACAAGTTGAAATACAAATGGATGACATAAACGCAACTACTTGGCGTATGGTTTCCCCACATCTATCTTCATCTTGTGTTGATGTACTGGCACCTGGCCGTCGTGACAGACGACAGTTTGTTACATTGTGCTTCACAAGCGGCATCACAACCTCTCCATAACACAAAGCTTGGGTTGAATTGTAGAGACCATGTGTTGCCCATTCATCAGGAACCCTCTCTCGGCCTGCCTAGTTCACTCCAGAGGAAAGGTAACACCAATACATCTGGGAAAAGACCAGATCTTGTAAAAGCCACGCTGGAGGGAAGAGCTGAAGTCAGGAGAACAAGAAGTATAAGTGGGAGGACAACAATAACATTCAGAGACTCACGTGTGTTGCCGGGCCCATAAGGGAAGCAAAGAATAGCAACACTGTAGCCTACCACGCATGTCGTAAGAGGCGACTAAGGAGGCTTGATGGTTCAATCGCCCTGCTACTGAGTGAGTGCGTGGCGCGACACTGTGAGCTGTGAGTTTCGTGTGAAATGCTTTTGAACCTACCCGAAGTCTTTTTGGAACGTGACTGTATGTTCGGAGCGATGGCAGATGGCTATGTCCCAGAGTTGACCGGTTTTTGCCTTATGCAGAAATGCGTGGCTGCTGGGCTTCTGGTTGACTGCCACTGCCATCAGCGATGAATTGGATTTCGTGGACTGTGCGGGTGAACATCTAGGAAACATCCAGATGGGAAAATGACTGCCGAATCCATCAGAAGTGAACTGGGTGTTTTGTGGGGGACTATTGTGTTGACATTCCGGCGGCGGCATTATGCACAGTGTATCTGTGCGGGTTGTTGTTTGTCGAGACTCCTGTCTTTTCCACTTTTCACATTGGGCAGTGGGGAGAATTTTGTGTGATATTCACTGGCACAGGAACGGAGCATAATGGGGACGACCCGTTGCTGTGAAGTTGGAACTGCGACTAACTAACTAACTAACTAACTAACTAACTAACTAACTAACTAACTAACTAACTAACTAACTAACTAACTAACATTCAGAGAATGACGAACACAAGTCTGTGTGGGAGTGTACAACCAGGGTGAGAAATAAAGAATGTTGGTGATACATTGCAGGGAACCTTCATTGTAGAGACGGCGCATGATTGATTTATTAATTGATATTCAATATAACATCACGCAAAACTGTGATATGTACAACGCGATCATTCAACAGTAAAATCATATTTATTGGACTGCTATCATAAATGGTCCAATTGGATATATCGAATGTTAGACGACATCTTGCCACGATAGTCTTCCCTGTTGTCCAAGGAATTATTTATGTTTCTTCATCTTCATCTACATTCGATTATTTGTCTAATAATTCACATACTCGCACGTATGTTAGTTCTGACTTATAGTTACATAGCCGCCCATCTTGGCGATGTTGGCGGATTTGTTTCAGACACGATCAGAGCGAGACGTGGGTGGAATGTTTATCATCGGAAATGAATTTCTTCGTACATCTTCTGACGTCATGAACAAATACAAAGAAAGGATCAGACAGTTTAAGCTTGTTGATATTTCTACAGAGTTTATCTTCCTCAACAGAACTAAACCCAATAGATATGAATTCATATGGGCAAACACTGAAACTATTGGTAGAGTGGCGGCAGATTTATCCACCACCATGGGCGATGCAAACAGCACAGATGTCACCCACAGATGTGTCACGTGGATATCTACTGCTGCGTCCTTTTCCTCACTATGAGTCCAAATCATTACCCGTGGTGTTATTTCTGCTGCTATTGTAATGGCTCCAGATCACCCAACGATTGAAAGTGAGTGGTCACGCCGCCAAGCTCTTTCCTGTGTACTGACCTGCCGACTTGGTGCTCTCGGGTTGAAATCCCCTTGTTGTGGGAGTATGTGGTGAGCGTGTGAGACCCACCGACCTCGTCAACTGGGTACATGACCGTGTGTGGGTGGGGTTGCTGCTGGTACATTGTTGACGGGGTCATCCACTTGGTGCCGCCTGGACCAGAAAACGCGGGCCCGGCACCAACTGTCAGTCACCTTAGTATCATGTCTGTCTTTGTGTATGTTTGTCTTCGTGTCATTCCGAGTTGCAAGAGATATGTTGGAATAGCCACGGTCTGGCATAGTCAGTACCGGGAAAGAGTATCTAGACAAGCATCTCATGAAAGGTTGTTCAGGTGACCAGAGTATCTAGACAAGTATCTCATGAAAGCATGTGATCAAAGTATCTAGACAAGTATCTCATGAAAGCATGTGATCAAAGTATCTAGACAAGTATCTCATGAAAGCATGTGATCAGAGGATCTAGACGAGCATCTCATGAAAGCATGTGATCAGAGGATCTAGACGAGCATCTCATGAAAGCATGTGATCAGAGTATCTAGACGAGCATCTCATGAAAGCATGTGATCAGAGTATCTAGACGAGCATCTCATGAAAGCATGTGATCAGAGTATCTAGACGAGCATCTCATGAAAGCATGTGACCAGAGGATCTAGACGAGCATCTCATGAAAGCATGTGATCAGAGGATCTAGACGAGCATCTCATGAAAGCATGTGACCAGAGGATCTAGACGAGCATCTCATGAAAGCATGTGACCAGAGGATCTAGACGAGCATCTCATGAAAGGGGTGAGGTTGACAGTTTGTTTGGGCCCGGGGATACCAACGGTTTGTTTCAACACCAAACCCCCGGCGTGGAGGGGGGTTGTGACAGTGGTGAGGACAGTCCACTTCAAGTCAGCGACTGTCCCCCACGGTGATCCGTATACAGTTCACACACGATGTCCGGACGTGCAGAAAAGACTCCACTAGATTCTGAAATCCACACTGAGGTGCTTGTGTGCGACAGACAGCCATCGGAATCTACGCTCCTAGAAAGAAACAAACTCATTCAGTATTGTCCAGATTCCAGCCCGTCCTGTTAGAGAGAGAGAGAGAGAGAGAGAGAGAGAGAGAGAGAGAGAGAGAGAGAGAGAGAGAGGAGAGAGAGAGAGAGCTGAAATGTTTCGGCCAGGAATAGATCATACCCCCACCCTGGCAGATATGGCAGTATCTGTGGTACATTTCCACCAAAATGTTTGAAACAGTTTGCAGATAGCACTTGATAGCAACACTTCACATTTACCTGTGGTCGGTCTCGCGCCGTCTTTGTACGGATCTTTCCTGATAGACAGACACCCTCCCCCCATGGGAAAAAACCTCATAAATAGTTTCTTATCTTGGTGACCAGCTATAGACACGGACAAAATACGCGGTTTTTTTTTTTTTACAAAAAGAGGCCCGGTTAATATGTAATGGATGCCTACACCTAACCATCATGACCTCTCTCTCTCTCTCTCTCTCTCTCTCTCTCTCTCTCTCTCTCTCTCTCTCTCTCTCTCTCTCTCTCTCTCTCTCTCTCTCAGAAGTCCACAGACTAGTGTCTACCCAGGATGTTCCACAACACAGTGTCTGCCTAGGCTGTCCCACAGACTAGTGACTACCTAATATGTCCCACAGACTAGTGTCTGCGTAAAGGTCCTATAAACTAGTGATCGTCTAAAAGCCCACCCCCCCCCCCATAGACCAGTGTCTATCCAGGAGCCCCCACAGACTAGTGTCTGTCTAAAGCCCCCCACAGACTAGTGTCCGTCTGAAGTCCCCCACAGACTAGTGTCCGTCTGAAGTCCCCCACAGACTAGTGTCTGTCTAAAGTCCCCCACAGACTAGTGTCTGTCTAAAGTCCCCCACAGACTAGTGTCCGTCTGAAGTCCCCCACAGACTAGTGTCCGTCTGAAGTCCCCCACAGACTAGTGTCTGTCTAAAGTCCCCCACAGACTAGTGTCTGTCTAAAGTCCCCCACAGACTAGTGTCCGTCTAAAGTCCCCCACAGACTAGTGTCTGTCTAGGAGGCCCCGTGTAGAGCGCTAGTCCAGTATAAACCCAGACCCGTAATTCTGCAGCCCAAAAGCTTGATTTGGCGGTGGTGAATCGAACCCCGATTAGACACGTGACAGGGTGGAATATACACCACTATACCACTCAAATCACTTAATTACAGTTAAGAGACGTCTAACTCACGCAATAGCAAAATGATAAGACTAGACCGTGAAACCGCCATTCCCCGACAGCCCAGAGTACCGCCGTCCCAGGAAGTGTAACATAGAGAATCAATGAATGAACAAACGATGAACAAGCCCTCCCGATGTGCCGCTACCTGGCGATACCCCTCGACCTGCTAGCAGACGCGACCTGAAGTAACGGAATCACAGATCTCACCCGACCAGCCCAGCTGTAGCGACTTGTGTAAACATGGATAACTGCACTTCAGACCAGATACCGTTTTTATCAACGGATCATTACCAGCACAGTTAAAATACCACCAAGTTTCCGTTCACACTGACAAGAAGCAATAACATGGCTGCCATGGCGCGCGGTGAATGTCTACGAGGCGGTAGCTACCAATGGATGTCAAACTATAGGAAGAAATGTGAAAATATATTTGTTGTGTGTTCGTTTTCATTTACAGAATAACGCATTCATTTATTCATTCATTCATTTATTCATTCATTCAGTAGCATGTCCTTTGCAGAACTTCGCTCCCATAACAGCCTTCCGGAAAAGTTCTCGGTCACAAGCAAGATGTCCCGCGTCTGATACACCCATCTGGAGATCATCCGCCACATCCTGCACCCATCTTCTCTTTGGCAGAACAATAATTTGAATATTTCATGTTTACAGATACGTGTCATTAGAATGCAACATCAACAACTACCATCACTGGCCTTACATCAAAGATCATCTGCGACGAGACCACGAGGACGTCCAAGAAGAAAATGGATTGACGACATCAGAGACATTGTACAACCTCACGGAATGACACTATCCAGTGCCGTCCACCGGGCGCTGGAACGCAAATTATTCCTCCCCACGACGCTTGACGGCAGAAGTGGAAGATGATGATGATGATGATGATGATGATGACAGATACGTGTGTTAGTGTGATCTTAACATCCACTTAAGGCTGGGTCCCCTAAGTCAAATCTAAACATTCCTCCCAATGCCAAGCGAACCCAGGAACATTGTGCCGCCGCTATATTCCGTAATGGTCCCCCGTTGTTAAATAATGTGACGGAAAGCGTTCCTGTTTGGGGTTTTGTGTTTGCTGGCTTCGAGTTAGAGTGTAGTCCCCACACACGCTTCTACTGTCACTAGTTGCTTCTATTAGTGAGTGCACTGGACTCATTTTTTACATGTGGATTAGTTTCCCCATTACCAGTGTCCGCCGCCATCAGGCAAACCCACTCCCACTTCAGAGGTACTTGTAATTTCCGTTCCTAAGCCCAGGATGAGAAGTCCACATTTCAGTCCCGCTGACTGGTGTAGGGAAACTTCTGTTGTGGTATCGCTCTGTGAAATATGATGACATGTCGATTACACCGGGTATTGTTGACTGATTAACTGGCAGATTGTATGTGAACTTCTACCATCTCCCACCCACCCAGACAACAACTACCAAGAGAATATATTTACGTTTTCTTTCCTCGCAGACGTCAGCGCAGGGTTGTGACTGACAAGAGGCATATCCATTAAATGACGTCGCAGTCAACCCACAATTTTCGGCTGTTTGTGATTTCAAGGCAAGGCTACGTCCTGTATTTTGCCATTGTTTTCTGAACGACCGGCACTCACACCATTGTATGAAAACTAGCGCAAGACGGTCTGCTTCCGAATCACCCACAGCTGTGTTTCGAACGCTGCTTGCGGGATTACGAATTGCGCCCGTAACCTGTTTGACAGAGCTTGGCACCTTTCCGTCTTGACAGACGATAGTTTGGTACATTGTGCTTCAAAAAGTCTTAATAACTACGATCCATGGCGGTGGCGAGTGTGGCTGGTAAGGCCAATTCTTGCTGCAAATGTTTGCCCACAGTGGGTGCATGTGAAAACATGGTCACTTCCACCATCATGCACCATCTTACGTCTCTCACGCTCTGTGTGTGCTTTATCTGCAATAGTGTGTATTGGGACCCATCCATCATGTGCCATGCCGATAAGCGTGGGCGGTCATGTTCTGCCATATCACTCGATCACCAGAGTCGTGGATCAGCTCCGTGTTTCTGTCTCGACCATGCCATGTGGCCAAGCCATCCAGGTATTTACTTCTCGGTCTTCCCCTTGGTCTCTTCCCTTCGATCTTGCCAATTGTTACCAAGTTTCCAATTCATTTCTTCCCATAACATGTCCAAAAAATTTTGACTGTCTACGTCTAATGACTCTAATCAGTTTACAATCTTCATCTGTTTCTCGAAGGTCTTGTTCATTGGTCTTTCTGGCTGTCCATGGTATTCTTTGCATTTTCCTCAGAAACCACATTTCTGCAGCCATCAGATGTTTTTCAGCCTGACTGCTCATTGTCCACGCTTCACATCCATACAAAAGTACAGGTTCTATGTAGCACTTCAACACTCTTTTTTTCGTTTCAATTGATATATTTTTGTTGGTCAGAATGTTTTTCATTTTGTTAAAGGCTAACTTCGCAATGGCAATTCTTGTTCTAATCTCTTCAAGGCATCTCCCATCAGATGTTACGACTGTTCCAAGATAATTGTACCGATTCTCTTGCGTAAGAATATGCCCATTTACTCGGATATAACATTGTGGTATTTCCTTCTTCCCAGTGACGACCATAATCTGTGTCTTTTTACAATTTAATTCTAATCCTAGTTGTTCACTACTAAATGTTGCAGGTCCTGTTCATTGTCTGCAATCAAGACTGTCATCATCATCATCATTGGCACCTTGCCGTCTTGACAGACGATAGTTTGTGCTTTAAAAAGGCATAATAACTTTTAACTATGGCGGTAGCGAGTGTGACTGATAAGGCCAATTTGCGCTGTAAATGTCCGTTCACAGTGGGTGCATGTGAACACGTGGTCATTTCCACCATCATGCACCATCTTACGTCTCAAACGCTTGGTGTGTGACTTTTCTGCAATAATTTTCTCCCTCTCCATAGCACAAAGCCTGGGCTAAAATATAGAGATCATGTGTTGCCCATGCAGCATGATCCCTCTCTCGGCCTGCCTAGTTCACTCCAGAGGAAAGGTAACACCCCTACATCTGGAACAAGACAAGCTGCAGAAGCTGCCGGATCAGCAAAGCAATGCTCTAACTGTCCGCCTGTCGGAGCTTCGATCCTAGACCAGTCGCCAACCAAGGCTTAGGGCCTGGTCTGCCCTGCCATGACAATTTTGTCTTTAGCTTGCATTTCCTCGCACCAGGGTAAGGCTTGTACCCTCCCAATTGCGCTCTTCCGCCCGAAGCCGTTGGCACAATGTGGGGTGTCGGGTTTGGTAAGCGCCGCCCAACGTTCGGCGCTAACAGAAACCAGGTAGTACCGTCTACTGTTATACGGTAGCTCAGTCATATCTGACTAAGACCTGACTGAAGGGCTGTCAAGACTGTATCATCTACATATCTAATGTTATTGATGTTTCTTCCCCCAATGTTGATTCCTTTCATATCTGCTATATTTCTGAAAATATTTTCACTGTACAGGGAAAAAAGATCTGGAGACGTTACTCATCCCTGTCTCACACCTCTTTTAATAGGCTCATATTGATCTACATCCTTTTCAATTCTGATGGCAGCTTGTTGTTTCCAATATATGTTGTTTTTACAAGTCTAAGGTCTTTTCCATCAATTTGTAGATCTTCACTTAAACTATGGCTGCAAAGGACATAGAGCAGAGAATGCTTTTCAGACTTGATCCTCTCAGCGATTGATTATGGACTAGGATTGCTCACTGTCTCAAAGAGTCAGCAGGTGAAATTATAGCGCATACAGAACGAAGCTATGCGGGTCATTCTGGGATGCACTAGAGACACCCCAGTAGTGTGTATGCGTTACATCCTTGGTCTGCCGACTGTTGCTGATAGGCTCAAGGTGATGCAGGCGAAGGCATACCTCAGAGTAGCTGCAGACACAGACCACACACTGCATGAGGCGCTGGACGCAGTTAAGGGTCAGCGACTGATAAGAGGGAAATCATGGATGGCTCAGGCGGAGGATACGATCAGACAGGTGTGCCCCTTGGAGAACATTAGGCGAGGAGAGGAGTGGGTCAGAGTGCCAGCGGAGCAGTCAGACTTGTGCAGAGTTATAATCACATTGTGCAGGGAATGGCCAGCAGGGGCCACGGAAGTGGAAATTCAGCAACTAATTCAGGATAATGCTTGCCCGGGTGATGTGATTATCTACACCAGTGTTTCCCAACCATTTTTGTGCTATGCCCCACCTAAGCCTTTTTAAAATTCTTATGCCCCCCCCCCCTCCCCCAACATATGCATCATCTTATATATAAAAAAGGATGTGCGTATCTCCGTATGTCCTTTATACGCTCGCGAACGGCCCATCCGATTGAGATGAAATTTTCTACACGCCTTCCTTTCATTCCAGAGATGCCAACTGTCGTAGTTTTTTTTTCTTCTTCCTCCTCCTCCCTCCTCCCTCCTCCCCCTCCCAAAATACGTACGTCCAGGAAATGGTCTTCTACATAGACACTTCTCTCTGAGGTCCGCGATAACATCGGGAACGAGAACTTATATGACTACTTATATAAATTAAATGAGATGCTTCACACCAGGAGCTGGGCGATGTCGGGCCGGGTCAGACAGACAGACAGACAGACAGACAGACAGATAGTCGGTAACGGGAACGGGAACTTATATGACTACTTATATGAATTAAATGAGATGCTCCCCACCAGGGTCTGGGCGAAGCCGGGCAGGGTCAGCTAGTCTTATATATAAAAAAGGATGTGCGTATCTCCGTATGTCCTTTATACGCTCGCGAACGGCCCATCCGATTGAGATGAAATTTTCTACACGCCTTCCTTTCATTCCAGAGATGCCAACTGTCGTAGTTTTTTTTTCTTCTTCCTCCTCCTCCCTCCTCCCTCCTCCCCCTCCCAAAATACGTACGTCCAGGAAATGGTCTTCTACATAGACACTTCTCTCTGAGGTCCGCGATAACATCGGGAACGAGAACTTATATGACTACTTATATAAATTAAATGAGATGCTTCACACCAGGAGCTGGGCGATGTCGGGCCGGGTCAGACAGACAGACAGACAGACAGACAGACAGATAGTCGGTAACGGGAACGGGAACTTATATGACTACTTATATGAATTAAATGAGATGCTACCCACCAGGGTCTGGGCGAAGCCGGGCAGGGTCAGCTAGTTTTTAATATTAAAAAATTGAAATGTTCACTAAAGAAACTTGAATTTTTTTTAGAAGGGCTCACGGTTCCCAGAGGGGCCAGAGCCACACCCCCCCCCCCCCACTCCCAGGTCCCTGTGTGTCGGTTGTGTTGGGTGAATTTTTTTTTTTGGGGGGGGGGGGGGGGGTTGGCGGTTACCCCAGACAAGCTGGTTCCCCCGCCTCCCCCTGTGTTTGTGTGTGGACCCTTAGTCTCACTGTGAGCTATTGCCCACAGTGGTCCACCAGGCCAACATCTAAGGTGAAGATATGTGATAGGTTTTTATTTGATCATCCCGGCCCCCGACCAGACCAGGCGCACTATTGGGGGGGGGGGGGGAGAGCAGCAAATGCACTCGATCCTAGCCAAAGGATAGGTTTTAGGAAGAAATCATTAGGACATTATTAAGCAAACACAGTAAGTAAATTTTCAAAACATATAATGGAGAACTGAAATTCAAGTACAAAATAATTTTAACGAAAGATTTTTCTATATTTTTTTAATTATTAGTAATTATTTAAATTTAGTGAGATCCTTGCGCTTGATGCTTGCTGCAAAGAGATTTTATGCCAGGTTCCAATTTAGTTAACTTCAGTCTCAAGTCTCCCCGTTTTGTTATATCCAGCCGATTTCTTCCATTTTCGAATTGCCCCCCTTAACAATCGAATTGCCCCCCTGTGGGGCCTGGGCCCCACGTTGGGAAACACTGATCTACACAGATGGTTCGGTGTTGAGAGGTAGGAGAAGTGCCTGGGGTTTCCTGGCAAAGGCTAATGGTCGACGTTTGGTGCAGGAGAGCCGGGCATATGATACCACAACATCTAGCTTAAGAATGGACGGGGAGGCGGTAAGTGCAGCTTTCCGCTGGATGGAGAATACGATACACACACACATCGTGATTGTAACTGACTCAGAAAGCATGCTGAGTAGGGTGAAGACAGGCAAGCTTCGTGCCGAGTGGCTTGCTTCGCTTCGGAAGTCACGGGTGGCAAGCATCGTCTGGATCTTTTCTCCGGGGCATGCTGGTGTGCTGGGGAATGAACAGGCGGACAGATTGGCTGGCTCTGCAAAACTTGGTGGAGTATTGATGCATGATAAGGCAGACGTGGTTGCGGCCTTGTGGGAGCACGTGTACACCTCGGAGGAGCAAATGGATCACCATGGTCTGGCAAGAATGCGACAGCGTGGAGTGACGAGGGGATCTGGCCGATGCTCGACGCTCAGATTTAGGAACCGACATCACAGCATTCGGGGCATTCCCATAAGCGCTCTGTCCCTATCCTCAGAAGCCAGCGAAGAGTTCCAACCCCAATAGTACCAGTAGCAATCTGATTATATGTGCGTCTCGCCTTTCCTCTGAGCGTTGATCGTCGGCCACATCCCCTCGTCACTCCTTCGCTTTTATGCGATGCTCAAATCGTGTAGAGTGATAGTGTGTTTCTTCGTGGCTTGCGATAATCTAACAACTTCATCATAACATTTAAGTGCAATGTGTTTCTGGGATAGTGGTTGCGGTTTCCCGAGAAGTGAAGTCCTCGAGGGACTGAGGACACCAGCCACCGGGTGCCGACAGGTGTGTACAGATATGAGGATAGCAGCATATGTCCCGCAGGCCTGGAGGTGTGCTTTCTGATGATTGAAACACGCGGAGGGGAGGTTGAGGGGCAGTCGGAGAGTACGGGGAGGTCATGGCCGGAGTTGGGGGAGTTGGCAACGGCTTGGTGAGAGGAGGTTGAGGGCTTATGCTTTTATGTGGGATGCACGGAGGAGAAGAAGGGGGAGTACAAGAAGCAGAAGAAGAAGAAGGAGGAGGAAGAGAACTGGTCAGTTTATCTTATTGTTGCGACCTAGTGTCAACTGTCTTGGTAGAACTTCAACATCCAATGAAGATGGCTTTCCTGGAGCTAGTACAAGATTAGCCCTGACACATGGACGTTGAGGTGTTTCCAAGGCACCAGGGCCAGGTTCTATACTGGCCAAGACCTGTTGACACGTCCTAGCCGTGTGTCCTGGGCAACAGGTCCCTTCGGGGTCCTGGCTAACGTAGTAGGATCGCCGATTCCTCCGAAGTCGGAGAGTATCTGCCTGCACGGCTAGTAACCACCAGTCTGCACACCAATAAGCCAGACATGGGACAACGGATACTCACGCAAACCTCAGGTCCTGTATGACATCACACTGATGTTGGACAACAAGATGTCTTCATACGACACACAGGACTTCGCACTGGAGTTCACAGCCAGCGAACGCAAGCAAGCAAGCCCTGACACAGAACACAACTGACAGTCAGACAAGCCATGGAGGCAGATCCCCCACAGCCACGCGAACGTCGTCTGTTGATTAGGGAAGTTAGATGAGGACGGTCGAGAGATTGGGGCCATGTTTCCATGAGAAATAGAATTGAGAACTTGGTGACAACCGGTAAAATGGATGGGATTAGAGCAAGAGAGAAAGACAGAGAGATTAATGTTTGAATGGTTTGATCAAATGCCATAAATATGACAAGAACAGAGATATGACCCGAGACTTTGGTTATTATGTGAGATAGTCAACCCTGGCCGTCCACGCCCATGATATTGCTGATGATGATGATGATGATGACAATGACGATGGTGGTGATGATGAGTTATGGGCAGACATACGGCTACATGCGTGAGATGAGTCACTGAGCCCTGTAGTGGACAGCGTGACGTCACCGAGCTGCCCCTGAATGACCCACATAATGGACCCTTTTACCCATATTAGTGAGTATATGTTGCAAGTTCCATATTGACATAGACCAACTGACGTAGCCATTTGAGACTAGGTCCACGCTGGAACCCAAGGTCATTTATCGATCGGGATTCAAACACGTGCCGAACGACTGGCAGGCTCTGACTTCTACCCGGCGGATGACGATGTCACTGAGATTATCATTGTCTGTCCACTCACTGTCGCCTTCAAAACTGACTTGATACTGTCATAGTTGGTGATCGTAATATGTGTTCGTGATCATAGTGTTTGTAGGTGATTGTAGTGTTTGTTGGTGATTGTAGCGTTTGTTGGTGATTGTAGTGTTTGTTGGTGATTGTAGTGTTTGTTGGTGATTGTTGTGTTTGTAGGTGATTGTAGTGTTTGTTGGTGATTGTAGTGTTTGTTGGTGATTGTAGTGTTTGTTGGTGATTGTAGCGTTTGTTGGTGATTGTAGTGTTTGTTGGTGATTGTTGTGTTTGTTGGTGATTGTAGTGTTTGTTGGTGATTGTAGTGTTTGTTGGTGATTGTAGTGTTTGTTGGTGATTGTAGTGTTTGTTGGTGATTGTAGTGTTTGTAGGTGATTGTAGTGTTTGTTGGTGATTGTAGTGTTTGTAGGTGATTGTAGTGTTTGTTGGTGATTGTAGTGTTTGTTGGTGATTGTAGTGTTTATTGGTGATTGTAGTGTTTGTAGGTGATTGTAGTGTTTGTTGGTGATTGTAGTGTGTGTTGGTGATTGTAGTGTTTGTTGGTGATTGTAGTGTTTGTTGGTGATTGTAGTGTTTGTTGGTGATTGTAGTGTTTGTTGGTGATCGTAGTGTTTGTTGGTGATTGTAGTGTTTGTTGGTGATTGTAGTGTTTGTTGGTGATTGTAGAGTATTTTGGTGATTGTAGTGTTTGTTGGTGATTGTAGTGTTTGTTGGTGATTGTAGTGTTTGTTGGTGATTGTAGTGTTTGTTGGTGATTGTAGAGTATTTTGGTGATTGTAGTGTTTGTTGGTGATTGTAGAGTATTTTGGTGATTGTAGTGTTTGTTGGTGATTGTAGAGTATTTTGGTGATTGTAGTGTTTGTTGGTGATTGTAGAGTATTTTGGTGATTGTAGTGTTTGTTGGTGATTGTAGTGTTTGTTGGTGATTGTAGTGTTTGTAGGTGATTGTAGTGTTTGTTGGTGATTGTAGTGTTTGTTGGTGATTGTAGTGTTTGTTGGTGATTGTAGAGTATGTTGGTGATTGTAGTGTTTGTTGGTGATTGTAGTGTTTGTTGGTGATTGTAGTGTTTGTAGGTGATTGTAGTGTTTGTTGGTGATTGTAGTGTTTGTTGGTGATTGTAGAGTATTTTGGTGATTGTAGTGTTTGTTGGTGATTGTAGTGTTTGTAGGTGATTGTAGTGTTTGTTGGTGATTGTAGTGTTTGTTGGTGATTGTAGAGTATTTTGGTGATTGTAGTGTTTGTTGGTGATTGTAGTGTTTGTTGGTGATTGTAGTGTTTGTTGGTGATTGTAGTGTTTGTTGGTGATTGTAGTGTTTGTTGGTGATCGTAATGTTTGTTGGTAATTGTAGTGTTTGTTGGTGATCGTAATGTTTGTTGGTGATCGTAATGTTTGTTGGTGATCGTAGTGTTTGTTGGTGATTGTAGTGTTTGTTGGTGATTGTAATGTTTGTTGGTGATTGTTGTGTTTGTTGGTGATTGTAGTGTTTGTTGGTGATTGTAGTGTTTGTTGGTGATTGTAGTGTTTGTTGGTGATCGTAGTGTTTGTTGGTGATTGTAGTGTTTGTTGGTGATTGTAGTGTTTGTTGGTGATTGTAGTGTTTGTTGGTGATTGTAGTGTTTGTTGGTGATTGTAGTGTTTGTTGGTGATTGTAGTGTTTGTAGGTGATTGTAGTGTTTGTTGGTGATTGTAGTGTTTGTTGGTGATTGTAGTGTTTGTTGGTGATTGTAGAGTATTTTGGTGATTGTAGTGTTTGTTGGTGATTGTAGTTTTTGTTGGTGATCATAGTGTGTGTTTTCTGGACATTTCAGTAGCCGGCATTGTTGCTGAGGGGAATGTGAAAGGCGCAGTTTGATCATTCCCCGTCACATCCATTCCATGGTCCTCGATCAGCTGCCGGCGATTTGCAAGCAGATCTTGTTGCGTTGATTTCAATGGTATAATGCGTAGGCAGTTCAGAATGCACTGGCAAACTACTGTACTAATATTGCCTAGTAAATGACAAACAGTCAGTAAATGCTGGGGTTGATTACAAGGTCCCGTAAAGGACACACAACTGGCTGTGATTATATTTCAGTGTAAGCTGATCTCTTGGCTTGGTTGCCCTTCCGCGATATTCAAAACTGACAGGCGTTTTTCTTTTAATAAATTCTGGAATTTAAAATAAAATGACATAAAAGGGGCAAAGATTTATAAATAAACTTCTTTGTAAACAAACGCGAGAAGATGAGAACTGTCGAGCTGGAGGCAAGCTGATTGGTCGCGACGTACGTATATATGTGATCTGAGTGGAGGCACCGTGATATCTGGCGCTACAGACAGATCGCGATGTGTAAGTGGTCTGAGTGGAACACCATGATGTCTGACAGATCGAGATGTATATGTGGTCTGTGTGGAGGCACCATGATGTCTGACAGATCGCCATGTATACGTTGCGTGGAACAACATGATGTCTAGCGCTGCAGACAGACCGCAGGTAACAGGTCATAAGACTTCTGTGAAGTTCTGTAAGTGTTCCCGCACTGCTTCTCGCCAGCGAGCATGCCAGGATGAATGCAGGCAGGAGAGTAACGTGAACAGCTTGGTTCTTGCGGGCAGTCTGCGGGTAGTGGCACTCTCCTAGAATAGCTACTGTAATCATAGCCAGCTCTCCGATGAAGCAGTTACGGACGCAGTTCGTAATCCCGAATCACAGTGTGCCTTCAGACAGAACCGGTCTACCATTGATATGATATTCTAATTGCGACAAATGCAAGAAAAATGCCGTGAACAGAATCAACCACTGTTTATTGCCTTCATCGACCTCACAAAGGCATTCGATTTGGTCAGTCGTGATGGTCTGTTCAAAGCACTAAAGAAGATTGGCTGCCCACCAACTCATCTGTCCATTGTGGAATCATTCCACACAGGCATGAAGGGTATAATCAAGTTTGATGGTGCAACTTTAGAAGAGTTTGAAATCAAGAGTGGAGTTAAAAAAGGTTGTTTACTTGCTCCAACCCTCTTTGGAATATACTTTTCACTTCTACTGAAATATGTCTTTCGTGATCAGGATGGTGGTATATACATTCACTCACGCTCAGATGGCGGCCTCTACAAAGCTCAGAGATTGAAGGCCAAGACCAAAATTAGGAGGGTGCTGATCAGAGAGTTGCTTTTTTGCAGATGATACTGCAATTACGACCCACTCTGAAGAAGAATTACAACATCTACTATCTGCATTTTCCAATCCTTGTTATGAATTTGGTTTAACAATTAGCAAAAAGAAGACACGGATTATGTCACAAGGTGCACATGGGGTACCATTAATCTTTATTGACGACGCCGAACTAGAGATGGTAGACGATTTTACATAACTAGGATCAATGGTAAATAGCAAATTATCCCTAGATCAGGAAATCAACATCGGGATTGGTAAGACAGCAACAACAATGAACAGGTTAAGAAAAAGAGTCTCGGAGAACAGGAAGCTTACTGCCAAAACAAAAGTCCTCGTCTACCAAGCCTGTGTCCTCAGTACTCTTCTTTATGGCAGTAAAACCTGGACAACTTACTCACACCAAGAGAAACATTAAAACAGCTTTCATATGCGGTGTCTGCGAAGAATAATTGGTATTAAGTGGCAAGACAAAATCACAAATACTGAAGTATTGGAAAGATCAGGTTGTGTGACGGTGTATTCCATGCTCAGTCTTCGTAGAATACCAAAGGACATCTTTTTTGGGGAATTACAGACGGGTAGGAGATCTCAGGGTCGGCATCTACTACGATACAAAGATGTGTGTAAGCGGGACATGATTGATACAGGCATTGATAATGCACATTGGGAGCAAGTCGCGGCTGAAAGTGTTGCATGGAGGGCAAATATCAGAAATGGAATAAAGACAAAGGAGAAAATGATTGCAGATAAAGCACACACAGAGCGTGAGAGACGTAAGATGGTGCATGATGGTGGAAGTGACCATGTTTTCACATGCACCCACTGTGGGCAAACATTTGCAGCAAGAATTGGCCTTACCAGCCACACTCGCCACCGCCATGGATCGTAGTTATTAAGACTTTTTGAAGCACAATGTACCAAACTATCGTCTGTCAAGACGGAAAGGTGCCAAGCTCTGTCAAACAGGTTACGGGCGCAATTCGTAATCCCGCAAGCAGCGTTCGAAACACAGCTGTGGGTGATTCGGAAGCAGACCGTCTTGCGCTAGTTTTCATACAATGGTGTGAGTGCCGGTCGTTCAGAAAACAATGGCAAAATACAGGACGTAGCCTTGCCTTGAAATCACAAACAGCCGAAAATTGTGGGTTGACTGCGACGTCATTTAATGGATATGCCTCTTGTCAGTCACAACCCTGCGCTGACGTCTGCGAGGAAAGAAAACGTAAATATATTCTCTTGGTAGTTGTTGTCTGGGTGGGTGGGAGATGGTAGAAGTTCACATACAATCTGCCAGTTAATCAGTCAACAATACCCGGTGTAATCGACATGTCATCATATTTCACAGAGCGATACCACAACAGAAGTTTCCCTACACCAGTCAGCGGGACTGAAATGTGGACTTCTCATCCTGGGCTTAGGAACGGAAATTACAAGTACCTCTGAAGTGGGAGTGGGTTTGCCTGATGGCGGCGGACACTGGTAATGGGGAAACTAATCCACATGTAAAAAATGAGTCCAGTGCACTCACTAATAGAAGCAACTAGTGACAGTAGAAGCGTGTGTGGGGACTACACTCTAACTCGAAGCCAGCAAACACAAAACCCCAAACAGGAACGCTTTCCGTCACATTATTTAACAACGGGGGACCATTACGGAATATAGCGGCGGCACAATGTTCCTGGGTTCGCTTGGCATTGGGAGGAATGTTTAGATTTGACTTAGGGGACCCAGCCTTAAGTGGATGTTAAGATCATTGGCACCTTGCCGTCTTGACAGACGATAGTTTGTTACATTGTGCTTAAAAAATGCATAATAACTACGACCCATGGCGGTGGCGAGTGTGGTTGACAAGGCCAATTCGCGCTGTAACTGTTTGTCCACAGTGGATGCATGTGACGGCCAATTCGCGCTGTAACTGTTTGTCCACAGTGGATGCATGTGGTCATTTCCACCATCATGCACCATCTTACGTCCCTCACGCCGTGTGTGTGCTTTATCTGCAATCATTTTCTCCTTTGTCTTTATTCTATTTCTGATATTCGCCCTCCATGTAAAAAGTTCAGCGGATACTTGCTCCCAATGTGCATTATCAATGCCTGTATCAATCATGTCCCGCTTACACACATCTTTGTATCGTAGTAGAGGCCGACCCTAAGATCTCTTAGCCATCTGTAATTCACCAAAAAAGATGTCCTTTTGTATTCTACCATCATCCATTCTCCTAACGTCTTACTACTTTTGCCTTACTACTTAATACCAACTATTCTTTGCAGACATCGCATATGAAAGCTGTTTAAACGTTTCTCTTGGTGTGAGTAAGTTATCCAGGTTTCACTGCCACAAAGAAGAGTACTAAGGACACATGCTTGATAGACAAGGACTTTTGTTTTGGCAGTAAGCTTCCTGTTCTCCCAGACTCTTTTAACCTGTTCGTTGTTGTTGCTGCCTTACCAATCCTGATGTTGATTTTCTGATCTAGGAATAATTTGCTATTTACCTCTGATCGTAGATATGTAAAATGGTCTACTATCTCCAGTTCGGCGTCGTCAATAAAGATTGATGGTACCCCATGTGAACGTTGTGACATAATCTGTGTCTTCTTTTTGCTAATTGTTAAACCAAATTCAGAACAAGCATTGTATAATGCAGATAGTAGACGTTGTAATTCTTCCTCAGAGTAGGTCGTAATTGCAGTATCATCTGCAAAAAGCAACTCTGTGATCAGTACCCTCCTAATTATGGTCTTGGTCTTCAATCTCTGAGCATTATAGAGACCAT
Organism: Cepaea hortensis; assembly: GCA_963921405.1. Taxonomy (NCBI): domain Eukaryota; kingdom Metazoa; phylum Mollusca; class Gastropoda; order Stylommatophora; family Helicidae; genus Cepaea; species Cepaea hortensis. The sequence continues at coordinate 2,841,635 of OY992895.1, forward strand.
CATCTGAGCGTGAGTGAATGTATATACCACCTTCCTGATCACGAAAGGCATATTTCAGTACAAGTGAAAAGTATATTCCAACGAGGGTGGGAGCTAGTACACAACCTTACTTAACTCCATTCTTGATTTCAAACTCTTCTGAAGATGGGCCATAAAACTTGATTATACCCTTCATGCCTGTGCGGAACGATTCAACAATGGACAGAAGAGTTGGTGAGCAGCCAATCTTCTTTCGTGCCTTGAACAGAACCTCACGTCTGACCAAATCAAATGCCTTTGTGATATATATTTATACACACACACACACACGCGCGCACACACTCACACACACAACATGCAAGCGCGTGCTCGCACACACACAGACATCTGAAAATATTTCAGTATTGTGCACAAAGTGTCAACTGCCAGCCCCTTCCTTAAAAATGTGTAAATTGTTGTACTTACTACCTTCCTCAGGTGACTTAGGTGTGCCACAACCACACAGAAGGTGAGGTGTCACACTAGTAAATGGAATGACCACACAACCGCACAGGCGACGACAACGAGTCTCATCTGCCACACAACCTGCATATAACAAATTGTGAGTGGCTTCTGACTGGGTATTTCATCTAATAACCGAATTGCCCCCTGGATCAAATTAACGAATATCTGCCACGTCAGCGACACGAATCCGATGCCCTTGCCCATCTGATATTCTGACATTTATGAGCCAAGGCGATACTGAGATCGATACGATATTGAAGACGCTGTATGATGTAGGAGGTTCATTGATTTGAACTCCTGTTATTACATACTGTAGAGAATATGGCCGACTTGTCTCAAGTCGTTTCTCTAACGTCAGCCGGAGGGATGGGGTTGTAGAAAGAGGGAATGGTGATACACAGATGTTAAGAAGATAACAGTGCTTATATATTTTCCTTTCCTAACGTTTTTAGGTGATTTCATTATTGCTTCTTCGCACCTGCTTGATGGTGGCAATAAACCTCGTTGCAGGAAGATGGTGACTGGCGTGAACATTGAACAAATCACGTGAACAAAGTATGAACACGCAGGGGTTGTTGCTTGATTGGATCAACATGTTTCTGTCACTTGATTTCATCAAACAACAAATCGTGTCCCAGCCACTGCGGTTCGTGTTCATTACAAACCCACTTCCCATTCTACATTCCTTCTAGATATATTTTCAACAGAAAAACGTCAACAACAAATTAACAACGATAACAACATGTCAACAACGACAACAGCATGTCAACAACGATAAAGGCAAGCCAAAAGCCTCCAGTGCTGGAGGTCCCGGGTTCAAGCCCCGGTGAGGACCGGGATTTTTTCACGTTGACTTCTAGTAATAAAATTTCTTCTGGTCTCTGGGTAGTGAGATCGGACGTCCGTGTGTATTGTTGCCCACGTAAAAAATCCCTTGGCAGTTGGAAATCTAAAAAGAGTAGCTTAATGGCACTGCCAGGGCAAAATTTCGAGTTAACAATCTACCCAAAGTATTTCAGGATCCTCGGCGGTGCTACGGAGTTCGTGCACTGAGCTGAGTTTCTCCGAACTTAGGCTTGAGATAGGAGTAGAACGGAGCACTCCCCGGGAAGGTTAACCCGGTCAACAAATGCCCGCAGAAGTCGGATGTGTTGGCCTAACGGCGCAAGAACGCAGCTCTGCTGTAAACAGGCACAACGCAATCACATCCGAAAAAAAAACTCCGGATGATCGCAGAAGAAGAACGGAGCACTTATGGGTTACATCCGTGTGCCGTGATGTTGATCCGTCGACTAAACTAAACAGCATGTCAACAACGATAACAGCACGTCAACAACGATAACAGCACGACAACAACACGACAACAACGATAACACCACACGTCAACAACGCTAACCAAATGTCAACAACGAAAACATGTCAACAACAATAATACTACATCAACAACGATAACACCACGTCAACAACGATAACACCACGTCAACAACGATAACACCATGTCAACACCGATAACAACATGTCAACACCGATAACAGCACGATAACACAATGTCAACACCGATAACAGCACGAAAACAACGATAACACCATGTCAACAACGATAACACCATGTCAACAACGATAACACCACACGTCAACAACGCTAACCAAATGACAACAACGAAAACACCACGTCAACAACGATAACACCATGTCAACACCGATAACAGCACGTCAACAACGATAACAACACGACAACAACGATAACAACACGACAACAACGATAACAGCACGTCAACAACGATAACACCACACGTCAACAACGCTAACACCATGTCAACACCAATAACAGCACGTCAACAACGATAACAGCACGACAACAACGATAACACCAAACGTCAACAACGCTAACCAAATGACAACAACGAAAACACCACGTCAACAACGATAACACCATGTCAACACCGATAACAGCACGTCAACAACGATAACAACACGACAACAACGATAACAGCACGACAACAACGATAACAGCACGACAACAACGATAACAGCACACGTCAACAACGATAACACTACACGTCAACAACGCTAACCAAATGTCAACAACGAAAACACCACGTCAACAACGATAACAGCACGTCAACAACGATAACACCATATCAACACCGATAACAACATGTCAACACCGATAACAGCACGATAACACAATGTCAACACCGATAACAGCACGAAAACAACGATAACACCATGTCAACAACGATAACACCATGTCAACAACGATAACACCATGTCAACAACGATAACACCACACGTCAACAACGCTAACCAAATGACAACAACGAAAACACCACGTCAACAACGATAACACCATGTCAACACCGATAACAGCACGACAACAACGGTAACATCACGACAACAACGATAACAGCACGTCAACAACGATAACACCACACGTCAACAACGCTAACCAAATGTCAACAACGAAAACATGTCAACAACGATAACACCACGTCAACAACGATAACACCATGTCAACACCGATAACATGTCAACACCGATAACAGCACGATAACACAATGTCAACACCGATAATAGCACGAAAACAACGATAACACCATGTCAACAACGATAACACCATGTCAACAACGATAACACCACACGTCAACAACGCTAACCAAATGACAACAACGAAAACACCACGTCAACAACGATAACACCATGTCAACACCGATAACAGCACGACAACAACGATAACATCACGACAACAACGATAACAGCACGTCAACAACGATAACAACACAACAACGATAACAACACGACAACAACGATAACAGCACGTCAACAACGATAACACCACACGTCAACAACGCTAACCAAATGTCAACAACGAAAACATGTCAACAACAATAATACTACATCAACAACGATAACACCACGTCAACAACGATAACAACACGACAACAACGATAACAGCACGACAACAACGATAACAGCACGTCAACAACGATAACACCACACGTCAACAACGCTAACCAAATGTCAACAACGAAAACATGTCAACAACAATAACACCACGTCAACAACGATAACACCACGTCAACAACGATAACACCACGACAACAACGATAACAACACGACAACAACGATAACACCACACGTCAACAACGCTAACCAAATGTCAACAACGAAAACATGTCAACAACAATAATACTACATCAACAACGATGACACCACGTCAACAACGATAACACCACGTCAACAACGATAACACCACGTCAACAACATGTCAACACCGATAACAGCACGATAACACAATGTCAGCACCGATAACAGCACGAAAACAACGATAACACCATGTCAACAACGATAACACCATGTCAACAACGATAACACCACACGTCAACAACGCTAACCAAATGACAACAACGAAAACACCACGTCAACAACGATAACACCATGTCAACACCGATAACAGCACGACAACAACGATAACATCACGACAACAACGATAACACCATGTCAACACTGATAACAGCACGACAACAACGATAACACCATGTCAACACCGATAACAGCACGACAATAACGATAACACCATGTCAACACCGATAACAGCACGACAACGATAACATCACGACAACACCATGTCAACACTGATAACAGCACGACAACAACGATAACAGCACGACAACAACGATAACAGCACGACAACACTGATAACAGCACGACAACACCGATAACAGCACGACAACAACGATAACAGCATGTCAACACTGATAACAGCACGACAACAACAATAACAGCACGACAACAATGATAACACCATGTCAACACTGATAACAGCACGACAACAACGATAACAGCACGACAACAACGATAACACCATGTCAACACTGATAACAGCACGACAACAACGATAACAGCACGACAACACTGATAACAGCACGACAACAACGATAACAGCACGTCAACAACGATAACAGCACACGTCAACAACGCTAACCAAATGTCAACAACGAAAACATGTCAAGAACAATAATACTACATCAAAAACGATAACACCACGTCAACAACGATAACACCATGTCAACACCGATAACAACATGTCAACACCGATAACAGCACGATAACAACGATAACACAATGTCAGCACCGATAACAGCACGAAAACAACGATAACACCATGTCAACAACGATAACACCATGTCAACAACGATAACACCACACGTCAACAACGCTAACCAAATGACAACAACGAAAACACCACGTCAACAACGATAACACCATGTCAACACCGATAACAGCACGACAACAACGATAACATCACGACAACACAATGTCAACACTGATAACAGCACGACAACAACGATAACACCATGTCAACACCGATAACAGCACGACAATAACGATAACACCATGTCAACACCGATAACAGCACGACAACGATAACACCATGTCAACACTGATAACAGCACGACAACAACGATAACACCACGACAACAACGATAACAGCACGACAACACTGATAACAGCACGACAACACCGAAAACAGCACGACAACAACGATAACAGCATGTCAACACTGATAACAGCACGACAAAAACGATAACAGCACGACAACAACGATAACACCATGTCAACACTGATAACAGCACGACAACACTGATAACAGCACGACAACACTGATAACAGCACGACAACAACGATAACAGCATGTCAACACTGATAACAGCATGACAACACTGATAACAGCACGACAATAACGATAACACCATGTCAACACCGATAACAGCACGACAACGATAACATCACGACAACAACGATAACACCATGTCAACACTGATAACAGCACGACAACACTGATAACAGCACGACAACAACGATAACAGCACGACAACACTGATAACAGCACGACAACACCGATAACAGCACGACAACAACGATAACAGCATGTCAACACTGATAACAGCACGACAACAACGATAACAGCACGACAACAACGATAACACCATGTCAACACTGATAACAGCACGACAACACTGATAACAGCACGACAACACTGATAACAGCATGACAACACTGATAACAGCACGACAACAACGATAACAGCACGACAACACTGATAACAGCACGACAACAACGATAACAGCACGTCAACACTGATAACAGCATGACAACACTGATAACAGCACGACAACACTGATAACAGCACGACAACACTGATAACAGCATGACAACACTGATAACAGCACGACAACAACGATATCAGCACGACAACACTGATAACAGCACGACAACAACGATAACAGCACGACAACACTGATAACAGCACGACAACAACGATAACAGCATGACAACACTGATAACAGCACGACAACACTGATAACAGCACGACAACACTGATAACAGCACGACAACACTGATAACAGCATGACAACACTGATAACAGCACGACAACAACGATAACAGCACGACAACATTGATAACAGCACGTCAACAACGATAACAGCACGACAACAACGATAACACCAAACGTCAACAACGCTAACCAAATGACAACAACGAAAACACCACGTCAACAACGATAACACCATGTCAACACCGATAACAGCACGTCAACAACGATAACAACACGACAACAACGATAACAGCACGACAACAACGATAACAGCACGACAACAACGATAACAGCACACGTCAACAACGATAACACTACACGTCAACAACGCTAACCAAATGTCAACAACGAAAACACCACGTCAACAACGATAACAGCACGTCAACAACGATAACACCATATCAACACCGATAACAACATGTCAACACCGATAACACAATGTCAACACCGATAACAGCACGAAAACAACGATAACACCATGTCAACAACGATAACACCATGTCAACAACGATAACACCATGTCAACAACGATAACACCACACGTCAACAACGCTAACCAAATGACAACAACGAAAACACCACGTCAACAACGATAACACCATGTCAACACCGATAACAGCACGACAACAACGGTAACATCACGACAACAACGATAACAGCACGTCAACAACGATAACACCACACGTCAACAACGCTAACCAAATGTCAACAACGAAAACATGTCAACAACGATAACACCACGTCAACAACGATAACACCATGTCAACACCGATAACATGTCAACACCGATAACAGCACGATAACACAATGTCAACACCGATAATAGCACGAAAACAACGATAACACCATGTCAACAACGATAACACCATGTCAACAACGATAACACCACACGTCAACAACGCTAACCAAATGACAACAACGAAAACACCACGTCAACAACGATAACACCATGTCAACACCGATAACAGCACGACAACAACGATAACATCACGACAACAACGATAACAGCACGTCAACAACGATAACAACACAACAACGATAACAACACGACAACAACGATAACAGCACGTCAACAACGATAACACCACACGTCAACAACGCTAACCAAATGTCAACAACGAAAACATGTCAACAACAATAATACTACATCAACAACGATAACACCACGTCAACAACGATAACAACACGACAACAACGATAACAGCACGACAACAACGATAACAGCACGTCAACAACGATAACACCACACGTCAACAACGCTAACCAAATGTCAACAACGAAAACATGTCAACAACAATAACACCACGTCAACAACGATAACACCACGTCAACAACGATAACACCACGACAACAACGATAACAACACGACAACAACGATAACACCACACGTCAACAACGCTAACCAAATGTCAACAACGAAAACATGTCAACAACAATAATACTACATCAACAACGATAACACCACGTCAACAACGATAACACCACGTCAACAACGATAACACCACGTCAACAACATGTCAACACCGATAACAGCACGATAACACAATGTCAGCACCGATAACAGCACGAAAACAACGATAACACCATGTCAACAACGATAACACCATGTCAACAACGCTAACCAAATGACAACAACGAAAACACCACGTCAACAACGATAACACCATGTCAACACCGATAACAGCACGACAACAACGATAACATCACGACAACAACGATAACACCATGTCAACACTGATAACAGCACGACAACAACGATAACACCATGTCAACACCGATAACAGCACGACAATAACGATAACACCATGTCAACACCGATAACAGCACGACAACGATAACATCACGACAACACCATGTCAACACTGATAACAGCACGACAACAACGATAACAGCACGACAACAACGATAACAGCACGACAACACTGATAACAGCACGACAACACCGATAACAGCACGACAACAACGATAACAGCATGTCAACACTGATAACAGCACGACAACAACAATAACAGCACGACAACAACGATAACACCATGTCAACACTGATAACAGCACGACAACAACGATAACAGCACGACAACACTGATAACAGCACGACAACAACGATAACAGCACGTCAACAACGATAACAGCACACGTCAACAACGCTAACCAAATGTCAACAACGAAAACATGTCAAGAACAATAATACTACATCAACAACGATAACACCACGTCAACAACGATAACACCATGTCAACACCGATAACAACATGTCAACACCGATAACACAATGTCAGCACCGATAACAGCACGAAAACAACGATAACACCATGTCAACAACGATAACACCATGTCAACAACGATAACACCACACGTCAACAACGCTAACCAAATGACAACAACGAAAACACCACGTCAACAACGATAACACCATGTCAACACCGATAACAGCACGACAACAACGATAACATCACGACAACAACGATAACACAATGTCAACACTGATAACAGCACGACAATAACGATAACACCATGTCAACACCGATAACAGCACGACAACGATAACACCATGTCAACACTGATAACAGCACGACAACAACGATAACACCACGACAACAACGATAACAGCACGACAACACTGATAACAGCACGACAACACCGAAAACAGCACGACAACAACGATAACAGCATGTCAACACTGATAACAGCACGACAAAAACGATAACAGCACGACAACAACGATAACACCATGTCAACACTGATAACAGCACGACAACACTGATAACAGCACGACAACACTGATAACAGCACGACAACAACGATAACAGCATGTCAACACTGATAACAGCATGACAACACTGATAACAGCACGACAATAACGATAACACCATGTCAACACCGATAACAGCACGACAACGATAACATCACAACAACGATAACACCATGTCAACACTGATAACAGCACTACAACACTGATAACAGCACGACAACAACGATAACAGCACGACAACACTGATAACAGCACGACAACACCGATAACAGCACGACAACAACGATAACAGCATGTCAACACTGATAACAGCACGACAACAACGATAACAGCACGACAACAACGATAACACCATGTCAACACTGATAACAGCACGACAACACTGATAACAGCACGACAACACTGATAACAGCATGACAACACTGATAACAGCACGACAACAACGATAACAGCACGACAACACTGATAACAGCACGACAACAACGATAACAGCACGTCAACACTGATAACAGCATGACAACACTGATAACAGCACGACAACACTGATAACAGCACGACAACACTGATAACAGCATGACAACACTGATAACAGCACGACAACAACGATATCAGCACGACAACACTGATAACAGCACGACAACAACGATAACAGCACGACAACACTGATAACAGCACGACAACAACGATAACAGCATGACAACACTGATAACAGCACGACAACACTGATAACAGCATGACAACACTGATAACAGCATGACAACACTGATAACAGCACGACAACAACGATAACAGCACGACAACATTGATAACAGCACGACAACAACGATAACAGCACGACAACAACGATAACAGCATGACAACACTGATAACAGCACGACAACAACGATAACAGCACGACAACACTGATAACAGCACGACAACAACGATAACAGCACGTCAACACTGATAACAGCATGACAACAACGATAACAGCATGTCAACACTGATAACAGCACGACAACAACGATAACAGCATGACAACACTGATAACAGCACGACAACAACGATAACAGCACGACAACAACGATAACAGCACGACAACAACGATAACAGCATGTCAACAACGATAACAGCACGACAACAACGATAACAGCATGTCAACACCGATAACAGCATGTCAACACTGATAACAGCACGACAACAACGATAACACCATGTCAACAACGATAACACCATGTCAACACTGATAACAGCACGACAACAACGATAACACCATGTCAACACTGATAACAGCACGACAACAACGATAACACCATGTCAACACTGATAACAGCACGACAACAACGATAACACCATGTCAACACTGATAACAGCACGACAACACTGATAACACCATGTCAACACTGATAACAGCACGACAACACTGATAACACCATGTCAACACTGATAACAGCACGACAACAACGATAACACCATGTCAACACTGATAACAGCACGACAACAACGATAACACCATGTCAACACTGATAACAGCACGACAACAACACCATGTCAACACTGATAACAGCACGACAACAACGATAACAGCACGACAACACTGATAACAGCACGACAACAACGATAACAGCACGACAACACTGATAACAGCATGACAACAACGATAACATCACGACAACAACGATAACATCACGACAACAACGATAACACCATGTCAACACTGATAACATCACGACAACACCGATAACAGCACGACAACAACGATAACACCATGTCAACACTGATAACATCACGACAACACCATGTCAACACTGATAACAGCACGACAACAACGATAACACCATGACAACACTGATAACATCACGACAACAACGATAACAGCATGTCAACACTGATAACAGCACGACAACAACGATAACACCATGTCAACATTGATAACATCACGACAACAACGATAACACCATGTCAACACTGATAACAGCACGACAACAACGATAACAGCACGACAACAACGATAACAGCACGACAACGATAACAGCACGACAACACTGATAACAGCACGACAACAACGATAACATCACGACAACAACGATAACACCATGTCAACACTGATAACATCACGACAACAACGATAACAGCACGACAACACTGATAACAGCACGACAACGATAACATCACGACAACAACGATAACAGCACGACAACACTGATAACATCACGACAACAACGATAACACCATGTCAACACCGATATATATTAGAACTGGTTGTTTGTATGTTAGAACTGGTTCTATGTAACATGCAAAAACTCTTTTTCAAACGTTAAATGACAAGAACTTATTGCATAAAAAGGTCTTCATTTTGTAGAGTGCACTTTTCGCTTGTCCTATTCTGTTCTTTATATCTGCGATGCATCTTCCAGCTGATATTATCCATGTGCCTAGATATCTGAATGTTTGCACCTGCCGCAAAATAACGTCATTTACATCTACAACCACTGTATCTATCAATCCCTGTAGATCCTTCTGACTTGTTGCTATCAAGTCGGTGTCATCAACATAACGTACGTTATTTATATTATGTTCACCAACCAGTATACCTGACTGTGGCAGAATTAGTGGGGATGACTGCAGAGTTACCAATACACTGATCTTATATTATCACCTAACTATCCCCTTTTGGAAAGTCCTGCTCCCCATAGAACTTGGTATAGATTTCTTCTTAATTTACAGATTATACACGTAAAGCAGTAGTTCCCAAGCTTTTCAAGCACAGGGCCATATCTACTATTTTCGGTAGTTAAGCGGGCCACAACGTTATAAAATTATAAAAGTCGTGCAATATCGTTCTTACCTTTCTTAACTTTCATCAACAAAATTTTAAGACTTTAAAGGCAGTCAGTGTCAGACACTGCGGTCATTTTTGGTTTAAAATCAAAAGTTCATTTAACAATATACGTTAAATCAGTTTCGAAAATCGCTATTAATGTAATTAATTTACAATTGTAACTGTGCTTCATAACCAGTTACTTAAGTTCAGATGCCAGTTTATCAATGTCTGGGGACAAATTTGTCGTGCCCAAAGTCATAAGCGCAACTAGGTTGCTATCGGTGAGTCTGGAACGTTGCTTGTTTTTTTTTTTTTTTTTTTAAATAGAGGTCACTACGGAAAATGACTGCTCGCATCTGTAAGTCGAACCAAAACGACAATTGTATCTCTGGGCACATGAACGCAAGTGTTCAAATTGTTCGACAGTCAATAGTCGCCAGAATGAAATCATATGATCAGCTGAAGGTGAAGCAGGCAGCTCCAGAAATGTACATCTCAGTGCAGATTGCATTTCAAATCAATTACTTCGTGCTGAAGGTTTTGCTGTAATTGACAGAGCTTAGCTCCAGGAAATACGAACGGATTTATGAAGAGGGCAACGATAACAACAAAGATAACAGCATGTCAACAACGATAACAATATTTTAACAACGATAACAACATGTCAACAACTATAAAAACAAGTCAACAACAGTAACAGTATGTCAACAATGATAGCAACATTTCAACAACGGTAACAACATGTCAACAATGATAACAATATTTTAACAACGATAACAACAAGTCAACAACAATAACAGCATGACAACAACGATAACATGTCAACAATGATAACAATATTTTAACAACGATAACAACAAGTCAACAACAATAACAGCATGACAACAATGATAACAATATTTTAACAACGATAACAACATGTCAACAACTATAAAAACAAGTCAACAACAGTAACAGTATGTCAACAATGATACCAACATTTCAACAACGGTAACAACATGTCAACAATGATAACAATATTTTAACAACGATAACAACAAGTCAACAACAATAACAGCATGACAACAACGATAACATGTCAACAATGATAACAATATTTTAACAACGATAACAACAAGTCAACAACAATAACAGCATGACAACAATGATAACATGTCAACAATGATAACAATATTTTAACAACGATAACAACAAGTTAACAACAATAACAGCATGACAACAACGATAACATGTCGACAATTATAACAATATTTTAACAATGATAACAACAAGTCAACAACAGTATCAGCATGTCAACAACGACAACAACATGTCAACAATGATAACAATATTTTAACAACGATAGCAACAAGTCAACAACAATAACACCATGTCAACAACGATAACAACACGTCAACAAGGATAACACCACTTCAACGATAACAGCACGTTAACAACGATAACATTACGTCAACAACATGTCAAAAACGATAACAAGTCAACATGAAAGTACAGTAATACACTCAACAATACGAACACGTCAAACAGTCTTCTTTGGCCAGACCACGAGAAGAGAGGCATTGGAGAACACAGTGAGTACAAAAAGGTTAAAGGTAGCAGACGAAGAAGGCAGACAAGAGTTAAATGATGCTGGAAGGCAGAACATCGGCATGGCTACCAGACTGTGAAGTATGAGAAGCTATTGACAAAGTGTGCCCAGGACAGCCACGAAATGGGAAGACATGCAACATTTCACGGACGTTATGACAGAAGTAATGTCTTGACATAATTGTCTATCTCCTGCAGCTGAGAGTAACAGAATCCTGGCAAGAGTGAGGGTGGGAGGTGGTGATGGCACAGCAAACTCTGACGCTGGATTGTGAAGTGTCAGGTCGCCACCAATTCTAGAACACGACAAATCAGGTGATGTGAACAGTTCTCTTCTTCACTAGTTTTCCTCCCCAGAAAAATCTCTAACGTGAAATTGTCTGGTTCCCGTGTTCATGAGGCTGTGTTATTCTCAGAGATACCATCATCATCATCCAGTGCCTTGCCGCCTGACGTGGGCTATCATGCCTCTGCATAAATTGCAATCTCCGACATGGATCAATTCATGCGTCGACTCCCTTCTGTGCTATGGCCAAAACTCAGGCTGTCTTCCTCCCTCTCTTTTTCCACAAATGTTTCCAGTTTTCATAACATGTTACAGCTTTTGTCTTGTGTGAAAAAATGATGACTGCCTCTTTCCGATGGTGTCTTTGCGAGTTAGCTCCCATCAAAATGCCAAGATAGCTCATTTTGGCTGTACCATAAATTTTCAGCATTCTTCTATAAAACCACATCTCCAAGGCTTCTTTCGCCTGTTTACTAATTGTCCAGGACTCGCAACCGTATGTTAAAACTGATTCTATGTAACAAGCAAAAACTCTTTTTCTAACTTTCAAGGGCAGTGACTTATTGCATAAAATGTTCTTTATTTGACAGAGTGCAGTTTTTGCTTGTTATATTCTGTTCTTGATCTCTCAGAGACATACTGGTAGGATAAATAATCCTGTCTCTGAGGGGTTGAGCCCGGGCCACCGTCTTGACAGGCAAACATACTAACCACTGTACCAGCTGGTAGCAGATGTACAGAAAACCAGGATGTAGAGGCGTAAGGGGACAGTTAGGGCCACAAAGCTGACAGATATCGAGGAAATGTTACAGCTATGTTTGATGCTGGGATGGACGTCATATCACACGATGTTGGCTTCTGATTAGGGCACTTCTGATACAGCAGTGCCTTGATCAGAGCACCATTTACACAGCTCCTGGAGTCTGCTGGTGCACTGATGCCCCACTGGCTCGCCCATAGAGCAACAAACAAGGCAGGCATAAACATAATTTGTCTTTGTGTCTTTAAAATTGGACGGGAGCTGGGCAACAAAAGGCTACCATATTCTGCCCCAATATCAGGACGGGAGTTGGGCAACAAAAGGCTACCATATTCTGCCCCAATATCAGGACGGGAGCTGGGCAACAAAAGGCTACCATATTCTGCCCCAATATCAGGATGGGAGGGGTGGTAGCTTGATGGGTAGCACGCTTGCCTGGTAGCATGGTCATCGTAAAATTTGAACTTACACCGAGGCAGATTTTTACAACTGACCCCAGGTCCACACAGCTCAACATTGGTACCAGGGATATTGTGGGTGATACAGGAGGCTGGCTCTGTATTGACCATATGACCCCTTGAGTGCCCACTGCTCTATCACACATGGGACCAGGGATATACTGACCACACGGCCCTTACACACATGACCCCTGAGTGCCCACTGCTCTATCACACACGACCCCTTGAGTGCCCACTGCTCTATCACACACAACCCTTTGAGTGCCCACTGCTCTATCACACACGACCCCTTGAGTGCCCACTGCTCTATCACACACGACCCCTTGAGTGCCCACTGCGCTATAACACATGGGACCAACATCATGTACCCAATACACCTTGAGGCATGGAGGAGGGTCCTTTACTTGAACACATGTTGAGACATATGGTGCTACATCCAGTGGTCGGTTCAGGTGGATGACAGACCCGGCTACCAGAGACATCTTTTACTTGAACGCATGCTAAGACATACGAGGCTATTAAAGTGACCAGATGTTTTACCTAATTGTGGGTTCAGGTAGATGACAGATCCGGTTACTGGAGACATCTTTTACATGGGTGTTTAGTTGGAAGAGCATCCACGTATGTGTTCTTTTACCGAGGCACTGTCATGTGAAGATGGTAGGTTCAAATTAAGACAGACATTACAATGACGCAGTTAATTAAAACAGACGTCACAATGACACAGTACATTAAGACAGACATCACAATCAGACAGCACAAAGACACAGTATTTAAAACAAAACATCAGGGTCATATAATATATTTAGAAAGGCATAACAATAAAAACAGCAATATCTAACAAACATTTACATCTGACTGTATGTAACTATCACCCGCTGTGAGTCCAACAATGAGAAGATCATCTGCTCCGAGGAACTCATATCATCAGAAAATCATCTACTCCAAGGAACTCGTATAATCAGAGGATCATCTACTCCGAAAAACTTGGATCATCAAAAAACCAGATACTCAGATTATCAGAAAATCATCTATTCTGAGGAACTTGGATCATCAGAAGTTCACCTACTCCGAGGAACTCGGATCATCCAAACTCTCGACTGCCCAGACTGAAGGCGACTCCTTGCTGGCTCGGGACAACTCGGACATGTCCAGCAGCAGCCGTTCTCGTGGCCTGTCAGAGGTCTGTTCCCGTTCGTGTCTGTGCTTGTGTTTATGTTTGTGCTTGTGTTTCTTCTTCTTCTTCTTGGACTTGTGGTGTGATGATTCCCTCTCCCTGGCCTCGCTGGCGGCCACTGTGAATGTAAGCACAAGTAGTTGATTATGAGAACTCTGTGAATGTTTGATTGTGTCCATGCATGCATGTTGTGTGTCCTATTTAAGATTGTCCATAATCTGTCTCAACCATCAACAAGTCAAAATAGGGTCACTAACAAATAAGTCACAAAAGGGACTGCCACAACCACTAAAAATTCACAACAATCTGTCTCAACCATCAACAAGCCACAACAATCTGTCTCAACCATCAACAAGTCACACCACTCTGTCTCAACCATCAACAAGTCACAACAATCTGTCTCAACCATCAACAAGTCACAACAATCTGTCTCAACCATCAACAAGTCACAACAATCTGTCTCAACCATCAACAAGTCACAACAATCTGTCTCAACCATCAACAAGCCACAACAATCTGTCTCAACCATCAACAAGTCACACCACTCTGTCTCAACCATCAACAAGTCACAACAATCTGTCTCAACCATCAACAAGTCACAACAATCTGTCTCAACCATCAACAAGTCACAACAATCTGTCAAAACCATCAACAATCTGTCTCAACCATCAACAAGTCACAACAATCTGTCTCAACCATCAAGTCACAACAATCTGTCTCAACCATCAACAAGTCACAACAATCTGTCCCAGACAACAATACAACAGTCTAGACAAGAACACAGCTGTGTGTGATGGGAATCTACCCATCTCTGTCATTGTTAATGTGTTCTGTGTGGAAGTACTCATCTGAGAATCAAATACTTTGTTTCATAGTTATTGTTCCATACTTTCTGTTGTTGGTTGGTACAGAATACTACCAATATGAGCATACAACAAAACAATATCTGGGTAAAGAGTAACAGGATGGCAAAGAGAGCGACAGATAGACATTGTCAAGGGTACACTAAAATAACACGAGTACAACAGTGTAATCAGGACGACACATCTGGTCTTGGTGTGCAAGATTAGATTCCCTCACTACCACCCTCCACACAAAGTAAGGATTAGCAAATGATCCCCCACCCTTCTGGTGCTAGGCAAAACTGTAGTTGACATGTTCTATTGTGTGCAACTCTTGCTGACTGGATCCCTTCCCTGTCTCCTTGTACTAGACAAAACTTTAGTTGACATGTTCTATTGTGTGCAACTCTTGCTGACTGGATCCCTTCCCTGTCTCCTTGTACTAGACAAAACTTTAGTTGACATGTTCTATTCTGTGCAACTCTTGCTGACTGGATCCCTTCCCTGTCTCCTTGTACTAGACAAAACTTTAGTTGACATGTTCTATTGTGTGCAACTCTTGCTGACTGGATCCCTTCCCTGTCTCCTTGTACTAGACAAAACTTTAGTTGACATGTTCTATTGTGTGCAACTCTTGCTGACTGGATCCCTTCCCTGTCTCCTTGTACTAGACAAAACTTTAGTTGACGTGTTCTATTGTGTGCAACTCTTGCTGACTGGATCCCTTCCCTGTCTCCTTGTACTAGACAAAACTGTAGTTGACATGTTCTATTCTGTGCAACTCTTGCTGACTGGATCCCTTCCCTGTCTCCTTGTACTAGACAAAACTTTAGTTGACATGTTCTATTGTGTGCAACTCTTGCTGATTGGATCCCTTCCCTGTCTCCTTGTACTAGACAAAACTTTAGTTGACATGTTCTATTGTGTGCAACTCTTGCTGACTGGATCCCTTCCCTGTCTCCTAGTGCCTTCCGTCTGCCAGTGGAACATCAACTCCCAACCCTTTCGCAGACCGGATCACGATTGGTTGGATTTCACAGCCACAGTTTTCTAGTGTGAGGTAGCCAACCAGTTTTCTAGCCACAGCTTCCTCCACAAGTGGCCACCTACCCACTCCACCACCAGGGCTCCCTCCACAAGTGACCACATACCCATTCCACCACCACCACCACTGCTCCCTCCACAAGTGACCACATACCTATTCCACCACCACCACGGCTCCCTCCACAAGTGACCACCTATCCACTCCACTACCACGGCTCCCTCTACAAGTGACAACCTACCCACTCCACCACCACGGCTCCCTCCACAGGTGACCACATACCCATTCAACCACCAACACGGCTCCCTCCACAAGTGACCACATACCCATTCCACCACCACCACGGCTCCCTCCACAAGTGACCACATACCCACTCCACCACCAACTCGGCTCCCTCCACAAGTGACCACATACCCATTCCACCACCACCACGGCTCCCTCCACAAGTGACCACATACCCATTCCACCACGGCTCCCTCCACAAGTGACCACATACCCATTCCACCACCACGACTGTTCCCTCCACAAGTGACCACATACCCATTCCACCACGGCTCCCTCCACAAGTGACCACATACCCATTCCACCACCACTACTGCTCCCTCCACAAGTGATCACATACCCATTCCACCACCACTACTGCTCCCTCCATAAGTGACCACATACCCATTCCACCACCACCACGGCTCCCTCCACAAGTGACCACATACCCATTCCACCACCACCACTGTTCCCTCCACAAGTGACCACATACCCATTCCACCACGGCTCCCTCCACAAGTGACCACATTCCCATTCCACCACCACCACTGCTCCCTCCACAAGTGACCACATACCCATTCCACCACCACCACAGCTCCCTCCACAAGTGACTACATACCCATTCCACCACCACGGCTCCCTCCACAAGTGACCACATACCAATTCCACCACCATGGCTCCCTCCACAAGTGACCACCTACCCACTCCACCACCACGGCTCCCTCCACAAGTGACCACCTACCCACTCCACCACCAAGTTTCCCTCCACAAGTGACCACCTACCCACTCCACAAGTGACCACCTGCCCACTCCACAAGTGACCACCTACCCACTCCACCACCAGGTTTCCCTCCACAAGTGACCACCTACCAACTCCACCCTCCACAAGTGACCACCTACCCACTCCACCCTTCACAAGTGACCACCTACCCACTCCACAAGTGACTACCTACCCACTCCACCCTCCACAAGTGATCATCTACCCACTCCACCACCAGGACTACCTCCACAAGTGACCACCTACCCACTCCACCACCACAAGTGACCACCTACCCACTTCACCACAAGTGACCACCTACCCACTTCACCACCACAAGTGACCACCTACCCACTTCACCACAACAAGTGACCACCTACCCACTTCACCACAAATGACCACCTACCCACTTCACCACCACAAGTGACCACCTACCCACTCCACCACAAGTGACCACCTACCCACTTCACCACCACAAGTGACCACCTACCCACTCCACCACCACAAGTGACCACCTACCCACTTCACCACCACAAGTGACCACCTACCCACTTCACCACAAGTGACCACCTACCCACTCCACCACAAGTGACCACCTACCCACTCCACCAGCACATGTGACCACCTACCCACTCCACCACAAGTGACCACCTACCCACTCCACCACCACAAGTGACCACCTACCCACTTCACCACCACAAGTGACCACCTACCCACTTCACCACCACAAGTGACCACCTAGCCACTTCACCACCACAAGTGACCACCTACCCACTTCACCACAAGTGACCACCTACCCACTTCACCACAAGTGACCACCTACCCACTTCACCACCACAAGTGACCACCTACCCACTTCACCACCACAAGTGACCACCTACCCACTTCACCACCACAAGTGACCACCTACCCACTTCACCACCACAAGTGACCACCTACCCACTTCACCACAAGTGACCACCTACCCACTTCACCACCACAAGTGACCACCTACCCACTTCACCACAACAAGTGACCACCTACCCACTTCACCACCACAAGTGACCACCTACCCACTCCACCACCACAAGTGACCACCTACCCACTTCACCACCACAAGTGACCACCTACCCACTTCACCACCACAAGTGACCACCTACCCACTTCACCACCACAAGTGACCACCTACCCACTTCACCACAAGTGACCACCTACCCACTTCACCACCACAAGTGACCACCTACCCACTTCACCACCACAAGTGACCACCTACCCACTTCACCACCACAAGTGACCACCTACCCACTTCACCACCACAAGTGACCACCTACCCACTTCACCACCACAAGTGACCACCTACCCACTCCACCACCACAAGTGACCACCTACCCACTCCACCACAAGTGACCACCTACCCACTCCACCACCACAAGTGACCACCTACCCACTTCACCACAAGTGACCACCTACCCACTTCACCACCACAAGTGACCACCTACCCACTTCACCACAAGTGACCACCTACCCACTTCACCACCACAAGTGACCACCTACCCACTCCACCACAAGTGACCACCTACCCACTCCACCACCACAAGTGACCACCTACCCACTCCACCACCACAAGTGACCACCTACCCACTTCACCACCACAAGTGACCACCTACCCACTTCACCACCACAAGTGACCACCTACCCACTTCACCACCACAAGTGACCACCTACCCACTCCACCACAAGTGACCACCTACCCACTTCACCACAAGTGACCACCTACCCACTTCACCACAAGTGACCACCTACCCACTTCACCACCACAAGTGACCACCTACCCACTTCACCACAAATGACCACCTACCCACTTCACCACAAGTGACCACCTACCCACTTCACCACTACAAGTGACCACCTACCCACTTCACCACCACAAGTGACCACCTACCCACTTCACCACCACAAGTGACCACCTACCCACTTCACCACCACAAGTGACCACCTACCCACTTCACCACAAGTGACCACCTACCCACTTCACCACCACAAGTGACCACCTACCCACTCCACCACCACAAGTGACCACCTACCCACTCCACCACCACAAGTGACCACCTACCCACTTCACCACCACAAGTGACCACCTACCCACTCCACCACAAGTGACCACCTACCCACTTCACCACCACAAGTGACCACCTACCCACTTCACCACCACAAGTGACCACCTACCCACTTCACCACCACAAGTGACCACCTACTCACTTCACCACCACAAGTGACCACCTACTCACTTCACCACCACAAGTGACCACCTACTCACTTCACCACCACAAGTGACCACCTACCCACTTCACCACCACAAGTGACCACCTACCCACTTCACCACAACAAGTGACCACCTACCCACTTCACCACAAGTGACCACCTACCCACTTCACCACCACAAGTGACCACCTACCCACTCCACCACAAGTGACCACCTACCCACTTCACCACCACAAGTGACCACCTACCCACTCCACCACCACAAGTGACCACCTACCCACTTCACCACCACAAGTGACCACCTACCCACTTCACCACAAGTGACCACCTACCCACTCCACCACAAGTGACCACCTACCCACTCCACCAGCACATGTGACCACCTACCCACTCCACCACAAGTGACCACCTACCCACTCCACCACCACAAGTGACCACCTACCCACTTCACCACCACAAGTGACCACCTACCCACTTCACCACCACAAGTGACCACCTAGCCACTTCACCACCACAAGTGACCACCTACCCACTTCACCACAAGTGACCACCTACCCACTTCACCACAAGTGACCACCTACCCACTTCACCACCACAAGTGACCACCTACCCACTTCACCACCACAAGTGACCACCTACCCACTTCACCACCACAAGTGACCACCTACCCACTTCACCACCACAAGTGACCACCTACCCACTTCACCACCACAAGTGACCACCTACCCACTTCACCACCACAAGTGACCACCTACCCACTTCACCACAACAAGTGACCACCTACCCACTTCACCACCACAAGTGACCACCTACCCACTCCACCACCACAAGTGACCACCTACCCACTTCACCACCACAAGTGACCACCTACCCACTTCACCACCACAAGTGACCACCTACCCACTTCACCACCACAAGTGACCACCTACCCACTTCACCACAAGTGACCACCTACCCACTTCACCACCACAAGTGACCACCTACCCACTTCACCACCACAAGTGACCACCTACCCACTTCACCACCACAAGTGACCACCTACCCACTTCACCACCACAAGTGACCACCTACCCACTTCACCACCACAAGTGACCACCTACCCACTCCACCACCACAAGTGACCACCTACCCACTCCACCACAAGTGACCACCTACCCACTCCACCACCACAAGTGACCACCTACCCACTTCACCACAAGTGACCACCTACCCACTTCACCACCACAAGTGACCACCTACCCACTTCACCA
Organism: Cepaea hortensis; assembly: GCA_963921405.1. NCBI lineage: Eukaryota > Metazoa > Mollusca > Gastropoda > Stylommatophora > Helicidae > Cepaea > Cepaea hortensis. The sequence goes on from OY992895.1 coordinate 2,863,713, forward strand.
CAAGTGACCACCTACCCACTTCACCACCACAAGTGACCACCTACCCACTCCACCACAAGTGACCACCTACCCACTCCACCACCACAAGTGACCACCTACCCACTCCACCACCACAAGTGACCACCTACCCACTTCACCACCACAAGTGACCACCTACCCACTTCACCACCACAAGTGACCACCTACCCACTTCACCACCACAAGTGACCACCTACCCACTCCACCACAAGTGACCACCTACCCACTTCACCACAAGTGACCACCTACCCACTTCACCACAAGTGACCACCTACCCACTTCACCACCACAAGTGACCACCTACCCACTTCACCACAAATGACCACCTACCCACTTCACCACAAGTGACCACCTACCCACTTCACCACTACAAGTGACCACCTACCCACTTCACCACCACAAGTGACCACCTACCCACTTCACCACCACAAGTGACCACCTACCCACTTCACCACCACAAGTGACCACCTACCCACTTCACCACAAGTGACCACCTACCCACTTCACCACCACAAGTGACCACCTACCCACTCCACCACCACAAGTGACCACCTACCCACTCCACCACCACAAGTGACCACCTACCCACTTCACCACCACAAGTGACCACCTACCCACTCCACCACAAGTGACCACCTACCCACTTCACCACCACAAGTGACCACCTACCCACTTCACCACCACAAGTGACCACCTACCCACTTCACCACCACAAGTGACCACCTACTCACTTCACCACCACAAGTGACCACCTACTCACTTCACCACCACAAGTGACCACCTACTCACTTCACCACCACAAGTGACCACCTACCCACTTCACCACCACAAGTGACCACCTACCCACTTCACCACAACAAGTGACCACCTACCCACTTCACCACAAGTGACCACCTACCCACTCCACCACAAGTGACCACCTACCCACTCCACCACCACAAGTGACCACCTACCCACTTCACCACAAGTGACCACCTACCCACTCCACCACAAGTGACCACCTACCCACTCCACCACAAGTGACCACCTACCCACTTCACCACAAGTGACCACCTACCCATTCCACCACAAGTGACCACCTACCCACTTCACCACCACAAGTGACCACCTACCCACTTCACCACCACAAGTGACCACCTACCCACTTCACCACAAATGACCACCTACCCACTTCACCACAAGTGACCACCTACCCACTTCACCACAAGTGACCACCTACCCACTTCACCACCACAAGTGACCACCTACCCACTTCACCACAAGTGACCACCTACCCACTTCACCACAAGTGACCACCTACCCACTTCACCACCACAAGTGACCACCTACCCACTTCACCACAAGTGACCACCTACCCACTTCACCACCACAAGTGACCACCTACCCACTCCACCACAAGTGACCACCTACCCACTTCACCACAAGTGACCACCTACCCATTCCACCACAAGTGACCACCTACCCACTTCACCACCACAAGTGACCACCTACCCACTTCACCACCACAAGTGACCACCTACCCACTTCACCACAAATGACCACCTACCCACTTCACCACAAGTGACCACCTACCCACTTCACCACAAGTGACCACCTACCCACTTCACCACCACAAGTGACCACCTACCCACTTCACCACAAGTGACCACCTACCCACTTCACCACAAGTGACCACCTACCCACTTCACCACCACAAGTGACCACCTACCCACTTCACCACAAGTGACCACCTACCCACTTCACCACCACAAGTGACCACCTACCCACTCCACCACAAGTGACCACCTACCCACTCCACCACCACAAGTGACCACCTACCTACTCCACCACCACAAGTGACCACCTACCCACTTCACCACCACAAGTGACCACCTACCCACTTCACCACCACAAGTGACCACCTACCCACTTCACCACAAGTGACCACCTACCCACTTCACCACCACAAGTGACCACCTACCCACTCCACCACAAGTGACCACCTACCCACTTCACCACAAGTGACCACCTACCCACTTCACCACCACAAGTGACCACCTACCCACTTCACCACAAATGACCACCTACCCACTTCACCACAAGTGACCACCTACCCACTTCACCACCACAAGTGACCACCTACCCACTTCACCACCACAAGTGACCACCTACCCACTTCACCACCACAAGTGACCACCTACCCACTTCACCACCACAAGTGACCACCTACCCACTTCACCACAAGTGACCACCTACCCACTTCACCACCACAAGTGACCACCTACCCACTCCACCACCACAAGTGACCACCTACCCACTCCACCACCACAAGTGACCACCTACCCACTTCACCACCACAAGTGACCACCTACCCACTCCACCACAAGTGACCACCTACCCACTTCACCACCACAAGTGACCACCTACCCACTTCACCACCACAAGTGACCACCTACCCACTTCACCACCACAAGTGACCACCTACCCACTCCACCACAAGTGACCACCTACCCACTCCACCACCACAAGTGACCACCTACCCACTCCACCACAAGTGACCACTTACCCACTTCACCACAAGTGACCACCTACCCACTCCACCACAAGTGACCACCTACCCACTTCACCACCACAAGTGACCACCTACCCACTTCACCACCACAAGTGACCACCTACCCACTCCACCACAAGTGACCACCTACCCACTTCACCACAACAAGTGACCACCTACCCACTTCACCACCACAAGTGACCACCTACCCACTTCACCACCACAAGTGACCACCTACCCACTTCACCACAAGTGACCACCTACCCACTTCACCACCACAAGTGACCACCTACCCACTTCACCACCACAAGTGACCACCTACCCACTTCACCACAACAAGTGACCACCTACCCACTTCACCACCACAAGTGACCACCTACCCACTTCACCACCACAAGTGACCACCTACCCACTTCACCACAAGTGACCACCTACCCACTTCACCACCACAAGTGACCACCTACCCACTTCACCACCACAAGTGACCACCTACCCACTTCACCACCACAAGTGACCACGTACCCACTTCACCACCACAAGTGACCACCTACCCACTTCACCACCACAAGTGACCACCTACCCACTTCACCACAAGTGACCACCTACCCACTTCACCACCACAAGTGACCACCTACCCACTTCACCACAAGTGACCACCTACCCACTTCACCACCACAAGTGACCACCTACCCACTCCACCACCACACGTGGCCACCTACCGACTCCACCACCAGGGCTACCTCCACAAGTAAATACAAACAGAAACAGTACAACTGTGCTTACCTGCAGCACTGAGGTTAAAAGTCGTCTTTAAGCTGGGCAAGGCTGTGGGTGTGGCTGCAGCACCGGAAGACAGACCGGAAGTGGACACTATCAGAGGAGGAATCGTCTTCTTGATCTCTGGGCTGTAGTAGTCTGGTCCAGATATGCTCAGCTTCCTCTTCAAATGAGGAGTGCTTTGTGTCAACGAGAGCTTGCGTTCCAGTTTTAATTGTGGTGGTGGTTGAGATGCTAGTGATGAAAATGAGGATGTTGGTTGTGGAGGCAGCTCTGGTTCAACATCTGGTTCAGATTTCAGGTCAACTGTCCAGGATGCCACGGGAGATGGGGCTAATGGCGAAGCAGGCAAAGACGCTACTGGTGAAAATGAGGTGGATGGTTGCGCAGGTTCTAAATCTAGTTCAGATTTCAGATCAACGGTCCAAGCTGCCATGGGAGAGGGTGCTGGTGGCGAGGCAGGCGGAGACTCCTCCGCTTTAGGTGATGATAATGGTGATGACTGCGGTGATGCTAGCCGTGGTGGTGATGTTAGTCGAGGTGGTGGTGAAGACAAATGGGGTGGTGATGGTGATACAGCAGGAGATGGTGCTGCGGCCACATCCTCACTACAGACGACCTCCTCCTTGATTGTCACCACCTCCATCTCCTCCTCATCACTGACTGCCAGCGGTGATTTCACCACCTCGGAGAACTGCGGTGATTTCACCACCTCGGAGAACTGCGGTGATTTCACCACCTCGGAGAACTGCGGTGATTTCACCACCTCGGAGAACTGCGGTGATGACGGCGGTGACAGCGCCATCTCCTCCTTCACAAACATTGATAGTACCGAAGAAGATGCCTTCAGCTGTGTCGCTGGTGGTGGGGGAGATGGTGCCGAGCTGAAGATGTTCAAAGGCATACTTGGGTCAGTCTTGATGATGTTGTCCAGAGACACAATGACATCATCTGGGTGTCCTGTAGAGCAATTGGTTCAGTTAAAATACAAGGCTAAACTTCCACTTGTAAGATTAATAAACATTTAGATATAGCAATTGGTTCAGTTAAAATACAAAAGCTAAACTTTCACTTGTAAGATTAATAAATATCTAGATATAGCAACTGGTTCAGTTAAAATACAAAGCTAAACTTCCACTTGTAAGATGAATAAACATCTAGATATAGCAATTGGTTCAGTTAAAATGCAAAGCTAAACTTCCACTTGTAAGATGAATAAACATCTAGATATAGCAATTGGTTGTTAAAATGCAAAGCTATACTTCCACTTGTAATATGAATAAACATAGGTCTTCCGGTTTCAAGATGGCGACGGACGGTCGTGTTGTTTTGTGTTCGTTAACTTTTTCGCGTAGGGGATGGATTTATTCATCTCTTGCGTGTAATTGGTGTGCCAGGATGTAAAACCAGGGGTTTCTACTCAAGATCTGCGCGGGTGCTACGGAGTTCGTGCATCAAGCGAAGCCTTCCTTGAGTGAATTTTCAGCAGCGTGTGTGGTTCTCAGCAGTCTGTGTTTACGTTTTTTCAACATGGCGGAACAACGTGTGTTTTCCGAGCGGTCAGCAGTCAACATACCGAAACGGCGTGGTAGCCGCGCAGGGAGGAAGAAGCAAGGTAAGCGCGGTGGTTTGAGACGTTTTAGACTCAAGTGTCACCGTCTAGGACTCAGGAACATCCGTATTCTATATTGGAACTGTGCCAGTGTAAAACAACGGGGCTCTATTTTAGAAACCCTAGTTTACAGGAACGACATTGTAGCACTCCAGGAGACGAGACTGGGCGATCAGCCACTCCGAATTGCCGGCTTCAAATGTTTCTACAACAGACGACATCTAGGAACGGCGATTCTCGTTCGCGACAGCATGGTGGCGTCAGAGCTAGACATGTCCAGTTGGGACAGTGACGATATACAAATACAGGCGTTGAGAGTTCATTCCAGTATACCATTCGTGTTGGTTAATGTTTATGCCCGCAATGCGAGTGTGGACGCCCAGTAGTGGCAGTGCTTAAGTGGCATATTAGGCCACGAGAGAAATGTTATTTTCTGTGGTGACTTCAACGCTAAAGGCAGATCATGGGGAAACACTTCCTCCAATACACAAGGGGAGGAGCTCGAGACTGCACTGGAAACCATCGACCTGGTTTGTATCAACAGTGGCTGTGTCACCAGGACAGCAAGCCGTCCAGGCGATGAGGACAGTGCTATTGATCTGGCGCTAGTTTCACCTTTACTCACTACAGTGTGTAGATGGGGTGTCCTAGGACACCATGGCAGCGACCACCACCCTTGCAGCATATTGGTGGAGAAAGGCAGAACCAGGCAGCACAAGCTAAAGGTAAAGACGTTCCAGTATGACAGTACAGGGCAAGATGTGGTGAGTAAAATAAGACGTGACAAGCGCAGAACGTTTCAGGGCAGGAAAAAAAAGCTGGGAGCAGCCACCGTGGTGGAGTTTCGAAGTGGAGAAGGCTTGGGTGGATAAGCGTAGTGCTGTAAGGAGATGGCAAAATGCCAAGAAGAACAGAGCTGGTCATCCTAGTCCCTGCTTGCACTTAGAAAGAGAGATGCACACAAAAGTAAGCTACTTCAAAAAACTGGTCAAGGTGGTTAAAAGCGAAAAACGGGCAGAGGTGTGTCAAAGAGTAAGCACAGACAAGTCACTGAAATTGTTCTGGCGACTACATAAAAGCATGAGTGGTGTAGTCAAGAATAAGAGCATTTCTGACTTCCAAGGTGCTGACCTCATCTGGCAGAGGACTGACGAGGACAAGGGCAAAGCCCTCTTTGAACGCTACCTTGAGCAGAGCAACCAGACAGACATGGGAGGCCGAAATCTGGCCAAGGAGGTCACCTCAGACAGATGCAAGGCCCAGAACACTTCGGATGAAGACACAGTGACAGTGAAAGAAATCAAGGCTGTGCTTCGACGATCAAAAAACAGTGCTCCAGGTCCTGATGGCATAAGATACGACGACATAAATAGGTGTACCGACAATGAGCTAGAGAAACTAGCAGACATGTACAACAACAGTATAGGGAGTGCTAGCATCAAGGAGGAATGGTTACACAGCTATCTGATTCCCTTGCCGAAGCCTGACAAAGTCCACAAAAAAATTCAGGGATATCGAATTATAACCATGCAGAATACAATAGGCAAGCTGCTGGAGAAGGTAATTGCCAGGAAAATATCAAGCCAACTAGAGAGGCAAGGTGTTTTCCCACCTACCCTGGGTGGGTACCGTCCAAAAAGAGAAACCTGGACCAATGCAGCAGTCTTTGCCCATGATGTCTATGAAGGTTTCCACTCAGGCACTGAAACCGTTGCTGCAGCGATTGATCTTGAGGACGCATACAACAGAGTACCACTGGATTTTTTAATGTTTCAGCTTCTTGAACTAAACGTAAGTCCATTCCTCCTTAGTTGGATCGCTGCAGCCCTCTTCCAACGGAAAGTAGTTTTTAGATGTGGCAGTTGGACTTCGGAACCAACAACAATATATCCTGGCCTACCACAGGGATCACCATTATCTCTGGTACTGTTCAACGCCTACACAGTGAGAATCACCAGTGAGCAGATCACTGGACCTGGCAGGACATTGTCATATGCCGATGATGTTTTAGTGTATCGTCAGGGGAAGGATAGAGAGGAGGTTGCTGTGGAACTACAAACCGAACTCAATCGCATAAGCACTTGGTGTGATGAAGCTGGGGCAATGGTCAACCCAACAAAGGCAACAGTGACTTGGTTCTCGTTGAATAATCATATTGTCAACAATCCAACACCAACTGTAATGCTGTGTTCAGAGACGGTGGAAAGAACGCAGGCAATGAATTACCTGGGGATACGGTTTGATCGAAGCCTTGCTTATAATGTGCACATAGACCAGGTGATAACAAAGGCCAAGCTGTGTTTGGCAGCGATGCGGGTGATGGCGGCAGCAAACTGTTAGCAGCGCCATCTATGTCTTCTGTACGAGGGGCTGGTCATGTCTGTTTTGGAGTATGCAATGGCAATCTTGACTCTCAGCCATAAGCAGATAGAAAGGATGGAAAGGATACAGAATGAAGCTATGCGCATTATTCTTGGATGTACAAGAGATACAGCATGCAGGGCGATGCGCTACCTTCTTGGGTTTCCAACCATTGAAGAGAGAATACAAGATTGCAGGGCACGCGCCTACCTAGAATTAACGCAAACACACAACATGCACTGCATAGTGAAATTAGGAAGGTGAAGGGCAGCAGGTTAAAAAGAGGACGGTCGTGGATGGGTCAAGCCGAAGACATTCTTCAACAGGTGTGTTCACTTGAGGACTTAGAACCTGGCGAGGAGTGGGTGCAAGTGCCAACAGACTTCTGCACATCCTTTTCAGTTTGCATCCAACTAGATAGAAAATGCAGACAAGAAAATCCGGCTGCTGTTGAGGCTGAAGTACAAGCGTAGATTTTCGAGAATTCGCTAGACGGTGACGCGGTCATCTACACAGATGGGTCGGTTGTCCGACATGTGAGAAGCTCATGGGCCTTTACAGCTCGGACCAGAGGGAGAATTGTGAAGGAGGACTCTGGTGCTTTCACTGAAACCACAAGTAGCCTGACCATGGAAGTCATGGCAGTAAGTAAAGCAATAACATGGCTCGAGACACAGACATTCACTAGGGCTTGTTTCCTTAGCGACTCAATGAACATGATCAAGAGGATAGAGGAGGGGTCGATCCGAAGAGAATGGTTGCTGCCTCTGAAGCGGTCTCGGCTGGCAAAGATTAGTTTCATCTTCGTGCCAGGGCATGCGGGAGTACAAGGAAATGAGCAGGCTGACAAGCTCGCAGGTGAGGCTACTGTGGAGGGCGGACACGCCATGGACCAGGCTGACATTCTGAATGCTCTACGTGAAGTGAGACTTTTGCGAGAACCAAGTGATGACTGTGAATCTACAACAATGGCCAGACTGCGAGAGCAGCAAATTAAAAGAGGGGTGGCCAAACAAGAACACTACGCAGGAAGCCAAAGAAGATTGATAAACCAACACAGAACTGGCGTCGTTAGCCGCTACACGCTGCGGGATTTGCTGAGGAGGGGATCCGAGCACTTATGGACTGAATGGTTTGATGTGCAACGAGGATGATCTGTCGACTAACTAACTATATGAATAAACATCTAGATATAGCAATTGGTTCAGTTAAAAAAAAAAAAGCTAAACTTCCACTTGTAAGATGAATAAACATCTAGATATAGCAATTGGTTCAGTTAAAAAAAAAAAAGCTAAACTTCCACTTGTAAGATGAATAAACATCTAGATATAGCAATTGGTTGTTAAAATGCAAATCTATACTTCCACTTGTAATATGAATAAACATCTAGATATAGCAATTGGTTCAGTTAAAATACAAAGCTAAACTTTCACTTGTAAGATGAATAAACATCTAGATATAGCAATTGGTTCAGTTTAAAAAAAAAGCTAAACTTTCACTTGTAAGATGAATAAACATCTAGGTACAGATTGGCATTTACAGTCAAGGGCACAGAAGGATTGTGGGTTGTGAATCTCTGAAAGACTGCGAGTTTCAACTCTTAAAGCCGATACAACAACATCCAGCTTGTCTGAGCCCCAAAACATGCTGGCACATATCAGAGAGAAATTGATACAAAGCACAGCAGATACAACAATGGCTGTGGGGATTATTTAAAACAACATCCTGAGATGTGCTGATAGCAGTTCTGATCACAGGAAGTCAGCTACAGGTTCGAAGGAAAGACCTCATGCTATACAGCAGAAAACCAGAAGCGATGATTTGCCAAGCAAGAGGATCCTCAAGACTGCAACAATACATAGAGACAAGATGACAGCATGGACTAGAGGAACATCCTGGTTAGCAACATCAGACATGAGGCTACGGACATACAAGACCACCAATGGAAATATGGTTTTTGAGAAAAATGCAAAGAATAAATACTATGGACGGAAAGAAAATCACACGAAACATCCCTTCAAGAGATAAATGAAAAACAGAGACTGGAAAAATTAGATGTTGACAGTCAAGGTTGTTTTGGACATGTTACGGACTATAAAATTGAGTGACAACTGGCAAGTTTGACGGGAAGAGAGCAAGAGGAAGGCAAAGAGATAAAACCTTGATGATTTGGCAGCATGGCATGGTTGAGACAAGAACACAGACATGATTCGAGACTCTGGTGGCCGTGTGAGATTGAGAACCATGATCGCACACGCCTGTCTGCATGGCACTTGATGATGATGACCACCAACATCACAGGACATTGGCTATATGAAGAGATGAGGTTGTGGACAGATGTCACCACCAACATCACACGACATATGACTACAAGAAGAGAGATGGTTGCGGGCATATGTGATCACCATCGTACAGGAAGTTGTAGACGTGATCACCATCACATGACATAGACTAAAGGAAGATGAAAGGTTATGGACATATGTGGTCACCATCATACAGGAAGTTGTGGACACATGTGATCACCAATGCCATACGACATGGACTACAAGATCAAATACAGGATGTGTGGACAAACGTGATCTTTAATGCCATACAACATGGTCTCAAAGAGAGACAGGAGGCTGTGGACATAAACAACGATGAAAGGCCATGTAACATGGGCTATAATACCAAGAAGAATCCTATTATTATTACTGATTATCCGAGTATTAACAAATATGTTTCTAAATATGATGCTCGGAACCAGCATTTCTGGACCATCTACAACAGAGCGATACCCCCTGAACACTGAAAATCGCAACCAACCTTTGGCCGGTGAGCTGGGCGGAGACATCGAGTCTTCACTGAGGCGACTGACACTGTTACGTCGAGATGTCACACTTCTCTTTCTCTGTACGGAGGCCAATTTCATGGTTTCTGGTTCAACCTTGGGCTGAGGAAGCAACAGAATGGAATATTTGTTAAATATAAGACGCATGTTAACAGCATGTACTTCTACTATAGCACGAGGGCTAGTGTGATCATCTGTCCACCTTGTGGTCCAGGGTTTTGACATGTACTTCTACTATAGCACGAGGGCTAGTGTGATCATCTGTCCACCTTGTGGTCCAGGGTTTTGACATGTACTTCTACTATAGCACGAGGGCTAGTGTGATCATCTGTCCACCTTGTGGTCCAGGGTTTTGACATGTACTTCTACTATAGCACGAGGGCTAGTGTGATCATCTGTCCACCCCATGGTCCAGGGTTTTGACATGTACTTCTACTATAGCACGAGGGCTAGTGTGATCATCTGTCCACCCCATGGTCCAGGGTTTTGACATGTACTTCTACTATAGCACGAGGGCTAGTGTGATCATCTGTCCACCTTGTGGTCCAGGGTTTTGACATGTACTTCTACTATAGCACGTGGGCTAGTGTGATCATCTGTCCACCCCATGGTCCAGGGTTTTGACATGTACTTCTACTATAGCACGTGGGCTAGTGTGATCATCTGTCCACCTTGTGGTCCAGAGTTTTGACATGTACTTCTACTATAGCACGAGGGCTAGTGTGATCATCTGTCCACCCCATGGTCCAGGGTTTTGACATGTACTTCTACTATAGCACGAGGGCTAGTGTGATCATCTGTCCACCTTGTGGTCCAGGGTTTTGACATGTACTTCTACTATAGCACGTGGGCTAGTGTGATCATCTGTCCACCCCATGGTCCAGGGTTTTGACATGTACTTCTACTATAGCACGAGGGCTAGTGTGATCATCTGTCCACCTTGTGGTCCAGGGTTTTGACATGTACTTCTACTATAGCACGTGGGCTAGTGTGATCATCTGTCCACCTTGTGGTCCAGAGTTTTGACATGTACTTCTACTATAGCACGAGGGCTAGTGTGATCATCTGTCCACCTTGTGGTCCAGGGTTTTGACATGTACTTCTACTATAGCACGAGGGCTAGTGTGATCATCTGTCCACCCCATGGTCCAGGGTTTTGACATGTACTTCTACTATAGCACGAGGGCTAGTGTGATCATCTGTCCACCTTGTGGTCCAGAGTTTTGACATGTACTTCTACTATAGCACGAGGGCTAGTGTGATCATCTGTCCACCTTGTGGTCCAGGGTTTTGACATGTACTTCTACTATAGCACGAGGGCTAGTGTGATCATCTGTCCACCTTGTGGTCCAGGGTTTTGACATGTACTTCTACTATAGCATGAGGGCTAGTGTGATCATCTGTCCACCCCATGGTCCAGGGTTTTGACATGTACTTCTACTATAGCATGAGGGCTAGTGTGATCATCTGTCCACCTTGTGGTCCAGGGTTTTGACATGTACTTCTACTATAGCACGAGGGCTAGTGTGATCATCTGTCCACCTTGTGGTCCAGGGTTTTGACATGTACTTCTACTATAGCATGAGGGCTAGTGTGATCATCTGTCCACCCCATGATCCAGGGTTTTGACATGTACTTCTACTATAGCATGAGGGCTAGTGTGATCATCTGTCCACCTTGTGGTCCAGGGTTTTGACATGTACTTCTACTATAGCACGAGGGCTAGTGTGATCATCTGTCCACCTTGTGGTCCAGGGTTTTGACATGTACTTCTACTATAGCATGAGGGCTAGTGTGATCATCTGTCCACCTTGTGGTCCAGGGTTTTGACATGTACTTCTACTATAGCACGAGGGCTAGTGTGATCATCTGTCCACCCCATGGTCCAGGGTTTTGACATGTACTTCTACTATAGCACAAGGGCTAGTGTGATCATCTGTCCACCCCATGGTCCAGGGTTTTGACATGTACTTCTACTATAGCACGAGGGCTAGTGTGATCATCTGTCCACCCCATGGTCCAGGGTTTTGACATGTACTTCTACTATAGCACGTGGGCTAGTGTGATCATCTGTCCACCCCATGGTCCAGGGTTTTGACATGTACTTCTACTATAGCACGAGGGCTAGTGTGATCATCTGTCCACCTTGTGGTCCAGGGTTTTGACATGTACTTCTACTATAGCACGAGAGCTAGTGTGATCATCTGTCCACCCCATGGTCCAGGGTTTTGACATGTACTTCTACTATAGCACGAGGGCTAGTGTGATCATCTGTCCACCTTGTGGTCCAGGGTTTTGACATGTACTTCTACTATAGCACGAGGGCTAGTGTGATCATCTGTCCACCTTGTGGTCCAGGGTTTTGACATGTACTTCTACTATAGCACGAGGGCTAGTGTGATCATCTGTCCACCCCATGGTCCAGGGTTTTGACATGTACTTCTACTATAGCACGTGGGCTAGTGTGATCATCTGTCCACCCCATGGTCCAGGGTTTTGACATGTACTTCTACTATAGCACGAGGGCTAGTGTGATCATCTGTCCACCTTGTGGTCCAGGGTTTTGACATGTACTTCTACTATAGCATGAGGGCTAGTGTGATCATCTGTCCACCTTGTGGTCCAGGGTTTTGACATGTACTTCTACTATAGCATGAGGGCTAGTGTGATCATCTGTCCACCTTGTGGTCCAGGGTTTTGACATGTACTTCTACTATAGCACGAGGGCTAGTGTGATCATCTGTCCACCTTGTGGTCCAGGGTTTTGACATGTACTTCTACTATAGCACGAGGGCTAGTGTGATCATCTGTCCACCCCATGGTCCAGGGTTTTGACATGTACTTCTACTATAGCACGTGGGCTAGTGTGATCATCTGTCCACCTTGTGGTCCAGAGTTTTGACATGTACTTCTACTATAGCACGAGGGCTAGTGTGATCATCTGTCCACCCCATGGTCCAGGATTTTGACATGTACTTCTACTATAGCACGAGGGCTAGTGTGATCATCTGTCCACCCCATGGTCCAGGGTTTTGACATGTACTTCTACTATAGCACGAGGGCTAGTGTGATCATCTGTCCACCCCATGGTCCAGGGTTTTGACATGTACTTCTACTATAGCACGAGGGCTAGTGTGATCATCTGTCCACCCCATGGTCCAGGGTTTTGACATGTACTTCTACTATAGCACGAGGGCTAGTGTGATCATCTGTCCACCTTGTGGTCCAGGGTTTTGACATGTACTTCTACTATAGCACGAGGGCTAGTGTGATCAGTCCACCCATGGTCCAGGGTTATTGAGACATGTACTTCTACTATAGCACGAGGGTCTAGTGTGATATCTGTCCCACCTTGAGGTTCCAGGGTTTTGACATGTACTTCTACTATAGCACGAGGGGCTTAGTGTGATCATCTGCTCACCTTTGTCCCCGGTCCAGGGTTTTGACATGTACTTCTACTATAGCACGAGGGCTAGTGTGATCATCTGTCCACCTTGTGGTCCAGGGTTTTGACATGTACTTCTACTATAGCATGAGGGCTAGTGTGATCATCTGTCCACCTTGTGGTCCAGGGTTTTGACATGTACTTCTACTATAGCACGAGGGCTAGTGTGATCATCTGTCCACCCCATGGTCCAGGGTTTTGACATGTACTTCTACTATAGCACGAGGGCTAGTGTGATCATCTGTCCACCTTGTGGTCCAGGGTTTTGACATGTACTTCTACTATAGCACGAGGGCTAGTGTGATCATCTGTCCACCCCTTGTGTCCAGGGTTTTGACATGTACTTCTACTATAGCACGTGGGCTAGTGTGATCATCTGTCCACCTTGTGGTCCAGAGTTTTGACATGTACTTCTACTATAGCACGAGGCTAGTGTGATCATCTGTCAGTCCAGGGTTTTGACATGTACTTCTACTATAGCACGAGGGCTAGTGGGATCATCTGTCCACCCCATGGTCCAGGGTTTTGACATGTACTTCTACTATAGCACGTGGGCTAGTGTGATCATCTGTCCACCTTGTGGTCCAGAGTTTTGACATGTACTTCTACTATAGCACGAGGGCTAGTGTGATCATCTGTCCACCCCATGGTCCAGGGTTTTGACATGTACTTCTACTATAGCACGAGGGCTAGTGTGATCATCTGTCCACCCCATGGTCCAGGGTTTTGACATGTACTTCTACTATAGCACGAGGGCTAGTGTGATCATCTGTCCACCCCATGGTCCAGGGTTTTGACATGTACTTCTACTATAGCACGTGGGCTAGTGTGATCATCTGTCCACCTTGTGGTCCAGAGTTTTGACATGTACTTCTACTATAGCACGAGGGCTAGTGTGATCATCTGTCCACCCCATGGTCCAGGGTTTTGACATGTACTTCTACTATAGCACGAGGGCTAGTGTGATCATCTGTCCACCCTGTGGTCCAGGGTTTTGACATGTACTTCTACTATAGCACGAGGGCTAGTGTGATCATCTGTCCACCCTGTGGTCCAGAGTTTTGACATGTACTTCTACTATAGCACGAGGGCTAGTGTGATCATCTGTCCACCTTGTGGTCTAGGGTTTTGACATGTACTTCTACTATAGCACGAGGGCTAGTGTGATCATCTGTCCACCCCATGGTCCAGGGTTTTGACATGTACTTCTACTATAGCACGAGGGCTAGTGTGATCATCTGTCCACCCCATGGTCCAGGGTTTTGACATGTACTTCTACTATAGCACGAGGGCTAGTGTGATCATCTGTCCACCTTGTGGTCCAGGGTTTTGACATGTACTTCTACTATAGCACGAGGGCTAGTGTGATCATCTGTCCACCTTGTGGTCCAGGGTTTTGACATGTACTTCTACTATAGCACGAGGGCTAGTGTGATCATCTGTCCACCTTGTGGTCCAGGGTTTTGACATGTACTTCTACTATAGCATGAGGGCTAGTGTGATCATCTGTCCACCTTGTGGTCCAGGGTTTTGACATGTACTTCTACTATAGCACGAGGGCTAGTGTGATCATCTGTCCACCCCATGGTCCAGGGTTTTGACATGTACTTCTACTATAGCACGTGGGCTAGTGTGATCATCTGTCCACCTTGTGGTCCAGGGTTTTGACATGTACTTCTACTATAGCACGAGGGCTAGTGTGATCATCTGTCCACCCCATGGTCCAGGGTTTTGACATGTACTTCTACTATAGCACGAGGGCTAGTGTGATCATCTGTCCACCCCATGGTCCAGGGTTTTGACATGTACTTCTACTATAGCACGTGGGCTAGTGTGATCATCTGTCCACCTTGTGGTCCAGAGTTTTGACATGTACTTCTACTATAGCACGAGGGCTAGTGTGATCATCTGTCCACCCCATGGTCCAGGGTTTTGACATGTACTTCTACTATAGCACGTGGGCTAGTGTGATCATCTGTCCACCTTGTGGTCCAGAGTTTTGACATGTACTTCTACTATAGCACGTGGGCTAGTGTGATCATCTGTCCACCCCATGGTCCAGGGTTTTGACATGTACTTCTACTATAGCACGAGGGCTAGTGTGATCATCTGTCCACCCCATGGTCCAGGGTTTTGACATGTACTTCTACTATAGCACGTGGGCTAGTGTGATCATCTGTCCACCCCATGGTCCAGGGTTTTGACATGTACTTCTACTATAGCACGTGGGCTAGTGTGATCATCTGTCCACCTTGTGGTCCAGAGTTTTGACATGTACTTCTACTATAGCACGAGGGCTAGTGTGATCATCTGTCCACCCCATGGTCCAGGGTTTTGACATGTACTTCTACTATAGCACGTGGGCTAGTGTGATCATCTGTCCACCTTGTGGTCCAGAGTTTTGACATGTACTTCTACTATAGCACGAGGGCTAGTGTGATCATCTGTCCACCCCATGGTCCAGGGTTTTGACATGTACTTCTACTATAGCACGAGGGCTAGTGTGATCATCTGTCCACCCCATGGTCCAGGGTTTTGACATGTACTTCTACTATAGCACGAGGGCTAGTGTGATCATCTGTCCACCTTGTGGTCCAGAGTTTTGACATGTACTTCTACTATAGCACGAGGGCTAGTGTGATCATCTGTCCACCCCATGGTCCAGGGTTTTGACATGTACTTCTACTATAGCACAAGGGCTAGTGTGATCATCTGTCCACCCCATGGTCCAGGGTTTTGACATGTACTTCTACTATAGCACGAGGGCTAGTGTGATCATCTGTCCACCCCATGGTCCAGGGTTTTGACATGTACTTCTACTATAGCACGTGGGCTAGTGTGATCATCTGTCCACCCCATGGTCCAGGGTTTTGACATGTACTTCTACTATAGCACGAGGGCTAGTGTGATCATCTGTCCACCTTGTGGTCCAGGGTTTTGACATGTACTTCTACTATAGCACGAGAGCTAGTGTGATCATCTGTCCACCCCATGGTCCAGGGTTTTGACATGTACTTCTACTATAGCACGAGGGCTAGTGTGATCATCTGTCCACCTTGTGGTCCAGGGTTTTGACATGTACTTCTACTATAGCACGAGGGCTAGTGTGATCATCTGTCCACCTTGTGGTCCAGGGTTTTGACATGTACTTCTACTATAGCACGAGGGCTAGTGTGATCATCTGTCCACCCCATGGTCCAGGGTTTTGACATGTACTTCTACTATAGCACGTGGGCTAGTGTGATCATCTGTCCACCCCATGGTCCAGGGTTTTGACATGTACTTCTACTATAGCACGAGGGCTAGTGTGATCATCTGTCCACCTTGTGGTCCAGGGTTTTGACATGTACTTCTACTATAGCATGAGGGCTAGTGTGATCATCTGTCCACCCCATGGTCCAGGGTTTTGACATGTACTTCTACTATAGCATGAGGGCTAGTGTGATCATCTGTCCACCTTGTGGTCCAGGGTTTTGACATGTACTTCTACTATAGCACGAGGGCTAGTGTGATCATCTGTCCACCTTGTGGTCCAGGGTTTTGACATGTACTTCTACTATAGCACGAGGGCTAGTGTGATCATCTGTCCACCCCATGGTCCAGGGTTTTGACATGTACTTCTACTATAGCACGTGGGCTAGTGTGATCATCTGTCCACCTTGTGGTCCAGAGTTTTGACATGTACTTCTACTATAGCACGAGGGCTAGTGTGATCATCTGTCCACCCCATGGTCCAGGGTTTTGACATGTACTTCTACTATAGCACGAGGGCTAGTGTGATCATCTGTCCACCCCATGGTCCAGGGTTTTGACATGTACTTCTACTATAGCACGAGGGCTAGTGTGATCATCTGTCCACCCCATGGTCCAGGGTTTTGACATGTACTTCTACTATAGCACGAGGGCTAGTGTGATCATCTGTCCACCCCATGGTCCAGGGTTTTGACATGTACTTCTACTATAGCACGAGGGCTAGTATGATCATCTGTCCACCTTGTGGTCCAGGGTTTTGACATGTACTTCTACTATAGCACGAGGGCTAGTGTGATCATCTGTCCACCTTGTGGTCCAGGGTTTTGACATGTACTTCTACTATAGCATGAGGGCTAGTGTGATCATCTGTCCACCCCATGGTCCAGGGTTTTGACATGTACTTCTACTATAGCACGAGGGCTAGTGTGATCATCTGTCCACCTTGTGGTCCAGGGTTTTGACATGTACTTCTACTATAGCACGAGGGCTAGTGTGATCATCTGTCCACCTTGTGGTCCAGGGTTTTGACATGTACTTCTACTATAGCACGAGGGCTAGTGTGATCATCTGTCCACCTTGTGGTCCAGGGTTTTGACATGTACTTCTACTATAGCACGAGGGCTAGTGTGATCATCTGTCCACCCCATAGTCCAGGGTTTTGACATGTACTTCTACTATAGCACGTGGGCTAGTGTGATCATCTGTCCACCCCATGGTCCAGGGTTTTGACATGTACTTCTACTATAGCACGAGGGCTAGTGTGATCATCTGTCCACCTTGTGGTCCAGGGTTTTGACATGTACTTCTACTATAGCACGAGGGCTAGTGTGATCATCTGTCCACCCCATGGTCCAGGGTTTTGACATGTACTTCTACTATAGCACGAGGGCTAGTGTGATCATCTGTCCACCTTGTGGTCCAGGGTTTTGACATGTACTTCTACTATAGCATGAGGGCTAGTGTGATCATCTGTCCACCTTGTGGTCCAGGGTTTTGACATGTACTTCTACTATAGCACGAGGGCTAGTGTGATCATCTGTCCACCTTGTGGTCCAGGGTTTTGACATGTACTTCTACTATAGCACGAGGGCTAGTGTGATCATCTGTCCACCCCATGGTCCAGGGTTTTGACATGTACTTCTACTATAGCACGAGGGCTAGTGTGATCATCTGTCCACCTTGTGGTCCAGGGTTTTGACATGTACTTCTACTATAGCACGAGGGCTAGTGTGATCATCTGTCCACCTTGTGGTCCAGGGTTTTGACATGTACTTCTACTATAGCACGAGGGCTAGTGTGATCATCTGTCCACCTTGTGGTCCAGGGTTTTGACATGTACTTCTACTATAGCATGAGGGCTAGTGTGATCATCTGTCCACCTTGTGGTCCAGGGTTTTGACATGTACTTCTACTATAGCACGAGGGCTAGTGTGATCATCTGTCCACCCCATGGTCCAGGGTTTTGACATGTACTTCTACTATAGCACGTGGGCTAGTGTGATCATCTGTCCACCTTGTGGTCCAGGGTTTTGACATGTACTTCTACTATAGCACGAGGGCTAGTGTGATCATCTGTCCACCCCATGGTCCAGGGTTTTGACATGTACTTCTACTATAGCACGTGGGCTAGTGTGATCATCTGTCCACCTTGTGGTCCAGAGTTTTGACATGTACTTCTACTATAGCACGAGGGCTAGTGTGATCATCTGTCCACCCCATGGTCCAGGGTTTTGACATGTACTTCTACTATAGCACGAGGGCTAGTGTGATCATCTGTCCACCCCATGGTCCAGGGTTTTGACATGTACTTCTACTATAGCACGTGGGCTAGTGTGATCATCTGTCCACCTTGTGGTCCAGAGTTTTGACATGTACTTCTACTATAGCACGAGGGCTAGTGTGATCATCTGTCCACCCCATGGTCCAGGGTTTTGACATGTACTTCTACTATAGCACGTGGGCTAGTGTGATCATCTGTCCACCTTGTGGTCCAGAGTTTTGACATGTACTTCTACTATAGCACGTGGGCTAGTGTGATCATCTGTCCACCCCATGGTCCAGGGTTTTGACATGTACTTCTACTATAGCACGAGGGCTAGTGTGATCATCTGTCCACCCCATGGTCCAGGGTTTTGACATGTACTTCTACTATAGCACGTGGGCTAGTGTGATCATCTGTCCACCCCATGGTCCAGGGTTTTGACATGTACTTCTACTATAGCACGTGGGCTAGTGTGATCATCTGTCCACCTTGTGGTCCAGAGTTTTGACATGTACTTCTACTATAGCACGAGGGCTAGTGTGATCATCTGTCCACCCCATGGTCCAGGGTTTTGACATGTACTTCTACTATAGCACGTGGGCTAGTGTGATCATCTGTCCACCCCATGGTCCAGGGTTTTGACATGTACTTCTACTATAGCACGAGGGCTAGTGTGATCATCTGTCCACCTTGTGGTCCAGGGTTTTGACATGTACTTCTACTATAGCATGAGGGCTAGTGTGATCATCTGTCCACCCCATGGTCCAGGGTTTTGACATGTACTTCTACTATAGCACGTGGGCTAGTGTGATCATCTGTCCACCCCATGGTCCAGGGTTTTGACATGTACTTCTACTATAGCACGTGGGCTAGTGTGATCATCTGTCCACCTTGTGGTCCAGAGTTTTGACATGTACTTCTACTATAGCACGAGGGCTAGTGTGATCATCTGTCCACCCCATGGTCCAGGGTTTTGACATGTACTTCTACTATAGCACGAGGGCTAGTGTGATCATCTGTCCACCTTGTGGTCCAGGGTTTTGACATGTACTTCTACTATAGCATGAGGGCTAGTGTGATCATCTGTCCACCTTGTGGTCCAGGGTTTTGACATGTACTTCTACTATAGCATGAGGGCTAGTGTGATCATCTGTCCACCCCATGGTCCAGAGTTTTGACATGTACTTCTACTATAGCACGAGGGCTAGTGTGATCATCTGTCCACCTTGTGGTCCAGGGTTTTGACATGTACTTCTACTATAGCACGAGGGCTAGTGTGATCATCTGTCCACCTTGTGGTCCAGGGTTTTGACATGTACTTCTACTATAGCACGAGGGCTAGTGTGATCATCTGTCCACCTTGTGGTCCAGGGTTTTGACATGTACTTCTACTATAGCACGAGGGCTAGTGTGATCATCTGTCCACCTTGTGGTCCAGGGTTTTGACATGTACTTCTACTATAGCACGAGGGCTAGTGTGATCATCTGTCCACCTTGTGGTCCAGGGTTTTGACATGTACTTCTACTATAGCACGAGGGCTAGTGTGATCATCTGTCCACCTTGTGGTCCAGGGTTTTGACATGTACTTCTACTATAGCACGAGGGCTAGTGTGATCATCTGTCCACCTTGTGGTCCAGGGTTTTGACATGTACTTCTACTATAGCACGAGGGCTAGTGTGATCATCTGTCCACCTTGTGGTCCAGGGTTTTGACATGTACTTCTACTATAGCACGAGGGCTAGTGTGATCATCTGTCCACCTTGTGGTCCAGGGTTTTGACATGTACTTCTACTATAGCACGAGGGCTAGTGTGATCATCTGTCCACCCCATGGTCCAGGGTTTTGACATGTACTTCTACTATAGCACGTGGGCTAGTGTGATCATCTGTCCACCTTGTGGTCCAGGGTTTTGACATGTACTTCTACTATAGCACGAGGGCTAGTGTGATCATCTGTCCACCCCATGGTCCAGGGTTTTGACATGTACTTCTACTATAGCACGTGGGCTAGTGTGATCATCTGTCCACCTTGTGGTCCAGAGTTTTGACATGTACTTCTACTATAGCACGAGGGCTAGTGTGATCATCTGTCCACCCCATGGTCCAGGGTTTTGACATGTACTTCTACTATAGCACGAGGGCTAGTGTGATCATCTGTCCACCCCATGGTCCAGGGTTTTGACATGTACTTCTACTATAGCACAAGGGCTAGTGAGATCATCTGTCCACCTTGTGGTCCAGGGTTTTGACATGTACTTCTACTATAGCACGAGGGCTAGTGTGATCATCTGTCCACCTTGTGGTCCAGGGTTTTGACATGTACTTCTACTATAGCACGAGGGCTAGTGTGATCATCTGTCCACCTTGTGGTCCAGGGTTTTGACATGTACTTCTACTATAGCACGAGGGCTAGTGTGATCATCTGTCCACCTTGTGGTCCAGGGTTTTGACATGTACTTCTACTATAGCACGAGGGCTAGTGTGATCATCTGTCCACCTTGTGGTCCAGGGTTTTGACATGTACTTCTACTATAGCACGAGGGCTAGTGTGATCATCTGTCCACCCCATGGTCCAGGGTTTTGACATGTACTTCTACTATAGCACGAGGGCTAGTGTGATCATCTGTCCACCTTGTGGTCCAGGGTTTTGACATGTACTTCTACTATAGCATGAGGGCTAGTGTGATCATCTGTCCACCCCATGGTCCAGGGTTTTGACATGTACTTCTACTATAGCACGAGGGCTAGTGTGATCATCTGTCCACCCCATGGTCCAGGGTTTTGACATGTACTTCTACTATAGCACGAGGGCTAGTGTGATCATCTGTCCACCTTGTGGTCCAGGGTTTTGACATGTACTTCTACTATAGCACGAGGGCTAGTGTGATCATCTGTCCACCCCATGGTCCAGGGTTTTGACATGTACTTCTACTATAGCACGAGGGCTAGTGTGATCATCTGTCCACCTTGTGGTCCAGGGTTTTGACATGTACTTCTACTATAGCATGTAGATAGTAGACACTCATGCTATAGTAGAAGTACATGTCAAAACTCTGGACTCCAGCACTAATGGACCACCCAATAGTAAAAGGTGTTTCAACTCCCACTCCAGTGTTCCCCTACAATGGTGTTTCTCCAGTTGAGTTCAAAGTGAGCGAGTGCCAAAAAAATAATAATATTTCTGTTCACAAAAACGAGCACCCTTTGCGCATCAGCCACGACTGACAACTGTGAATGTTGGCACCATCCACATGACTCTTGTTTTGTCTCCACTCCCACAACACTAGAATTGTCCAGCTGATTTTTCTGATGACTGGCACCTTGTTAGACAATAGTCTTAAATGGAGTTCTCTCCATAGCACAAAACCTGGACTATATTTAGAGACCATGTGTTGCCCATGCAGCATGATCCCTCTCATGGCCTGTCTAGTTTACTCCAGAGGAAAGGAAACAACATCAATTTGTCTGGAACAAGACAAGCTGCAGAAATTGCTGGATCAGCAAAGCAATGCGCTGACTGTCCACCAGTTAGAGCTTCCATCCTAATAATAACACACAGAATCCCATTCTTGAAGTGCCAATCATTGCCAAACCCATTACTCCTTGTACATAACACAACACCCAACATCCAATGTTATGTCTGGAGGGTAGCTACTCTTGCCAGACTTGCCTTGTGAGGAAAAGCCCTGTAACATTTCAATGAACACATTCACATATTGAGCCTAAAGGACAGCCACTGAATCTATAAGAATAAAATAAGAAAATTGTCAACAGAAAGCACACAACAGCCCACCTTAATGTCCCTCTCAGTGTCCGAGCCTCCAACGGTAGTCTCCTCCTGCATGAGATCGTCATATGTCACCAATTGTTCTCGACCCACCTGGCTGAGGTCAACAGGCACTCTCTCCAAAGTCTAAGACAAAAAGAGTTTCAAGTACACAAACACATTGCAGCTGACATGAGGTTCTGGTGTTAAGGGCACCAGATGTAGGCATAATGGGCAACATTTCTGGTTATAAAGACATCACATGGGCAACAGACAAAGTTGTGATTTTAAAGGCATCACATGAGCAACATTCAGGTTATAAAAGCGACACATGGGCAACAGACAACATTCTGGTTGTAAAGACATCACATGTAGGTACAATTGGCCACAAACAAAGAACACATCACACATGCTGTGTACGACACAAGACAGCAAGGTCAATGGGTATGCACCAGGCTAACAGACACAAGCATGCCAAAGTTTAAAGACCAATGGATGACCCATCTGAAGAAACGTCTGCCCAAAATCAACTGAAGTGAACTGAAAGAACTATGCCCCAAACATACAGATAAAAAGCAACAATATCAACCAAATTCCCACAGTACAAAATGGCTTGTACTTTACGAACATGCCCGTCAAGAATAACTTAAAGAAGAAATTGGAGATGGTGAAAATTAGAGTTGATGTGGTTTAAGAAGGAGATTGATGGAGCAATGGGGCAGGAATCTACTGCTGTCTTACGAGACAGGACTGATACAGTGATTACCGACTGACTGATTTATCATGTGGTAATATCAGGACAAGACTAGATATGAAAATCACTGTCTGATCTATCATGTGATAAGGAAAAGACTAGATATGGAAATCACTGACTGATTTATCATGTTATAAGGACAAGACTAGATATAATAATCACTGGCTGATGTATCATGTGATAATATCAGAACACAACTAGATATGATAATCACTGACTGATGTATCATGTGATAATATCAGAATACAACTAGATATGATAATCACTGACTGATGTATCATGTGATGATATCGGAACAAGACTAGATATGATAATCACTGACTGATCTATCATGTGATAAGGACACAGCTAGATATGATGACCACAGACTGACCGCTCTGTCATGCGATGGATAAGGACAAGACTAGATAAGATGACCATGGACTGACCGCTCTGTCATTCAATGGACATGAACAAGAAGAATAGCCACGTGACACTTACGTCATCCACTGGCAAGTCCAGGTTGACCTTGACGGTGGACGGCGACGCCATGCCCCCATTAATGTTTGCATGTAAAACTGGCGGGGAGAACAGCCCACTGAGCTCTGGGTTCCAGACGGCCCTTCCAGTGCTTGGCATTAGATACGAGGGCAGACTGGCTTCAGCGGCCACTTGT
Source organism: Cepaea hortensis (assembly GCA_963921405.1). NCBI lineage: Eukaryota > Metazoa > Mollusca > Gastropoda > Stylommatophora > Helicidae > Cepaea > Cepaea hortensis. The sequence goes on from OY992895.1 coordinate 2,887,977, forward strand.
TGCTAGAGACACACAAGGGAACTGGTCACTCTTGGAGCTCATTATTCATTCTTCATCAATCAGGTCACCACAATCAGATCACCACTCACTCAAATGTCAACCTATCAGTCCAGGACACATTAGTTTTTCACTACAATGTCCATGGTGTTAGCTGTGATCTTGTCAAGCCAATCGTATCCACTGCCTGTTTCTATTTTTCTTCATTTTATATTCACACAGTTGCTACAGCTATCTTCACTGTATGTTCACATAGTTGCTACAGCTAACTTCACTTACCAGGTAATTTACAGAATTTAGGTATCAGGTAATTTACAGAATTTAGGTAGTAGGTAATTTGCAGAATTTAGATACCTGGTAATTTACAGAATTTAAGTAGCAGGTAATTTACAGAATTTAGATAGCAGGTAATTTACAGAATTTACAGAGCAGGTAATTTACAAAATTTAGGTACCAGGTAATTTACATAATATAGGTACGAGGTAATTTACAAAATTTAGGTACCAGGTAATTTACATAATATAGGTACGAGGTAATTTACAAAATTTAGGTACCAGGTAATTTACATAATATAGGTACAAGGTAATTTACAAAATTTAGGTACCAGGTAATTTACAAACTTTAGGTACCAGGTAAGTTACAGAATTTAGATACCAGGTAATTTATATAATTTAGGTACCAGTAATTTACATAATTTAGGCACCAGGTAATTTACAAAAATTAGTTACCAGGTAATTTACCGAATTTAGGTACCAGGTAATTTACAGAATTTAGATACCAGGTAAGTTACAGAATTTAGGTACCAGGTAATTTACATAATTTAGACACCAGGTAATTTACAGAATTTATACACCAGGTAATTTACAAAATTATCAAGAAGTTGTTTGGGAAATATAGATAACAGGGAATGGAGCTGACATTTCATTTCTGTATGTTGGACCTAGTAAATGAGGAGACTGAACACTTCACTGAGAGGAGACGAGTTAGTGTGGCAGCTATCTCTATAAAATACCCCAAACTTTGTGAGATGAAAAACGGCGGATAAGAGACACTATAAACAACGTCTATTTCCTGCTGCCTTGCAGGGTTGTCTTTTTAGACAGGCTGTTGTAATAAAACCATACACAAACAGGCGGAAAGCAAAGGGAACCCACCACATTATTGATCCCTTGTAAATGCTGATTCTCTATTGGAAAGTGTCAGCGCAGGGAAACATACATGCTGCTGGAGATCACCAGACGTGGAGAGGAGCACAAACCCACTGCTTGACCTCTCAGACCCAGGCAAGTCAGGCCACATACAGGACTTGGAGTCATCATGTTGTGTTGGCCACACCCAGGCAAGTCAGGTCACACACAGGACATGAAGTCATGTTGTGTTGGGCAGGCTGGGACTAAACCTTCGGGTTTATACAGTATAAAATACCCACACACTCATCGACAGATCCAGGCGGAGGAGGGGAACTAACGCGGGTCTTGAACCCATGATAACCTGCAAGGTGAGTGTGCTGTCACACTACTGCACATTATTAGTGCCAGTTAGGTTTATACAAATACTGAAACAACCACGACTTCACCAGAAATTCTGAAAAACCTGGCAATGATCAAGATCAAGGAATCCATCATTGAATTAAACATTATGAATCAGAAATACTGTTATGAATGTGATGAAACAAGAAACAGGATGAAACAGGAATTGCAGGAGCAGATACAATGAAATCCTACCTCAGGTGCTGGCAGACAGGTAGGCCTCTGACGTCCATACAAGGTGAAATAGAGGTCAGCCAAGCCACAGCGCAGACGACAGTCATAGGACGTGTGGCTGACAGGAAGACAATGACATACTTTCTTTATCTGACATCTGTACACAATCATCATCACAATCTGACATGTGTACACAATTATCATCACAATTTGACATCTGTACAAAATTATTATCATAATTCACATCAAGTTCTATCTTTGTTCCAAAGGCTGAGTGCATGCATTATTATCAATTCTGTCGCCTGCCATTATCGTACTGCCCAACAGTTTTCTCGTTTTGACCATTCGATGATGTAATCCTCAGAGTTGAAATGTCTTGTTCTTACATCTTCTAATGTTATTCTCCCTGATGAAATGTCTTGTTCTGGCCACACTCTATTGTTATCCTCCCCGATGAAATGTCTTGTTCCGGCCACACTCTAATGTTATCTTCCCTGATGAAATGTCTTGTTCTGGCCACACTCTATTATTATCCTCCCCGATGAAATGTTGCTAGGGAAAACCAACAACACACACCCTAGCGATCATCAACTGACTACAGGTTCCTGCATCACCAGCAGACAACCAGCATCTCTTTAGTTGTGGCTTCAGATGAGAGAATACACAACTCAGCATTGTGCTGTCTTCAACAATACTAAACAATATATATCAGAAACTCTTCACTAAGCAAACATAATTCAACTGTCCACAACAAAATACCATCGGACAGTAACTGTAAATATTTTACATGGACATGGAAGTCAAAAGGAAATCACATGAGAAAGAAAAGTAGATTTATGGTGACGAGACTTTAGACAGAATAACTTGACATAAATGACTGCAGGATTCAGGAAAACAATAGATAAGATCAGCAATCCAGTACAGAAGTGCCTAACATCAATTTAAGCAACAAACAGACACCGGAAACAAGCCCACACGCAGGATACCTACCACATGATTTCCCAGAGTCTCTCCACCAGAACCTGTGTGTTTAATGCTGATCTCTCCGACAGTCGGAATGGTGGATTCTGGGTTAAGCACGTCACAGCATGGTGCCTGGAAACATTACACACAGAAACCCCCAGTCAGTTAGTTTGTTAGTTACTTACTTAGTTAGTTTAGTTTGTTAGTTTAGGTAGGTAGTTAGTTAATTAGCTACCTGTTGGGGTTTCATCTTGGCACTTCAGACAAGTCCATAGGTGCTCAGATCTCTCCCCCCCCCCCCCACCCACTGAACATATGCATCAGTGTTTGGCGAATAATAATGCCAATTCTGCATTGGCTGACGAAGCCCCTCATTCTCCTGATGTGCCCCTCATGGGCTTTCAATATGTAATGTTTCTCTCACAGCATCTTAGCACAGAATAACACGTTTTGTAATTAATTTCAACTCTGGCGTTAATCATCACGTGATTCTTGATGAGCAGGTTTAATCCGTGCACAGTGATGAGCTCACGACCAACGTGAGCCTAGCTTGGCCCCTGCCAGGACATATGGTGCTAGACACACCAGCACTGGGTGGCTGATGTGGTGGATCTCGTGCCGGCCGCCTTTATTCCCCAGACATGTCCGGGTACCCAGTTGAGACTGACCGCACCAGGCAGCCCAGGTTACATCACAACATCTGGAGGTCAGTGTGGCTGAACGGATAAGTGCACTCATTCTTAAACAACTGCTATGCCGAGGCAGAGGGTTCAACCGCTACACCGGTCAGTTGGACTAAAATGTTTATTTCTTGACCTTGACTTGGGGAACGTTAATTACAAGTACCACTGAAGTCAGAGTGGGTTCGCCTGAGGGCAAGGGACACGGGTCATAGGGAAAGCTAATCCACATGCACAATTCAGTGCAGTGCTACCAGAAGTAGTGTGTACAAACTATGCTTGTGTTTAAAGCCAGCCAGTGAAGTAATGTGTACAAACTATGCTTGTGTTTAAAGCCAGCCAGTGAAGTAATGTGTACAAACTATGCTTGTGTTTAAAGCGAGCCAGTGAAGTAATGTGTACAAACTATGCTTGTGTTTAAAGCGAGCCAGTGAAGTAATGTGTACAAACTATGCTTGTGTTTAAAGCGAGCCAGTGAAGTAATGTGTACAAACTATGCTTGTGTTTAAAGCCAGCCAGTGAAGTAATGTGTACAAACTATGCTTGTGTTTAAAGCGAGCCAGTGAAGTAATGTGTACAAACTATGCTTGTGTTTAAAGCGAGCCAGTGAAGTAATGTGTACAAACTATGCTTGTGTTTAAAGCGAGCCAGTGAAGTAATGTGTACAAACTATGCTTGTGTTTAAAGCGAGCCAGTGAAGTAATGTGTACAAACTATGCTTGTGTTTAAAGCGAGCCAGTGAAGTAATGTGTACAAACTATGCTTGTGTTTAAAGCGAGCCAGTGAAGTAATGTGTACAAACTATGCTTGTGTTTAAAGCGAGCCAGTGAAGTAATGTGTACAAACTATGCTTGTGTTTAAAGCGAGCCAGTGAAGTAATGTGTACAAACTATGCTTGTGTTTAAAGCGAGCCAGTGAAGTAGTGTGTACAAACTATGCTTGTGTTTAAAGCGAGCCAGTGAAGTAATGTGTACAAACTATGCTTGTGTTTAAAGCGAGCCAGTGAAGTAGTGTGTACAAACTATGCTTGTGTTTAAAGCGAGCCAGTGCCCAAAAACATATGACAAAATCTGCCCCAGTGTGGATTGGAACCTGTGACTACCGGGCTGGCAGGCTAGCATCTAGCCACTCGGCTACCACAGTCCCCTTCATTCTTGGCATGATCTGAACACTGAACACAACAGTGAGCCCAACTAACAGAGCATCGCCACAGGCTTCCAATTAACAGACCATTTTCTAGAGATATGCTCATTGGCTTCCTGACACACTAGAGCAGTGGTTCTCAACCGGTGGGGAATCCTCCCCTCCCACCCCAAGGGGGATTTTAGGGTTTCCATGGGGTGGGGGAGGGGAATTAAGATTATATGAAGATCGCGTTAATACAAGAACTGATTGCTTGATATTGTTTTTTCCTCCATACTTTACAGTTCTGTTCTTCTCGCCCTTCTGAAATTTGTTTTATAATGTAAGTAGACCTGCAAATTACGTTTTATATAGACATCTAGAATTGTTCTAGTATTTTTTTTTTTTTCTTTTCGTGTTTCCTGTTTCAGGATATTGCGGTCAACACCAGCATCTTTCAGCTGTATGTTGATTCCTAGGCTAGATTATGCTCATCAGCACGCCACGACTTTCAGAGCGACCGGCTCCATACTCTCATAAGTCACTGGCGCGACTCGAACCACTTCTAATTCTCATGCACTCATGCCAACCACGAGAGTATTTGGGATTAACGGAGAAAGCTGCTAACCCCTCGGCCAGGGAGCCGGCTTGTCCTAGTGTGTGTTATTAAATTTAGCTTCCATTTTTATGTATACTGTGTAGGGGGGGGGGGGGGATTTATAGGGAGGAAATACGAAAAGGGAGGAAAGGAATGACATTCTGAACATATGGCGAAGGGGTGCATGGGCCAAAAAAAGTTGAGAACCAATGCACTAGAGAGACAGGAGACAGACTTACCTGGGATACAACTTCTAACATATCACTCTCTAGTGCATGTTTCCCCTTACAATACATCATAGGTCACCGAATATATCCATAATTCACCAAGTACATCTGTACGTCACTAGTTAACCCACTGTTGGAAATCTGTGGTATTTGACATCTAAGACAAAAATAAGCCAAGGCACAATCTACTACACACACACACCTCAAATAAGGTCAGACCAGTAAATCAGACAATAAATCAAGAAAACATACCTCAAATAAGGTCAGACCAGTAAATCAGACAATAAATCAAGAAAACATACCTCAAATAAGGTCAGACCAGTAAATCAGACAATAAATCAAGAAAACATACCTCAAATAAGGTTAGACCAGTAAATCAGGCAATAAATCAAGAAAACATACTTCAAATAAGGTCAGACCAGTAAATCAGACAATAAATCAAGAAAACATACCTCAAATAAGGTTAGACCAGTAAATCAGGCAATAAATCAAGAAAACATACCTCAAATAAGGATCATGTTCTTTGTCTATGAAATCCAAGGTCCACTGAAGATGGCTGCCAGTTGTGTCTCCTGAATAAATGGAAACAGAGATTGTACAACATTCAACAGTGGAATGAAGGAAAAAAAAACAGATTGTACAACGTTAAACAGTGGAGTGAAGAAAACAGAGATTGTACTAGTTTAGTTTATTCGATGGATCAACATAACGGCACACAGGTGCAAACCCATAAGTGCTCCATTCTCCTCCTAACTCAAACCTGAGTCTGGAGAAACTCAGCTCAGTGCACGAACTCTGTAGCACCGGCGAGGATCCTTAAATACTTTTGGGTAGATTTTTAACTCGAAATTTTGCCAGCGCCGTTAGGCTACTCTTTTTCGATTTCCAATTGCCAAGGGATTTTTTACGTGCACAACAATGCACACGGGCGTCCGATCTCACTACCCAGAGACCAGGGGAAATTTTATTACTAGAAGTCCACGAGAAAAAAAACCTCGGTCATCACCGGGGCATGAACCCGGGACCTCCAGTACTCGAGGCGGACACCATACCTCGAGACCACGCAGCCCCCCAGAGATTGTACAACATTCAACAGTGGAGTGATGAAAACAGAGATTGTGCAATGTTCAACAGTGGAGTGAAGAAAACAGAGATCATGCAATGTTCAACAGTGGAGTGAAGAAAACTGAGATTATGCAATGTTCAACAGTGGAGTGAAGAAAACAGAGATTGTGCAATGTTCAACAGTGGAGTGATGAAAACACAGATTGTGCAATGTTCAACAGTGGAGTGAAGAAAACAGAGATTGTGCAATGTTCAACAGTGGAGTGAAGAAAACAGAGATTGTGCAATGTTCAACAGTGGAGTGAAGAAAACAGAGATTGTGCAATGTTCAACAGTGGAGTGAAGAAAACAGAGATTGTGCAATGTTCAACAGTGGAGTGATGAAAACAGAGATTGTGCAATGTTCAACAGTAGAGTGAAGAAAACAGAGATTGTGCAATGTTCAACAGTGGAGTGAAGAAAACAGAGATTGTGCAATGTTCAACAGTGGAGTGAAGAAAACAGAGATTGTGCAATGTTCAACAGTGGAGTGAAGAAAACAGAGATTGTGCAATGTTCAACAGTGGAGTGAAGAAAACAGAGATCGTGCAATGTTCAACAGTGGAGTGAAGAAAACAGATTGTGCAATGTTCAACAGTGGAGTGAAGAAAACAGAGATTGTACACATTCAACAGTGGCATGAAGGTAACACTGAGATAGTAAAGTGCCCGACAGTGAAGGAGAATCTCATCACTTTAAACCAAAAAAAAAATGTTTTGCATATCCTATACAGGATATCGCTGTCAACATCAGCATCTTTCAGCTGATTGTTGATTTCTTGGCAAGATTACGCTCAGTAGTTTGCCATTGCTTTCTGAGCGACCGTCTCCATACTCTCATAAGTCACTGGCACAACTCAAACCGCTTCCAATTCTCGTGCGCTCACATCAACCACGAGAATATTCGGGGTTACGGAGAAAGCTGCTAACCTCTCGGCCAGGGAGACCAGCCATCACTTCAAACAAAACCATGAAATATTTCATACAAATTGTAATAGAGTGAAATTAATATGTTCAAACACATGACTTTGGGCAGCTGAACATTGGTTATATAATACACATCACAGTTATCTAATATACATCACAGTTATCTAATATATGTCACAGTTATCTCATACACATCATAGTTATCTAATACACATCACAGTTATCTAATATACATCACAGTTATCTCATACACATCATAGTTATCTAATATACATCACAGTTATCTCAGACACATCACAGTTATCTAATATACATCACAGTTATCTCATACACATCACAGTTATCTAATACACATAACAGTAATCTAATATACATCACAGTTATCTCAGACACATCACAGTTATCTAATATACATCACAGTTATCTCATACACATCACAGTTATCTAATACACATAACAGTAATCTAATACACATAACAGTAATCTAATACACATCACAGTTATCTAATACACATCACAGTTATCTAATATACATCACAGTTATCTAATATACATCACAGTTATCTCATACACATCACAGTTATCTCATACACATCGGTTATCTCATACACATCAATTACCTCATACACATCGGTTATCTCATACACATCACAGTTATTTCATACACATCACAGATATCTCATACACATCACAGTTATGTAATACACATCACATATACCTCATACACATCACCGTTATCTAATACACATCACAGATATCTCATAAACACAACAGTTATGTAATACACATCAGTTATGTAATACACATCACAGTTATGCAATACACATCACAGTTATCTAATACACATCACAGTTGTATTATCGACACTGCTATATGCTTGTGAAACCTAGACTGTTTATCAGCGACACGCTAGGAAATTAAACCACTTCCACAGTCTGCCTAAGGAAGCTACTGAAGATTAAATGGCAAGACAAGATCCCAGACACTGAAGTCCTAGAAAGAGCGCCCACGCCCAGTATCCACACTCTACTGATGAAGAATCAGATTCGCTGGGCTGGTCACTTAACTCGCATGCCAGATCACAGGCTCCCTAAACGAACTTTTTACAGTGAACTGCGTTGTGGTAAACGCTCACAAGGTGGCCAGAGGAAACGCTTTAAAGACACTCTGAAAATCTCACTGAATGCTTTTGGAATTCATCATGACACCTGGGAGACGCAGCCAGAGACCGAAATTCGTGGTGTGCATCATTACGCAAGGGTGCAGTCACGTGTGAGGCAACCAGGACTGCAAGAGCTGTGAAGAAAAGGCAGGACAGAAAAACCACTGCAGGAAATCCTCCTCCAGAAACATCAAGCATTCTTTGTCCACATTGTCAAAGAACATTTCGAGCCAAAATAGGCCTTATCAGCCATCTTAGAACTCACGGCTCCATACTTTCAACCCCACTGGAAGAAATGAATGGTCATCTTCATTCTTGATGGACAAACAACAACAACAGTTATCTAATACACATCACAGATATCTCATACACATCACAATTATCTAATACCCATCACAGTTATACATACCACGTATAAAGTCCACAAGACAAGTAAGGGCAGCAACTCTCACATCCCGAAATATTCCTGGTTGCGTGTAGTCTTTGAAAAAGTCGGACTCATTTGGCAGGTGGCCTAATTTCTGCAAGGTTCTGATCGTGTACAGGCAACTGCCAACACAAAGTACATGTAACAAGATGTGAGAAACTCTGATACCTGGGTCCTAAATGTATAAACCAGGCATAACATAGAACAACTTTATAAAGGACTCATCATCATATGGTAGGCTAGTAAATGTGCGAGTTCATTGGTCATGAAAATCAGGTCTTGGTCAGATATAACTGAGCTACCCCATGGCAGCACTCGGTACTACCTGTTTTCTGTTAGAGCCGAATGTTGGGCAGCGCTCACCAAACTAGACACTCCACATTGTACCAACGGCCTTGGATGGAGGCATGCAACTAGGAGGGTACAGTAAGAGGGTAGAATGTAAGAGCAGCAGAACATAAAATGTAAGAACATTAGAATGTAAGAACAGCAGAACATAAAATGTAAGAACAGCAGAATGTAAGAACAGTAGAATGTAAGAACAGCAGAACATAAAATGTAAGAACAGTAGAATGTAAGAACAGCAGAACATAAAATGTAAGAACAGTAGAATGTAAGAACAGCAGAACATAAAATGTAAGAACAGTAGAATGTAAGAACAGCAGAATGCAAAATGTAAGAACAGCAGAACATAAAATGTAAGAACAGCAGAATGTAAGAACAGTAGAATGTAAGAACAGCAGAATGTAAGAACAGGAGAATGCAAAATGTAAGAACAGTAGAATGTAAGAACAGTAGAATGTAAGAACAGCAGAATGTAAGAACAGCAGAATGTAAGAACATTAGAAGTAAGAACAGCAGAATGCAAAATGTAAGAACAGCGGAATGTAAGAACAGCAGAGCATAAAATGTAAGAACAGTAGAATGTAAAAACAGCAGAATGTAAGAACAGCAGAATGCAAAATGTAAGAACAGTAGAATGTAAGAACAGTAGATTGTAAGAACAGAAGAATGTAAGAACAGCAGAATGCAAAATGTAAGAACAGTAGAATGTAAGAACAGCAGAACATAAAATGTAAGAACAGTAGAATGTAAGAACAGCAGAATGCAAAATGTAAGAACAGTAGAATGTAAGAACAGTAGATTGTAAGAACAGAAGAATGTAAGAACAGTAGAATGTAAGAACAGTAGATTGTAAGAACAGAAGAATGTAAGAACAGTAGAATGTAAGAACAGTAGAATGCAAAATGTAAGAACAGTAGAATGTAAGAACAGCAGAACATAAAATGTAAGAACAGTAGAATGTAAGAACAGCAGAATGCAAAATGTAAGAACAGTAGAATGTAAGAACAGCAGAACATAAAATGTAAGAACAGCAGAATGCAAGAACAACAGAATGTAAGAACAGCAGAACATAAAATGTAAGAACAGCAGAATGTAAGAACAGCAGAATGCAAAATGTAAGAACAGTAGAATGTAAGAACAGCAGAATGTAAGAACAGCAGAATGCAAAATGTAAGAACAGCGGAATGTAAGAACAGCAGAACATAAAATGTAAGAACAGTAGAACGGTCGTATGTCAGCAGAACCATACCTAACGGTGACAGTGTACTTGTAGCAGGCCATGAGCTTCTCCAGGTTGAGGCAGCGGACAAGCTCCTCTACCACCAGCTTGATGTCTGGAGACAGCATGTCGGCCGTGACTACCTGGCTGGATGCAGCAAACACAGGCAACAGTTAGCAGCAGCAGCCACAATAAGTGATGGACACGTACAGGATCAGACACAAGACATCAACATTACGTGATGGACACAAAAAACATCAGACACAAGACATCAATTTTAAGTGAAGAACACAACCAACATTAATACAAGAAAATAACAAACTATGTTCTAAAAATATTATACAGAAAAATGTGTAAATATAGAAAGTGAATCATGGGCGGTTGGTAAACAGACAAGACAGCACAGAACACACAAGAATATCAATAACACCACAGGCCGCCAAAATATGTAAACAAAAGCTAAAGCACAACTAATCACAGACAATTGGAGACAATTGAACAGTTTGTTTTACTACCAGTTTGTCTCGCAACTATACACGAGTCCCTGGCAACACTTACCCTGTAATCAGAGACACGTTGGTCACAGCAGGGGTGATGCTGGCGGACAATGCTTCAACCAGCGCAGCACGGAAATAGTTATCTGACCACTACAAATAATCAACAATAAGAGAACAATTTCAATGAACAGAAAACAACACTTCAGAGCAACCTATAACAAATACATAAACATAACATCAAAATTAGCAGCACAAACCTTGTATATAAGTAGACATACGTCTAGAGCAGACACAGCATTTCTGCAGCAGAAAGGTACCAAGAACATTCCAGAATCTATTTCTTCTGAAAGTGAGGCCATGGAAGTTCTGGCCTATATGACCATATGATGTGGAACAGGGGGGTGAGCCTGAAGAATTAAGGCTGCCTAGCTAGTGCAGTCACTGTGAACTGTGCAGATTAGGTTTTTTTTGCCAGACAGAACAAAAATCCATCACCCTGGGTCTACTGAATGGGAGAAGCCTTCAAATGAAGTATAAGTGACCTACATCAGGAGGATTGCTGGTCCAACTCGTCCAACAACTGGTCTTCTCAAACCAGTGGTTATCACACAGTTATCTTGCTGATGATGGCTCTGCTTCGGATAAAGGCCAGAAATGATATGAAGTAAATTATTTAATTTTTATTTACCATTAATTACCATTATTAGTTTATTATTCACCACCACAGCACTTGAGTTTACATAACAGTATGATCCCGTCTAAAAACAGACATGCTTTCAGACAGGACATCAAGTAAAAGTCTAAAAACTGACATCCTTTCAGACAGTACATCAAGTGAAAGTCTAAAAACAGACATGCTTTCAGACAGTACATAGAGTAAAATTCTAAAAACTGACGTGCTTTCAGACAGTACATCAAGTGAAAGTCTAAAAACAGACATGCTTTCAGACAGGACATCAAGTAAAAGTCTAAAAACAGACATGCTTTCAGACAGTACATCAAGTAAAATTCTAAAAACAGACAAGCTTTCAGACAGGACATCAAGTAAAAGTCTAAAAACAGACATGCTTTCAGGCAGTACATCAAGTAAAAGTCTAACAACAGACATGCTTTCAGACAGGACATCAAGTAAAAGTCTAAAAACAGACATGCTTTCAGGCAGTACATCAAGTAAGTCTATAAAGTGGGGGTTGTCTATAAAATGGGGGTTGCCTATAAAGTGGGGGTTGTCTATAAAGTGGGGGTTATCTATAAAGAGGGGGTTGCAGGCTTATTGTGCATGTAAAGCAAGTTCAGGAGATATTCTACATTTGGAAATATACACCGATGACGGGGCAGTGGGATCAACCCCTAGACTGGTAATTTGGACTTTAACGTCCACTTCTCATTTAGAAGGCAATGGCAACCTACTGAATGTACAATTGTCTACAAAATGAACCAGGGGTTGATCACAATGCCCTGCAAATGACATGCAACATTTACGTGAAGCACGCTGGACAAACAGGATGTTGCTCCAGAACTTGGTGTTGAATCAGAATCAGATTGTACAGCATTTATTTCCCCTGAAGATGGTGGTGGATTACTCAAAATGTCATACATCAAATTTATCTGCTTATAAAATTGCAAAGGACAACAATTGAATATGCTAACTTGTCTGCATAATTTTAACAATAGCTTCTCCCCAGCAGACGTGTTACCTTGTTGCGGGAGTTGTCATTATATTTGAATAGATCCAGCAGGAACTTGGTGATCTCGGCCAGACACAGGTTGTGGGTGTCCCTCAGACGAGCCATAGCTTGGGGCATTGTCTGTTACAGAATACAGGACCAGGTCATGGGTCAGATATGGATGTATTTAATGTTAGCATGCACAGATATCCAAAAACCTCAATCACACAACATACATCAGCAGAAGACAACCAACAGCTATATACACACAATGTCTGGCAGTAGCAACAGCTATACACACAATGTTTAGCAATATTAGCAGCCAAACAATAATTACAGTCTTGGAGAGGTAATTTAACAAACTTGATGCAGAAACCTGTGACTCGTCTTGATTCTGTGACAATAAAACAACAATAGCCACACACACACATACACGAATTCACGCACGAACACACACTCTCTCTCTTGGCCAGGGTCAGGGCTGTGGTGGTCAAGGTTTCTAAACTGACCTTTCTCCTGTACTGCTTCAAAAAATTGGTACAAATGAATGAATGAACAAACTTTGAGAACTGGGCACACAAAAACCTGTCTTACACCCAGCCCTTCCTACCTCCCATCTCTAATACATTAAATGTACATTGACATGATGGATGGCAGCAAAACACAATAATAAAAACATGGAAGCAACCCAGATTACATGTGATAAACTGTATGATATATGCAACAGGCAGACACAGAGGAAATGTCTTATATGACCTTAAAGGGGAAGAGAGAGAGATATCGAGAGAGATATCGATCGATCGATCGATCGATCGAGAGAGAGAGAGATAGGATAGATAAGGAGAGGGAAACAGCAAGCGAGACAAAGATTAAGAGAAAGGCAGTAAGAGTGAGTGAGAGCGAAAAAAAACCAAAAGAATAAGTGACAGAGGTACAAATATAGAGACTGTGATCTGGCCGCTAACATGGCAGTTAGGCGTTGCAGCGTTAAGGCCTGTGGCATGTTTATGCTTGCAGCTACGGTTTGCAATCGCATTTTCCTCATGTTGGACTGGTAGTACATGGTTCCGTCGCCCTGCTACTGAGTGAGTGCATGGGCGACACTGTGAGCTGTGAAATTCGCGGGGAATGCTTTTACATCTGTCCTGTACAGTGACCTGCATGTTCGGAACAATGGCTACCGGCTGTTGCTGAATTGACTGAGTTGCCTTTTCGGTTCACGAGTGCATTTTTCAGGAGACTCCTGGGAGTCGGCGCTGAAGCTGCAGAGTTCGTGCTTTATGCGACACTTTCGGCGGGTCGCCCTGCGATAAAAGACCGAGCCATGTGAGAAAACCCGGGTCAATGAGGTAGTTCTGGTGACTGCCGAGTCCATCTACGATGAACTGTGGTTTTCGTGGATTAATTTTGTGTTGGCATTCTGGCGGCGGCATTACACACAGTGTACCTGTGCGGGCTGTTGGATTGCAGAGACTCTTGTCTATTCCACTTTTCACATTGGACAGTGGGAAGCATTTTGTGTGATATTCACTGGCACAGGAACGGAGCATAATGGGGACGACTCGTTGCCGTGAAGTTGGAACCTCGACTAACTAACTGAGTAAGAATAAGACTGACGGTGAGAGCAAGATGCGTGCGGGTGCACACCCACAGAGTATAACATCAAAAACAGCAGCGACCTAACCCACCTTGAGCAGGTAGTAGTGGTGGAAGTTGGAGAAGTTGTTCTGTCGGATGATGAAAGGGCAGGCGTGGGAGCCAAACATCTTGCGGAAGATGGTGATCATGGCGGGAGGGCCAGTCCAGGTGCCCACCATTATGTTTGCAATCTGTGAGAGAGTACAAAAGGATATTTCAAGTGCTCAAGCCGAGTCACACACATGAGCTCTCTCAAATAACCAGACACACACATGATCTGTCTCAAATAACCAGGCACACATGATGTGTCTCAATTAACCAGACACACACATGATCTGTTTCAAATAACCAGACACACATTTTCTGTGTCAAATAACTAGACACACACATTATCTGTCTCAAATAACCAGACACACACACATGATCTGTCTCAAATAACCAGACACACACATGATCTGTCTCAAATAACCAGACACACACATGATCTGTCTCAAATAACCAGACACACACATGATCTGTCTCAAATAACCACACACACGCACGAACGCACGCACGCACGCACACACATGATCTGCCTCAAATATCCAGACACACACATGATCTGTTTCAAATAACCAGACACACATTTTCTGTGTCAAATAACTAGACACACACATTATCTGTCTCAAATAACCAGACACACACACATGATCTGTCTCAAATAACCAGACACACACATGATCTGTCTCAAATAACCAGACACACACATGATCTGTCTCAAATAACCAGACACACACATGATCTGTCTCAAATAACCAGACACAATAACTTCATGCAGGCTGCCTGGTCTAGTTGTCCAACATGTTTGTGACCTATGAGTGACATTAAGCTTGACTAGAACCCGATCACAGCTAACCACCTCTACTGGAAGATTAGAGCTGAGCAAGCGACACGTGGGCTGGCTATACCTGTTTTACATCTCACTATCTCAATGCTGCATAAAAAATAAATAAAAGAAACAGAAGAAAGAGAAATGACTGTAATAGACTAGCCAGATTACAAATGAGACTAGGATTTCAGATCATGTCATAAAATGAAGGTAAAATGTACAATAAGCATTACAAGTGTGTAAAATCTGGCTACTGACCTTGGCCAAACAGTAGCAGGCATCCTGGCGTACTCGGTAGTAGCACTCCTCATTCTCTATGGTGTCTGTCAGTGCCAGTCTGGATGCTGCTGTAGGGAACCTGCCCAGAGCTTCTATAGCCTGCAAATACAACAATATTGTCCCTCTAACCTGGTCTACTCACATGAAGTGAGGTCAACCTCAGCAGTCACACATAGACAACACTAGACCAAGTAGGTCGCTGTCCAGGCAATGATGTCAGAATGAGACAACCAACCCACAAATGAATATTTATAGCACATGTGATTCTCAGGAGTTGTGGGTGCATGAGTGGGTTATACGTTTGCCACCCGCCCTGGTGGACACGAGTTCAAATCTGAATCAGCATGGGTTTTACAGTTAGTTAGTTGCATATCCTTTACAGGATGTCGTAGTCAACCCCAGCATTACTTGGCTGTTTGTTATTCTTAGATACGTTTACGTTCAGTAGTTTGCCATTGCTTTCTGAATGACCGGCACTCATACCATTTCATAAAAACCAACGCAAGCCTTACAGTGGGTACCAGGAAATGCTTTGGGGGAATCAAGGCGGCCGGTGTTGAACTGACCAAATGACCTACCGAGTGTTGATTGGTCTATACACATATGGACCTGGCTAGGGTTGCTGGACATCTGGCAAAAAGAGGACATGCCCTCCATTTTAGCCTAATGTTCTCCGTCCAACAGGCAAAGCTAAAAACCTTTAAAATGTTCGGCTTTTCTTATATTTTATGTTTTAAAAAAAAAATATTTTATGAGTAATTAATAAAGATTATAAGGCAATAATTGCTATATTTATTTTTATTATGATTGTTTCTTGGTCGATTCACTAAGAGTAAGATACACTTATTGGCAGCTATTGTAATAAAATTGTACTGATTGTGGGTTTAATCTGGAACGATTCAAATGAAACATTCAATATGTCATCCTTTGTCCTCTTGTTTGTCTTATTATGTCCTCCTTTTGGTGCCCACGTATCTGGCAACTCTAGTCCTGGCACTGACCACATGACCTACTGACTGTTGATTGGTTTATACACATATGGGCATGCCACCATATGCCCGATACCGCCAGAAGCATGATTTCTCATGTGTGACCTGTAGGAGGAGACTGGGGCTCTGATGGGAATGTCTGTGTGCAGCCGCGGTCAGTACGGCCGTATGGATAACCTTCCAATGATGCCGAGGTAGAGTTAAGCCCCTACACCAGTCAGCTGGACTAAAATGTTGACTCATCAGAGTGGGTTCACCTGATGGCGAGGGACACTGGTAATAGTGAAAGCTAATCCACATGCAAAATTAGTCCAGTCAGAGAAAGAGAGTGTGAGAGACAGACAGAGAGAGAGACAGAGAGACAGACAGAGAGAGAGAGAGTGAATGTGTGTGTGTGTGTCTCTCTCTCTCTGTCTGTCTAATAACATTGGAATATGAATTGTTTATGTTTGGTTAATGTTTACATCATATATTTTATAATGTTTTTGTTTTCTAATCTAGATGTAACAGTCATAATAGATAACTGGTGTGCGAAACATGAGTGATTGGAAGGGTCGAATGTAAGACAGGCCTGCGTGATCAATTTGTGACCCTTTGAAAATAAAGTTTGTTCGTTCATTCATTCACACTCTCTCTCACACAACACAAACTTTCTTTCACGATCACACTCTCTTTCACTCAGTCAGACTTTGCCTTGTCTATTTCTCTGTCTCCCTTGGCATTCAGTGTAACACTGTGCAAGCTAAACAGACGCAGACAAGAGAGAATATATGTTGACATTTGACGGGCAAAGAACCAGTGCAACTTTCGACCCACCAACTTTCATGAACCTCAACATGTGACCACTTGCTGTCTCACGGACAATGTGGGTGCTGAACCTGCTCACCTCAAACTGGGCCACTATGCACCGCTCAAACTTCACCTGGTACTGCCACATGTAGTCGGGCTGCTCAAAGTTGACTGTCCGTAGCAGATGCATGTCTGGGTCCAGCCTCAACCACAGCACGGGAGAGTCAGCACTGGGGGATGGGGAGATAGCATGTTAAATATAGATCAACCACAGCACGGGAGAGTCAGCACTGGGAGATGGGGAGATATAGCATGTTAAATATAGATCAACCATACAGGGAGAGTCAGCACTGGGAGATGGGGAGATAGCATGTTAAATATAGATCAATCACAGCACGGGAGTCAGCACTGGGAGATGGGGAGATAGCATGTTAAATATAGTTGAACCATACAGGGAAAGTCAGCACTGGGAGATGGGGAGATAGCATGTTAAATATAGTTGAACCACAGCACAGGGGAGTCGGCACTGGGAGACAGGGAGATAGCATGTTAAATATAGATCAACCATACAGGGAGAGTCAGCACTGGGAGATGGGGAGATAGCATGTTAAATATAGTTGAACCACAGCACAGGGGAGTCGGCACTGGGAGACAGGGAGATAGCATGTTAAATATAGATCAACCATACAGGGAGAGTCAGCACTGGGATATGGGGAGATAGCATGTTAAATATAGATCAACCATACAGGGAGAGTCAGCACTGGGAGATGGGGAGATAGCATGTTAAATATAGTTGAACCACAGTACAGGGGAGTCAGCACTGGGAGATAGGGAGATAGCATGTTAAATATAGTTGAACCATACAGGGAGAGTCAGCACTGGGAGATGGGGAGATAGCATGTTAAATATAGTTGAACCATACAGGGAAAGTCAGCACTGGGAGATGGGGAGATAGCATGTTAAATATAGTTGAACCACAGCACAGGGGAGTCGGCACTGGGAGACAGGGAGATAGCATGTTAAATATAGATCAACCATACAGGGAGAGTCAGCACTGGGAGATGGGGAGATAGCATGTTAAATATAGTTGAACCACAGCACAGGGGAGTCGGCACTGGGAGACAGGGAGATAGCATGTTAAATATAGATCAACCATACAGGGAGAGTCAGCACTGGGAGATGGGGAGATAGCATGTTAAATATAGATCAACCATACAGGGAGAGTCAGCACTGGGAGATGGGGAGATAGCATGTTAAATATAGTTGAACCATACAAGGAGAGTCAGCACTGGGAGATGGGGAGATAGCATGTTAAATATAGTTTGTACATATGCTGTAAATTGTTCATCCACATGCAGCAAATAGTTGTCCACATGCTGTAAATTGATTGTCCACATACTGTAAATTGTTCGGCTACAATCTGTAAATTGTTTATCCACATGCAGCAAATTGTTTGTCCACATACTATAAATTGTTTGTCCACATACTGTAAATTGTTTGGCTATATTCTGTAAAT
The DNA here is from genome assembly GCA_963921405.1 of Cepaea hortensis. Classification (NCBI taxonomy): domain Eukaryota; kingdom Metazoa; phylum Mollusca; class Gastropoda; order Stylommatophora; family Helicidae; genus Cepaea; species Cepaea hortensis. Next base: position 2,906,693 of record OY992895.1, read on the forward strand.
TGTTAATCCACATGCAGCAAATTGTTTGTCCACATGCAGCAAATTGATCTATCCATCCCATTTTGTGTGGAATGTTTTGTCTGTTATCAACCACAACACAAGGAAGCAGTACTAGAAACAGCAATGGAGGCATACACACAACTAGCATCTAGAAGACATAATCAGTGCAACAACAGTCTCTGTTTTCTAGAAGACACAGTACAACAAGTCTCTTGTTTTCTTGAAGACACAGTACAACAACAGTCTCTGTTTTCTAGAAAACAGAGTACAACAACAGTCTCTGTTTTCTAGAAGAGACAGTACAACAACAGTCTCTGTGTTCTAGAAGAGACAGTACAACAAGTCTCTTGTTTTCTTGAAGACACAGTACAACAACAGTCTCTGTTTTCTAGAAGAGACAGTACAACAAGTCTCTGTTTTCTAGAAGAGACAGTACAACAAGTCTCTTGTTTTCTTGAAGACACAGTACAACAACAGTCTCTGTGTTCTAGAAAACAGAGTACAACAGTCTCTGTTTTCTAGAAGAAACTAAGCACTTAATTGCTTACCACTTAATTGTTAACTGGAAAGAATCAGTTTTAGAGCAGATATATTTGATTCCCTGACTATTTTAAATAGCATGTGTGGACTAGGGGATAGTGAAAAGCAGTTTTATCATTCCCCAACATACTGAGTCCAGGATTTTAAATCATCTGAGGCAGATCTCGAAGCAGACCATTTTACATTGATTTTTAAGACATGAGGCACCGGCCGTTCAAAAAGCAATGGCCATCTACGAAGCTAAAATTATCTAGAAATCACAAACATCCAATGAATGTCGGGGTTGATTACAACATCCTGCAAAGGACATGCAACTAACTTGTAACAATTTTAAAATACCCAAAAATTTTCATTATATTTATTTGGTATAGTTATATATTCTGATTTGGTCATCAGCATTCCAACACGTGCAGTATTTACAATTTTAAATGGGTCAGATTTGAAAAAGTGAGGAAAAAAAAAAATGAAGAGCCAAAGGAAGAAAAGGAACTCACTCCATGGCACTAAGATCCATGTCTACTTCCTCTCCTGTCATCAGTGGAATCTTCTTCTTCTTGTTCCTGTCACAGAGATTATGATTACATCATGTCAAATCTTCATAATCTGTCACGTAAATTATAATTACAGTCAAATCTTTAAAAACAAATCAGCACAAGATATAGATTGACAAAATCTTCTTAGTTCTGCCACATAAATTATCATTACATCATGTCAAATCTTCTTACTTCTGTCACAGAGATTATCATTACATCATATCAAATCTTAACTCTGTTACAGAAATTATTATTACATCATGTCAAATCTTCTTACTTCTGTCACAGAGATTATCATTACATCATATCAAATCTTAACTCTGTTACAGAAATTATCATTACATCATGTCAGATATTCTTAATTCTGTCACAGAAATTATAATTATAACATATCTAATCTTTAGTCACCTCCTCTTTAGTTATAAATTGATAAAATCTTTTTATTTCTATAACAAAATTATAATTAAAATATGTCAAATCTTCAACCACATTCTCGCTAGTTATTTATTACAACATTAGAAACAGATGCATAAACAGAATGTGTCAAGCAAAAACTGCATTTCAGAAAGTGAACTGTATTTTATGCAATATGTGCAGCCAACTGAGGAAAGACAACTCTGCCAATTAGATAATAGTAAATCCTGACTGTGTCTAGAGTGAAATCAGGTCACGGCAACACTCAGACATACAAAGTCATCAAATTGCTACCTAACTTTGCCACAAGATGGGAGAGAAAAGGAGGCTATATAAAGATCTCAACTCACACATCACCAAGTATATGCAACATTTGTAGCATATCAATCCATTCGGCTGCTTTTGCTATGGAATGCTTGACAACCACAACCTACTAAAAATGTAAACATGCTCAGCTCTTCAGTGTAAAAGTTTACATTGTCTACTACAGCAAGCAAGGGTGGAACAGGTCACGTACAGAACACGAACAGAACCCAGCACAGGTTTATCACACAGAAAAAACACGAGGCAGATCTTCAGTGTCAAAGTTTACATTGTCTACTACAGCAAGTGTGGAACAGATCACGGACAGAACATGGACAGACCCAGCACAGGTTCAGCACACAGAAAACACACAAAGTTCATGAAAACTGTAAACAGATTAGAGAAATGAGATGGTCAAGATGTGTAAGTCTCACTATGAGAAGAAATAAACCTGAAAACTGTGTGACAACCAGTAACTTGATGGAAAAAGAGCAAGAAGAAGACAGAGAGATGAATATCTGGATGGCATGGCCACATGAAATAAGTGGGACAAGAATACAGCCCTGATCTGAGACTCTTGTGACAGTGTGAGATGGCTTATCAGCACGGCACATGATGATGATGGTTATCAGCTTTATATACAAATAAATAACTTTTCGTTGCAATAAGAACCACAGAATATCTTTCCCAACCATCCTTCAATGGACATTTTGTATTTGGAGGTCTTAGGAATCTAGGAGGGAGTACAAGAGAACTGTGACAATCATGTCTGAAATGCCTAGAGTTGCCACAGCATACCCCGCACCAAAACGACATACCTGCGACTCTTGGAATGACAGGTGATCTCAAACTTGGTCTTGTTCTCTTCAATCTTGAACTGGTGACTAAAAGACCCATCCAGTTCTTGAATAGTCACATTCAGTGTGCCCTGAAACATCATCATAACCTATCTTCAGTTCTTGAATTGGCACATACAGTGTGCCCTGAAACATCCTTAAAACCTATCTTTAGTTTTATTTTAGTGTCACATTCAGAGTGGCCTGAAATCTATCTTTAGTTCAGGATTGTCACATTCAGTGTGCCCTGAAACCTCTCTTTAATTCAGTATTGTCACATTCAATGTGCCCTGAAACCTATCCTTAGTTCAAGATTGTCACATTCAGATTGCCCTGATACCTATCCTGAGTTCAGGATTGTCACATTCAGAGTGCCCTGAAACACTGTAAACTATGTGAGATGAGAACAATCTGAAGTACATTTACCAGAAATTTTTTTTTTATAGAGAGAAGAACATTTGACAGACACAAGAACATTTCATAGACAAAAGATAATATGACAGACAAGAGAGCATTTGACAGACAAAAGAACAAAGAAAGAAAGAGAAGGACAATCCTGTAAAGAAGTAACATATTTACAAGATGAGAGCACCTTTATCAAAGCAAGCAATGTACAAGAAGCAGAACCACCTACCACAAATTTGAGGGCTCCTGGCGCGATCAAATCCTGCCTGATGTCCAACTCAACCACATTGCGTTTGCGATTAAACACAAAACTGCCAGTAAATCTGGCACATCCACCCTGATAGCTACGAATGTCAAGGCCAACAATGATGCTAATATTGTCACACACACACACTCACTATACAACCACATACACTGACACTTGTGACTAGGCCAAGAATTTATCTATCTCTGCTGATCTCCACATACATATAATTCACTTACAAACACTTGCATATAATTGACATACAGAGACCTACATACAATTCACTTACAAAGGCATACATACAATTCACTTACACAGGCATACATACAATTCACTTACACAGGCATACATACAATTCACTTACACAGGCATACATACAATTCATGTACACAGGCATACATACAATTCACTTACACAGGCATACATACAATTCACTTACACAGGCATACATACAATTCACTTACACAGGCATACATACAATTCACTTACACAGGCATACATACAATTCATGTACACAGGCATACATACAATTCACTTACACAGGCATACATACAATTCACTTACACAGGTATACATACAATTCATGTACACAGGCATACATACAATTCACTTACACAGGCATACATACAATTCACTTACACAGGCATACATACAATTCACTTACACAGGCATACATACAATTCACTTACACAGGCATACATACAATTCACTTACACAGGCATACATACAATTCACTTACACAGGCATACATACAATTCACTTACACAGGCATACATACAATTCACTTACACAGGCATACATACAATTCACTTACACAGGCATACATACAATTCACTTACACAGGCATACATACAATTCACTTACACAGGCATACATACAATTCATGTACACAGGCATAGAAATAATTCACATAGAAAGGCATACATACAATTCACATACAAAGGCATACATACAATTTACTTACAAAGGCAAACATATAATTCATATACAAAGGCATACATTCAATTTACATACAAAAGCACATATACAATTCACTTACAAAGGCATACAAATAATTCACATACAAAGGCATACATACAATTCACATACAATGGCATACATACAATTCATGTACACAGGCATAGAAATAATTCACATAGAAAGGCATACATACAATTCACATACAAAGGCATACATACAATTTACTTACAAAAGTGAACAGGTCAACATTAGATAAAAAGCAAGAATAGGTCAACATTAGGTCTCAATCATGAACAGGTCAACACTAGATCACAATCTCAAACAGTTCATGAACAGGTCAACATTAGGTCACAAACATGAACAAGTCAACATTGGGTCATGAACAGGTCAACATTAGGTCACAAATGTGAACAGGTCAACATCAGGTCACAAACACGAACAAGTCAACATTAGGTCATGAACATGGACAGGTCAACATTAGGTCACAAACATGAACATAACATTAGGTCTCAAACATGAATAGGTCAACATTAGGTCTCAAACATGAACAGTTCAACACCTGTGTTTACAAAAAGTTATGTTGATCAGAAACTTCTCTCTCTTCCTGTCTGACTGTCTCTCTCTTCTCTCTCATTCTCCCTCTTGCTCTTCCTCCCTCCCTCCCTGTGCACACACCAAATATGCCCAACACAACAATTGATCAAGGATACGCCCATTGGGCAATGAATGGCTCTCTCTCTCTCTGCCTTTTCTCTTTCTCCCTCCTCTCTTTTCTTGTCTGACTGTCTCTCTCTCTTCTCTCTCTCCTTATCTGACTGTCTCCCTCTCTCTTCCTTCCTCCCTCTGCTCACACCAAACATACTCAACACGACACGTGATCAAGGATACACCCACTGAGCAATGAACGGCTCGATGTCCTTGCCTGTGACTGTGTAGATGATCTTCAGAAACTGGACAGGGAAACAGAGAATATCACCTTAGATAATATCACCTTAGAGAACATTCCAGTGTTAACAGTGGAACACAACATCTTGTATCCATGATTGATTGATTGATTGATTGATTTAGGAATCGACATCATAGGGGGGCATTTCCCATAATTTAACAAATTAATTTTAAAACATTCCCATAAGTGCTCCGTCCCCATCCTCAGCAGCCAGCGAAGAGTTCCAACACTAATAGTACCAGTAGCAATCTGATTATAAGTCCGACTCGCCTTTCTTCTGAGCGTTGAGCGTCGGCCAGATCCATGAATAATACATCAAATAAAGTCACAAAGTTTCCACGTAACCACGTAACACATCTATCATGGATAAAACATGAAATAATGCCACAGTTTATACTGTTACACATCTATCAATCCATGGATAATACATCAGATAATGTCAGTATCCACTGTAACACATTTATCAATCCACAGATAACATCAAGTAAAGTCACACTGTAATACATCTATCAATCCATGGACAACACATTGAGTAAAGTCACACAGTTTCCACTGAAACAGATGATTCTGTGGATGCAATATTAGGTCCATACTTGTGAACTTGTGACGACTGAATGTGGTCACAGAGAAAAACCTTGTTGACTTGAGTAAAAAGTGTTGGACAAAAGAGGCCCCTGGATAACGGATGATGAATGAGGTTATATCCAAGCTAAACTCAGCCCAGGCTTTGTATTATGGAGAGGTATATAACTCCATTTTACAAACTATTGTCTGTCAAGACAGCAAGGTGCCAGTCAGTCATATGCAGCTAAAAGGTCCTTCACTGTTATATAACAATTGTTAAAATCACTTCTGAGCACATGTTCAGTTCTATATAACAATTGTTAACAACACTTCTGAGTGCATGTCCAGTTCTATATAATAATTGTTAACATCACTTCTAAGCACATGTCCAGTTCTATATAACAATTGTTAACATCACTTCTGACAGCATGTCCAGTTGTATATAATAATTGTTAACATCACTTCTGAGTGCACATCCAGTTTTATACAATTGTTAAAATCACTTCTAAGCACATGACCAGATCTATATAAGAAATTGTTAATAGCACTTCTGAGCACATGTCCAGTTCTATATAACAATTGTTAACATCACTTCTGAGCACACGTCCAGTTCTTTATAACAATTGTTAACAACACTTCTGAGCACATGTCCAGTTTTATTTAACAATTGTTAACATCACTTCTGAGAGCATGTCAAGTTCTATATAACAATTGTTAACAACACTTTTGAGCACATGTCCAGTTCTATATAAGAAATTGTTAACAACATTTCTGAGCACATGTCCAGTTCTATATAATAAATTGTTAACAACACTTCTGAGCACGTGTCCAGTTCTATATAACAATTGTTAACAGCACTTCTGAATACATGTCCAGTTCTATATAACAATTGTTAACATCACTTCTGAGAGCATATCCAGTTATATATAACAATTGTTAACAACACTTCTGAGCACATGTCCAGTTTTATATAACAACTGTTAACAGCACTTCTGAGCACATGTAGTTCTATATAAGAAATTGTTAACACTTCTGAGGGCACATCCTATTTTATATAACAATTGTTAACAATACTTCTGTTCTGAGAGCATGTCCAGTTCTATATAACAATTATTAACATCACTTCTGAGAGCATGTCCAGTTTTATAACAATTGTTAACATCACTTCTGAGCACGTCCAGTTTTATATAACAATTGTTAACAACACTTCTGAGAGCATGTCCGTTCTATATAACAATTGTTAACATCACTGCTGAGCGCATGTCCAGTTCTTTATAACAATTGTTAACACTACAGAATAGATGTATATTCAATAAGACATGTGTTAACATCACTCCGAGGCACATGTACAGTTCTATGAGACATGTGTTAACAGTTTCCCAAGCTTATTAGTATCTGTGAATATTACTGCAGAATAACCGTCCATAACCGCCAATTTTATCCATCTTTGGCCAATAACATACTGACAACCACATCATCATCATCTTACATAACAGCCAACATATCACACAATAGATAAGACAACATAATCGACTTACAGAAACCGTAGACAGGAGCATGTTGGTCCAGATACCAAAGCCAAATTGTTGCTGGCTCGCGTTGTAGGCCAGTGACAGAAGCTTGTTGAGAACCTGTAAAAAATGTATCATCACAACATATCAATAACACAACCATCCCAGTTATTTCCATATAAACAACAAGTTATATTTACACAACCATCTCCCAGTTATTTCCATGTAAACAACAAGTTATATTTACACAACCATCTCCCAGTTATTTCCATGTAAACAACAAGTTATATTTACACAACCATCCCAGTTATTTGCATGTAAACAACAAGTTATATTTACACAACCATCCCAGTTATTTCCATGTAAACAACAAGTTAAATTTACACAACCATCTCAGTTATTTCCATGTAAACAACAAGTTATATTTACACAACCATCTCCCAGTTATTTCCATGTAAATAACAAGTTAAATTTAACAACCAGCCCAATTATCCCAGTTATATTTACATAACCAATCCTGTTATATCCCTATAATATCCCAACTGTATCTACACAACCAGTCTGGTTAGATTTGTATAACCATACCTCTGTTAAATTATGATTATGAAACATGATTAAATGAAAAACAGTACTGACCAATAAAAAGATGTCAATTGCAACGAGAAAAAGAGTGTTGAGGTGCTACATAGAATCTGTACTTTTGTATGGATGTGAAGCGTGGACAATGAGCACACAAGCTGAAAAAACATCTAATGGCAGTGGAGATTTAGTTTCTGGGGAAAATGCAAAGAATACCATGGACAGACAGAAAAAACAATGAACAAGTCCTACAAGAAACAAATGAAAACCGTAAACTGATTAGAGATATTAGACCCAGGCAGCCCCGGGAAGGTTAACCCGGTCAACAAATGCCCGCAGAAGTCGGATGTGTCGGCCTAACGGCGCAAGAACGCAGCTCTGCTGTAAACAGGCACAACGCAATCACATCCGAAAAAAAAACACTCCGGATGAACGAAGAAGAAGAAGACCCAGACAGTCAAGATTTTTATGGACACGTTATGAGAAGAAATAAACTTGAGAACTTTGTGACAACTGGCAAGATCGAGGGGAAGGGAACAAGGGGAGGGGAAGGGAACAAGGGGAAGGCAGGGAAGTAAATACCTGGATGATTTGGCCGCGTGGTATGGTCGAGACAAGAACACTGAGCTGATCCACGACTCTGGTGATCGAGTGAGATGGTGAAACATGACCACCCACGCTTATCGGCATGGCACATGATGATGATGAAGCACAAATGGCAAGTTACCTGCAGTAGCAGCTCCGTTCCGATGCGAATCTCCAGCATCCGCATGACCAGCCGGCACTTCTTGTTGAAGATCTCTGCGTAGCGTGGGGACAGTGTGTGGGCAGTCTGTATGGAGAACGCGTGGTTACTCTCCCTCCGGCTGGGGTCCAGGATGACCACACCTACCTGCTGCTCATACTCACTGACCTCCTGTAGGTCCTGCAACCACCAGCATCCATGGATGTCAATCCAGCAATCAAAAGATTATACATCCACATAAACATATTTACACCTGTTTAGGACTAACTCAAAACAGAGCAAACAAAGGAGAGATAATCAAAATCCAACACACAGACTTCAATTATGAGGGAGCTTCAAATTAAAACCTTAAATTTTTGCGTGTGAGTGAATTATAGTCTGAAAAATAAAAGAACACATTATCATTTTGCGATGTAGTCACCACTGAAGTGCTTGGATTCCTGTAGAAAACAATTCTCTTGGTCACGTGTGTAACCACTCATGTACCACCTGCTGTAGCTCTTCACCAGACTGACGAGTTGTGAAACTTCCTACTCCACTCATAAACTTGCTGGACTGACAAGCATGCATCACCATACTGGACCTTCATTCACCAATGAATTTCTATAGGTTTCACCACTGATAAAATAAACAGATAACAGAACGCTGCTCCTCTTTGGTGCATGTCAAAAGTGGGGCAGCCATCATTAAACTGTCCTTATGATATCACTGTATTTGTCTGCACCGTGATGTCACATGCTTACCACTTAACATTCTTCACAACAATATTGACAGGTTACAAGACAATGGCATGGTTATTGTAATTTCTATCACACTTTTAAGGTTTTCATTTGAAGCCCCCTCATATAATCAACGCTGAAGAACCAGGTTGAACGAGGCTGAGAATTTTTTTTCTTTTTCGTAAACACTGAACTGAACTGATCAATACTGAAGAGCAAAAACAGCACAGAACTAACTGACCTAAGAGCAGCACTCCATGGTCTATGCCAGAAATCCAAAAAAGTTGTAATACAGTGGATCCCATCACATTGCAGTATACCTGGAAATGAAGAGGCTGATAGACTAGCAAAAGAGGGTGGACGACTACCTCAGCTTGACATAGACATAACCTATAATGAGGCAAAGAGGTTTATAAAAAGCACTTATAGAACCAAATGGGAATCAGAGCATCCAGGCCACCAGAAGGATGATGCATATTACAAACTCGACCGAAGAGAACAAGTAGCAATCTTCAGACTCTGCACAGGACATAACAGGCTGAAATACCACTTGTTCAATAAACTAAAGATAGGAGATACCGATGAATGTAATTGTGGAACTGATAAAATGACAGCTAAACATTTGCTGCAGGAGTGCCCAATATATGCAGAACAGAGAAAGATATTTTGGCCCACACCTGCTTCATTTGAGGACAAGCTCTATGGAGATATCAACAAGCTCAAGTTGACTGCAGCTTACTTTAACTACATTCAGGTTGACATCTAAAGGTGAATGAAGAAGTACTTAGACTGCCACACTTCATACCACAGGTATGTCGGTAGCTAATGCGTCCCAGAAGCATGAAATGGATTATTGCTTGGCTAGCACATCCATTACGTGGAAAGTCCGAATCAAAAGCTCACTAAGTGGGCATCATCAAAGGTGGAAAAAGTGTCCTAGTGGCACGAAATGGAATATTGCTTAGATAGCAAATCTATTACGTGGAAAGTCCAAATCGAAAGCTCACTGTGTGGATGTTATCTGCAGACTGCATTCTTCTGGTTTCCAGAGGAACAGCCTATGGTGAACGGAAGGCCCAATATATGGAAGTGAGGCTAAGCAGCCATGTGCAGGACGTGATGATTGGTTGGGTGAGCCCAGTACCAGAATGCTATGTGTCGGCTCTGTAATTATGGAAGCCTCCTTGGATGGCACGGAATGCCCATGGTCTGCCCCTGCCTTCCCTTGAGGGCTGACCGTTATGTCTTCAGCTGTTCTAAATGGGCCAGCTGGGATGGGGGAATAACACCACAACAGTGAGAGTCAAACGCCCTAATAAACCCCTGGGAAGGTTAGCCCGGTCAACAAATGCCCGCAGAAGTCGGATGTGTTGGCTTAATGGCGCAAGAACGCAGCTCTGCTGTAAACAGGCACAGTGCAATCATGTCCGGAAAAAAACTCTCCGGATGAACGCAGAAGAAGATGAAGAACTGAACTGAAATATTTACACAAATATAGCCAACACAAAAAAGCAGACAAGCTGAGAAACAAAGCGAGGATATGTGGTTTCTGAGTACAATATACAGAATACCATGGATGGTGTGAAAAAGGAATAAGTCAGTCAGTCAAGAAACAAATGAAAACTGTAAACTGATTACAGAAATTAGACATAGTCAAGATTTTTTTGGGGTATATGACAAGAAACAAACCTGAAGACTTAGTGACAACTGGCAAAAACGTGATGGGAAAAAAAGAGCACAGGAAAAACAAAAATAAATACATGAACATCATGGCCACATGACATAATTGGGACATGAACAGATCTATTCCAAAACAGGCGGCAGTGTCAGGCGACAGTGTCAGTTGGTGAACCATGACCTCCGACACTTATTATCATGGCTCATGATAATGATGTGATAAGATAAACACAAAATCTTGGCTGAATTCTAGAGACCATCCATGGTTTACCCATGCAGCATGATCCCTCTCTCCGCCTGCCTAGTTTACTCCAGAGGAAAGGTAACATCAATACGTCTGGAACAAGCTGCAAAAGCTGTTAGATCAGCAAAGCATTGCTCTAACTGTCCGCCTGTCGGAGCTTACATCCTAGACTAGTTGCTGAAATGTATATATATGACATCACAATCACAATTCTTACCCTCATGACCCAATTGCGGTACTCGTTGTTTCCAAATGTCCTCTTACAAAACATATAGGACAAGTAGCCGGTGATGCCTTTGGTCAGCCAGGCATCTGTCCAGGACTCCATGGCGATGAAACTGCCGAAGAACTGCTGGGCCACGGCTGTGGCCATGAGCTGACGAGAGGCCATGGTCTGGTCTATTATATTAGGTGGGTGCAGCAGGTTCACGCTGTCAACAAGAAAAACCAATATTCAGAATATCAGTATGTTGTGTGTTACTGTGTGGGTACTAGATCACTCATCAACACTATACTGAAAGGACAAAGAAATTATGGGGCATATCAACAGAAAGGGTAGAAAAGAGAAACCAGCCTTATGTGGGTATATACTAGACAAGAGAGGCAGAGGACAACAGAGAAGGATATGTATGGAAAGCTTAAACAGCTGGACAACAAATTTACAATAATAGCAATATGAGCTTTATCCAAATATCAGATGGCATGACAATTGGAGAGCTGAGTTGAGTCAAGAATTGACATCATAGAACTCAGGACTTTCCCACATGTGCTCCATCCTCATCTTCAACAGCCAATGAAGAGTACCAATACTAATGCTACCAGACTGAATTTGTATCCAATTGGTCTTTCCTCAGGGTACTGAGTGTTGGCCAGATCCTCCGGTCACTCCCTGCAGCACCATCCTCTCCAGGCCGTGATGATCTATCTATCCTTCCACACTATACACACGATCCCAAAAGGGTCCCTGACCATGTCTGCATTATCATGCACCAATACCCCACCTTGGGGTCCAGACCCAGCCAATCTGTCCTCCAGCTGGAGAACTCCAGACCCAGCCAATCTGTCCTCCAGCTGGAGGACTCCAGACCCAGCCAATCTGTCCCCATGCCGGAGAACTCCAGACCCAGCCAATCTGTCCTCCAGCTGGAGAACTCCAGACCCAGCCAATCTGTCCTCCAGCTGGAGGACTCCAGACCCAGCCAATCTGTCCCCATGCCGGAGAACTCCAGACCCAGCCTATCTGTCCTCCAGCTGGAGAACTCCAGACCCAGCCAATCTGTCCTCCAGCTGGAGGACTCCAGACCCAGCCAATCTGTCCTCCAGCTGGAGAACTCCAGACCCAGCCAATCTGTCCTCCAGCTGGAGAACTCCAGACCCAGCCAATCTGTCCTCCAGCTGGAGGACTCCAGACCCAGCCAATCTGTCCCCATGCCGGAGAACTCCAGACCCAGCCAATCTGTCCTCCAGCTGGAGAACTCCAGACCCAGCCAATCTGTCCTCCAGCTGGAGAACTCCAGACCCAGCCAATCTGTCCTCCAGCTGGAGAACTCCAGACCCAGCCAATCTGTCCTCCAGCTGGAGAACTCCAGACCCAGCCAATATGTCCACCAGCTGGAGAACTCCAGACCCAGCCAATCTGTCCTCCAGCCGGAGAACTCCAGACCCAGCCAATCTGTCCTCCAGCTGGAGAACTCCAGACCCAGCCAATATGTCCACCAGCTGGAGAACTCCAGACCCAGCCTATCTGTCCCCATGCCGGAGAACTCCAGACCCAGCCAATCTGTCCCCATGCCGGAGAACTCCAGACCCAGCCAATCTGTCCCCATGCCGGAGAACTCCAGACCCAGCCTATCTGTCCTCCAGCTGGAGAACTCCAGACCCAGCCAATCTGTCCCCATGCCGGAGAACTCCAGACCCAGCCAATCTGTCCCCATGCCGGAGAACTCCAGACCCAGCCTATCTGTCCTCCAGCTGGAGAACTCCAGACCCAGCCAATCTGTCCCCATGCCGGAGAACTCCAGACCCAGCCAATCTGTCCCCATGCCGGAGAACTCCAGACCCAGCCTATCTGTCCTCCAGCTGGAGAACTCCAGACCCAGCCAATCTGTCCCCATGCCGGAGAACTCCAGACCCAGCCAATCTGTCCCCATGCCGGAGAACTCCAGACCCAGCCTATCTGTCCTCCAGCTGGAGAACTCCAGACCCAGCCAATCTGTCCCCATGCCGGAGAACTCCAGACCCAGCCAATCTGTCCCCATGCCGGAGAACTCCAGACCCAGCCTATCTGTCCTCCAGCTGGAGAACTCCAGACCCAGCCAATCTGTCCCCATGCCGGAGAACTCCAGACCCAGCCTATCTGTCCTCCAGCCGGAGAACCGGAGTCATGATCATCAGTGCCTGCTCCAGACCAGGCACTTGGGGAACTTACTTGTACAAGTGTGATCTGAAGGAACTTCATCATCATGATGCTGACTGGTGTCGGCAACCATGCCTCTCCACATCTACCAGTCTCTAGTGCTGTTTATCAATTCAACAGCTGACAACTTCCTATGCCATGATGCAAGACTCCAATACCTTCCTTTCTGTGCCATCTGAGATCATATGTATGTTCTGACTAATCCTATCTGTTACAATATGTAGTACTTTTCTAAAGATGTGGCCCAAGAATGCCGATCCTTAAGTTGTCTGTGACACATTTCATTTGTCTTTGCCGCTTTTAAAACATTTAAGTCAAGACAGTCTCTGGATTCTATGTTCTTGACCCAATTACTAGAACCAGACTACCAACTGTAACCTAGCTACATAAAGAAGTGACCTAGCTATATTAAATTGCGAACTTGTATTGTCCAGTCTAAAATGACCACCTCCAATGTTAGAAAACGACACACATAAAGAATGCACACAGCTCACAAGACAGCACACAACTCACGTACCTGAGGATGCTCATGGTTGAGTAGGTAGCCACTTCAACGTATGCCTCATCCACAAACACTTGTTTATAGTAGGAGTACGGGTACCGACTGGACATCAGTTCTTCATAAAACTCAAATGCCTGAAGACATCAAAGAGGTGTCACATATTTAAACTGAAGCATCAAATTACTTAACTGTCAGTCTCTTCTTCATATTTAATGCATTTTTGCTAAATTCTACTCTGTTAATCTCTTATTTAGAAATAAGAAAGAGAAAAGGGATGTCTAAAGTAACAATCAACAATTAGAAACGGTTTCTTGCAACTGAACAGCTGAGCTACAAACTAAGACTAAGAGTTGTCAAGTGTCACATTTACTCTACTTTGTTGTATGGTGCAGAAATGTGGACAAGGAATAAACACTGTGAGGTTACAAATGTAGCTTCAAAGTGGCTGTGTCGACAGACAGGAAGGATATCATGACACAAGAAGAAAACAACGAAAGATTAGTTTAGTCGACGGATCAACATCACGGTACACAGGTGTAACCCATAAGTGCTCCCATCTACTCCTAACTCAAACCTGAGTAGGAGAATCTCAGCTCAGTGCATGAACTCCATAGCACCGGCGAGGATCTTGAAATACTTTGGGTAGATTTTAAACTCAAAATTTTGCCAGGGCAGCGCCGTTAGGCTACTCTTTTTCGATTTCCAACTGCCAAGGGATTTTTACGTGCGTAACAATACACACGGGCGGCCGATCTCACTACCCAGAGACCAGAGTAAATTTTGTTACTAGAAGTTCACGTGAAAAAATCCCGGCCCTCACCGGGGCTTGAACCCGGGACTTCCAGCACTCGAGGCGGACACCATACCTCGAGACCACTCAGCCCCCAAACAACGAGAGAGAGAGAGAGAGAGAGAGAGAGAGAGAGAGAGAGAGAGAGAGAGAGAGAGAGAGAGAGAGAGAGAGAGAGAGAGAGAATCTTAAGATGCCTGCATGAGTGCACGACATCATCATTGGCACCTTTCCGTCTTGACAGACGATAGTTTGGTACACTGTGCTTCAAAAAGGCTTAATAACTACGATCCATGGCAGTGGCGAGTGTGGCTGGTAAGGCCAATAAGACCAGGGATGGAGTTATTGCCTCTCCATAGCACAAAGCCTGGGCTAAAATAAAGAAACCATGTGTTGCCCATGCAGCATGATCCCTCTCTCGGCCTGCCTAGTTCACTCCAGAGGAAAGGTAACACCTCTACATCTGGAACAAGACAAGCTGCCGGATCAGCAAAGCAATGCTCTAACTGTCCGCCTGTCGGAGCTTTGATCCTAGACCAGCTGCCAACCAAGGCCTAGGGCCTGGTCTGCCCTGCCATGACTTATTTTGTCTTTGGGTTGAATTTCCTCGCACCAGGATAAGGCTAGTACCCTCCCAATTGCGCTCTTCCGCCCGAAGCCGTTGGCACAATGTGGGGTGTCGGGTTTGGTAAGTGCCGCCCAACATTCGGCGCTGACAGAAAGCAGGTAGTACCGTCAACATAACACACATAACCACTTCATCTAACATACCTGACGTATGTTTTAAGATATGATGGCAAGATAACCCACACTACCACTTCAGCTAACACACCTGATACTTGTATGACTATGTATGTTTTAAGATATGGCTGAAACCCAGCACTCACAATAAATTCATATACCTGATGTATGTATCCCGTTGTGTGTTTTAAGACTGGCAACAGTTTGGGTGGACAAAAGTGGGTCACCTCATGCATCTTGGGGTCAACCAGAATCTCAAACGGACTGTTAGATGCACAAAACATTGTAAAAATTAACATTACAATTAAACAACTGTATGCATATTTCACATCTAACTTATCATTGCGCATTTTACATCTGAACTTATCACTGAAGCAAACATTCTCTCAAATAATAATATATCTACTTCTTCTAGTTTGTAAACCTCAGTTTTCCAAGTGATTCGGAAATCTCAATACAATCCTTTTGAGGTTTGTGATGAGTTTTCTGTCTTCTTCTTCTTCTTCTTCAGCGTTCCGAGCCATTGAGGTTCTTTGCTGCAAATACAATCCGTCTCCATTCGTCTCTCTGGTGGACCTTCTCTTGCCAGTCGTTGATTCCAAGTAGTTTTCTGTCTACCTTGGAATATTCCAGAAAATCTGTCACATCTAGTTGAACAGACATCCCACACTCTGTGTACACAAAGGCAAACTAGAATATATAATAGCAACAGGACAGTTGAAGGACAAGAGACAAGGGAAGAGAGACAGAGAAAGGGAGAGGGGAAGAAAGACACGGAAAGAGAAATGGGAAGAGAAGACAGGGGAAGAGATTCAGAGAAACGAGAGGGAAAGAAAGACATGGAGAGAGTAAGTAAGTAAGTAAGTAAATCTTTATTTTCCAAGGGTTAAGAATTGGGCACGCAGGCCCGTCTGACATTCTGCCCTTCTTCTCTATTTCCTCTCATACATTCTTTCATTCAACATCTCTTATGAAGCAATTCTTTGACAACAAAAGAACAATAAGCATTAAAACGCATGAAAAATAATCAATAATACATGACTCATTGAGGCAATGTTTAACATGGGCATCATGAATACCCAAGGTGGGTGTAACGTGCCATACATATGGGAATGTTGTTGTTGTTGTTTTTTTTTGTTTGGCTAGTTGTTCGAGATAATTTATCATTATTATTGTCTTTGTTGCTGTTTTTTATTTAAAGGGGGCATGTAGTCTGTCCTGAGGTAGTGTTTAAACAGGTTGCGACTGTATGTATAATGATTGGTGGTGTCTTTGATTTCTTGTGGAAGATTATTCCACAACTGAGTGGCAGAGTATGCTAAGCTTGTTTTAAATAAGTCTATCCTAGGTTTAGGGACATGGAGTATATTTAGTCGTTCGCTATGTCTTGCATTATATTTAAACAATGGCCAAAGGTAGCTTGGGGCCTTTTGAAATAGGATTTTGTGAATTAGTTTAGCCTTATTAAAAAGTAGGCGTTTGTGGAGTGGCAGTAACTGAAGTGAACACACAGTGAACAACTAGGGTTAGAATTAAATTGTAAAAAGACACAGATTATGGTCGTCACTAGGAAGGACGAAATACCACAATGTAATATACAAGTAAATGGGAATATTCTTCAACAAGTGAGCAGGTACAATTATCTCGGAACAGTAATAACATCTGATGGGAGATGCCTTGAAGAGATTAGAACAAGAATCGCCATGGCAAAAGTAGCCTTTAGAAAAATGAAAAACATATTGACCAATAAAAAGATGTCAATTGAAACGAGAAAAAGAGTGTTAAGATGCTACATTGAACCTGTACTTTTGTATGGATGTGAAGCGTGGACAATGAGCAGTCAGGCTGAAAAACATCTGATGGCTGTAGAGATGTGGTTTCTGAGGAAAATGCAAAGAATACCATGGACAGCCAGAAAGACCAATGAACAAGTCCTTCAAGAAACAAATGAAGATCGTAAATTGATTAGAGAAATTAGACGTAGACAGTCAAAATTTTTTGGGCATGTTATGAGAAGAAATGGATTGGAGAATTTGGTGACAACTGGTAAGATCGAGGGGAACAGACCAAGGGGAAGACCTAGAAGCAAGTACCTGGATGGCTTGGCCTTGTGGCATGGTCGAGACAGAAACACGGAGCTGATCCACGACTCTGGTGATCGAGTGAGATGGCAGAACATGACCGCCCACGCTTACCGGCATAGCACATGATGGATGGATGGAGTAACTGAAGACGTTCATGTAGGTTAGAATTGTCTGTAAGCTTATCACCATTGATTAGATGCACTGCCCTTTTCTGGAGTGAATAAAGGCGTTTTGTTATTGATTTGGAGCATCAATCCCAGATTGTGGAGCAATAATCAATATGTGTTGTATGTGGGAAGTATAGAATATCTTTCTTGTGTTTTCGTCGAGGAAATTTTTAATTTTGGCAAGTTGGTATACTTTTTTGGCTATTTGTTTAACTAGAGCATGAATATGGGAATTGAAGGATAGATTTTGATCTATGATAAGACCCAGTGCCCTGTGCTCGGTTACACTTTCTATAGGCGTGCTACCAATGTGCAGCTGAAGAGTTCTCTGCGAGTTTAGAGTGTGAAGTCTTTGCCTGGTTCCTATTAACAAAGATTTAGTTTTAGAAATGTTAATTTGCATGCGGTTTGCATGACTCCAGTTAACTACACTATTTATTTCCTGTTGCAAAGATAATTCTAACACTGAGAGAAATGGGAAGAGAGATACAGAAAGGGAGAGAGGAAGAAAGACACGGAAAGAGAAATGGGAAGAGAGACATAGAAAGGGAAGGGGAAGAAAGATACAGAGAAATGGGAAGAGAAACAGGGGAAGACCTAGGGAGAAGTTTGATATCATTGGAAATTATTGAAAATATCCAAGACAGGAGATTGTTGATAAACATGATGACCAACGATATTCAGTACGGACTCTAAGAAGTAAGACAGGAGGCTGTAGACAAACAGGCCAACAAACACCATATACTATGAATTATAAGAAGGAGTGTTGCATGACTGACAACTGGTTTCACACACCTGTAATTACATTATGCCAGAACAGACTGCAACTGCCAAGACGAATTAACGGAACCTTACCCGACAGCCAGTGCGATGTTTGGGGCGGCTACAGGACTGGACAGGAAGTAATGATACGTCTTCTCCAACATGTCTTCTGTGTACTCGACACTGACCAGGTCTCCGCATGAAACGGCAGTCATGTTTCGGTCAACGGTCACCTCGATCTTCCAAGTGCACGGTTCTGAGAATGAATCCACACACGGGAACCACATCCTGAAGGAAGACAGAACAAACTCATGCAGTCTTCTATTCACAAAATCTACAAATTACAACAAAAAATAAATTCATGTAGCAGGAACAAGAGTTTGGTATGTGAACTGTTAGGACCACCACACTCCCCCGATGTGTCTCCACTTTGCCGTGGTGGGAGAGCTTGAGTGTCCCACTGACCCCAAGCGCTATGCAGATGGATATTAACTACATATTGGACAGCTCTTGGGATAGGGACCAGACTAAGAGAGACACAACCTGCTGCTCTGCTGATAGATTGAGGATAGCAGTCAAAAGTTTAAATCAGGTGCACGAAGGCAGAAGTTCTTGGTCCGGACACATACACTAAGGCTCTCTGTCGAGGGTTGAGGCTGAACGCCTCTAAGCCATAACCCATCGGATGTGAGAGCCGGGCCGATACCCACCTACCAAAAAATGGAGGTGATATACTGAGCACGCTACATGCCCAGTTCAGATACTTGTCCAAAGGCTCTCAGCTGGGGGATATGACTGTTTCTCGCCCACTGCTGCACGGAGGTAAGGTGCTGAGCCGGCAGCACATGTAGCCTATCTCGCGAGCAAGTACTGAAAGGTAGAAGAAGCGTCCCAGTCGAATGAAATGGTATCTAACTCATAGATAGTGTAGACAAAGTTGGAAAAATGCCTCAATAACACGAAATGGTAAGCACGGCTAGCGAATCCATTGCGTGGTCCGAAGTTAAAAGCAAAAGCTTACCTAGTGAATGTCGCCCGCAGACTGACCGTCCCTGGTGTGTGCTTCAGCGACCAGTGGTAAGCGAGATGCCCAACACATGGAAGTGAGGAAATAAAGCAGCCAAGAGCAGGATGTGGCAACTCCTCCAGTGAGCCCAGTCTCAGAGCAATATGTGCCGGCTCTGCAATTATGGAAGCCTACTTGGATAGCGAGGAAATGCCCATGGTCTGCCCCTGCCTTCCCTTGAGGGTTGACCGTGTCTTTGATCGTTCTATCTTAACCAGCTGAGATGTGGACGACATCACAACAATAAGTCTAACGTGCCTCGAAACCCAAGGAAGGCTAACCTCAATAAAAAATGCCCGCCGTAGTCAGAAGTGCCGCCCTATGGGCGGCAAAATAAAAATTGGCACTACGCATTTACGTCCGAGTGAAATGTCTTGTCCGAATGTCTCTCGTGCTAGGAACAGCTCTGACTACCTAGCTTCCGAATGCTGCTCTTGTTCGGAACAGCTCTGACTAGGTAGTTTTCTGAATGTCTGCCGTGCCTGGAACAGCTCTGACGGGCACAACGAAAAACACATGTCCGTGTCGAAAACTCGCTGAGTGGATACCGTCTGCAGACCTGTCTAGTTTGTGTGGGAACGGCCCGGGGCGAACAAAATGCCCAATATATTGAAGTGAGGAATTAAAGCAGCCATGAGCAGGACGTGACGATTCCCTCGGTGAGCCCAGCACCAGAGCGCTATGTGTCGGCTCTGCAATTATGGAAGCCACCGAGGATGGCGGAAAATGCTATGGACTGTCCCTGCCTGCCTTTGAGGGATATGACCGTGAAGTCTTCGACTGTTCCAACTTGACCAGCTGGGAGGTGGACGGTACCACAAAATGAGAGTCTCCCAGGAATGCTAACCTGGTCAAAAATGCAAGCTAAAAGTCGGATGTGTTGGCCTAAGGGTCTTGACCTAAGGGTGCCTAACGAGACACACTGCAATCACATCTGAAAAAACACTCCGGATGAACGCAAAGAAGAAGAAGAAGGATCACCACATATGTTAGGCCTTAGTGCACAGAAGATCAGTCTCTCTCTCCTGTAGCGAGTGGCGAGCCATGGTATCGAACCCTGGCCCAACCTCTCCCATGTCATTGTCAGTGGAACTGCCCAACTATTCCACCAACACGCCTGCTTTCAGAAACTCTATTGTCTAAAAGCTGAGTTGTCTACTCCTGGCTGTAGACAATGTCTGAGTTGTCTACTCATGGCTGCAAAACAATGTCTGAGTTGTCTACTCCTGGCTGCAAAACAATGTCTGAGTTGTCTACTCCTGGCTGCAAACAATGGCTGAGTTGTCTACTCCTGGCTGCAAAACAATGTCTGAGTTGTCTACTCCTGGCTGCAAACAATGGCTGAGTTGTCTACTCCTGGCTGCCCATACAATTCTTTGGAAGATGGTTGGTTACTGAGGTCACACATACAGACAACAGAGGTCAAATATACAGACAGCTGAGGTCATATGACCAGCACGCAAGGTCATATACTGGCCAAGATCTTCTTGGGGCAACACAGTTTATGTGGACAGTCCACAGGTCTAGTGATCGTCACGACTTTCCACAAATATGAGCCCCATATCTGACTAAATCTGGACTTGTAGTAATTACTTGAGCCACTCTACTCTGGTAAATTTGGGGCAATTTATGAGCCACTTCTAGTAGCACACTACACAAGTTAAGATGGAGGCTTGGGAGAGCAGATCACAGGAATAATACAAATAACCCACCAGGGGTTGAACAAGCACTAATCATTGATCTAGCTAAGGCTGACAATGATTACAATTACCTGGCCACTACTACAACAACATGACAACTGTGCTTACCGAGAGAAATTCTCCACGCCGTATGTGAACATATGGGCACTCCTTTCCGCCATGGTTCCTGGCAGGTCAGGGACAACAAAATGGACGCCACCTTTAGGTTGCTCCAGGGCAAACTCGATGCAGACTTGAATACTGCCAAGGGCTGTTTGTAGTGTTGTACAATGAGGAATTAGTTAGTGTCTAATGTCTAAACATGGTTAGCGTGTTATGTTCTAGTCATCTGGTTCAAAACCAGGATTCCACTATTTGACCTGCATTGGGGAGGAAGGGAATAAGTCCCTCAAAATGAAAATTATAACTGAATATATATAATGTCTGATATTGTACACCTCTAGGGACACTGCAGTAGTGGCTAGCACACCAGTCTGAAGGTCATGGGTTCAAATTCATGTCCAGGTGTCTTGTAAAAATGACCATACTCTGCCACTCAGTTGTGGAGCAATCTTCCACAAGAAATCAAAGACACCACCAATCATTATACATACATTCACAACTTGTTTGAACACTACCTCAGTACAGACTACATTCCCCCATAAACAAAAACAAAAAAAGACAATAATAATGGTAAATTATCTCAAACGACAACTAGCCAAAAAAACATTCCCATATGTATGGCACGTTACACCTTCCTTAGGTATTTATAATGCCCATGCTAAACATTGCCCCAGTGAGTCATTTGTTATTGATTATTTGTCATGCGTTTTAATGCTTATTGTTCTTTTGTTGTCAAAAATGTGCTTCCTAAATGATGTTGAATGAAAGAATATATGAGAGGAAAAAGAGAAGAAGGGCAGAATGTCAGACAGGCTGCATGCCCAATTCTTCCCTTTGAAAATAAAAATGTTCGTACATTTGTTCGTTCGTTCGACCTAGATTACCAGGTGGATCGTCTAACATGGGTACCGGGAAATGTGTGAGGGAGTGAAGGTGGTCAGTGTGACACTGACCTGTGATGACCTCAGAGTTGCCATCAGGGCAACAGATAGTCAATGTGATAGTTAGTTGCATATCCTTTACAGGACGTATCAGTCAACTATACCATTTTTGGCTGTTTGTGATTCCTGGGCAAGTTTGCGTTTAGTAGTTTGCCATGGCTATCTGAATGGCAGGCACTCATACCATTATATGAAAACCAATGCAAGGCGGTATGGTGCCAAATCGCCCGCAGCCATGTCAAAGAAGAAGAATCACAGATTAAAAAATTTAGTGGTTGAGCAAGTTGAATTGAGTCTAGAACAGACATCACAGCACTCGGCACATTCCCATACACGCTCCGTCCTCATCTTCAAAGTTCAGTGGTCTGGTGACTCTCTGTGGGCTCCACAAACCTGGTTGATCTGAGAAGACCAGCAGTAACAAGCAACATCTGGGTGAAATCTATCAGACAGGCATCAGGCCCCTCATTCATTGTCTCCTCTAAGTAACAACCAACATTACAATATGTGTAATTATTCAACGTCACTGATGTATTGGAAAAGTGTGGTAATTGTAATACTGACCTGAGATTGTGGGCAGGACATCAGGGGGAAAGTGTGGTCATTGTAATACTGACCTGAAATTGTGGGCAGGACATCTGGGGGAAAGTGTGGTCATTGTAATACTGACCTGAGATTGTGGGCAGGACATCTGGGGGAAAGTGTGGTCATTGTAATACTGACCTGAGATTGTGGGCAGGACATCTGGGGGAAAGTGTGGTCATTGTAATACTGACCTGAGATTGTGGGCAGGACATCTGGGGGAAAGTGTGGTCATTGTAATACTGACCTGAGATTGTGGGCAGGACATCAGGGGGAAAGTGTGGTCATTGTACTACTGACCTGAGATTGTGGGCAGGACATCAGGGGGAAAGTGTTGTCATTGTAATACTGACCTGAGATTGTGGGCAGGACATCAGGGGGAAAGTGTGGTCATTGTAATACTGACCTGAGATTGTGGGCAGGACATCAGGGGGAAAGTGTTGTCATTGTAATACTGACCTGAGATTGTGGGCAGGACATCTGGGGGAAAGTGTTGTCATTGTAATACTGACCTGAGATTGTGGGCAGGACATCTGGGGGAAAGTGTGGTCATTGTAATACTGACCTGAGATTGTGGGCAGGACATCAGGGGGAAAGTGTTGTCATTGTAATACTGACCTGAGATTGTGGGCAGGACATCTGGGGGAAAGTGTGGTCATTGTAATACTGACCTGAGATTGTGGGCAGGACATCAGGGGGAAAGTGTTGTCATTGTAATACTGACCTGAGATTGTGGGCAGGACATCTGGGGGAAAGTGTGGTCATTGTAATACTGACCTGAGATTGTGGGCAGGACATCTGGGGGAAAGGCCACAACCAACTCCCCATTGTACTACTGACCTGAGATTGTGGGCAGAACATCTGGGGGAAAGTGTGGTCACTGTAATACTGACCTGAGATTGTGGGCAGGACATCAGGGGGAAAGGCCACAACCAACTCCCCATTGTAATACTGACCTGAGATTGTGGGCAGGACATCTGGGGGAAAGTGTGGTCACTGTAATACTGACCTGAGATTGTGGGCAGGACATCAGGGGGAAAGGCCACAACCAACTCCCCATTGTAATACTGACCTGAGATTGTGGGCAGGACATCAGGGGGAAAGGCCACAACCAACTCCCCATTGTAATACTGACCTGAGATTGTGGGCAGGACATCTGGGGGAAAGTGTGGTCATTGTAATACTGACCTGAGATTGTGGGCAGGACATCTGGGGGAAAGTGTGGTCACTGTAATACTGACCTGAGATTGTGGGCAGGACATCTGGGGGAAAGTGTGGTCACTGTAATACTGACCTGAGATTGTGGGCAGGACATCAGGGGGAAAGTGTGGTCACTGTAATACTGACCTGAGATTGTGGGCAGGACATCAGGGGGAAAGTGTGGTCACTGTAATACTGACCTGAGATTGTGGGCAGGACATCAGGGGGAAAGTGTGGTCACTGTAATACTGACCTGAGATTGTGGGCAGGACATCAGGGGGAAAGTGTGGTCACTGTAATACTGACCTGAGATTGTGGGCAGGACATCAGGGGGAAAGTGTGGTCACTGTAATACTGACCTGAGATTGTGGGCAGGACATCAGGGGGAAAGTGTGGTCACTGTAATACTGACCTGAGATTGTGGGCAGGACATCAGGGGGAAAGTGTGGTCATTGTAATACTGACCTGAGATTGTGGGCAGGACATCAGGGGGAAAGTGTGGTCATTGTAATACTGACCTGAGATTGTGGGCAGGACATCAGGGGGAAAGTGTGGTCATTGTAATACTGACCTGAGATTGTGGGCAGGACATCTGGGGGAAAGTGTGGTCATTGTAATACTGACCTGA
Organism: Cepaea hortensis; assembly: GCA_963921405.1. Taxonomy (NCBI): domain Eukaryota; kingdom Metazoa; phylum Mollusca; class Gastropoda; order Stylommatophora; family Helicidae; genus Cepaea; species Cepaea hortensis. The sequence goes on from OY992895.1 coordinate 2,931,594, forward strand.
GATTGTGGGCAGGACATCAGGGGGAAAGTGTGGTCACTGTAATACTGACCTGAGATTGTGGGCAGGACATCAGGGGGAAAGTGTGGTCATTGTAATACTGACCTGAGATTGTGGGCAGGACATCAGGGGGAAAGTGTGGTCATTGTAATACTGACCTGAGATTGTGGGCAGGACATCAGGGGGAAAGTGTGGTCATTGTAATACTGACCTGAGATTGTGGGCAGGACATCAGGGGGAAAGTGTGGTCATTGTAATACTGACCTGAGATTGTGGGCAGGACATCAGGGGGGGAAAGTGTGGTCATTGTAATACTGACCTGAGATTGTGGGCAGGACATCAGGGGGAAAGTGTGGTCATTGTAATACTGACCTGAGATTGTGGGCAGGACATCTGGGGGAAAGTGTGGTCATTGTAATACTGACCTGAGATTGTGGGCAGGACATCAGGGGGAAAGTGTGGTCACTGTAATACTGACCTGAGATTGTGGGCAGGACATCAGGGGGAAAGTGTGGTCATTGTAATACTGACCTGAGATTGTGGGCAGGACATCAGGGGGAAAGTGTGGTCATTGTAATACTGACCTGAGATTGTGGGCAGGACATCAGGGGGAAAGTGTGGTCATTGTAATACTGACCTGAGATTGTGGGCAGGACATCAGGGGGAAAGTGTGGTCATTGTAATACTGACCTGAGATTGTGGGCAGGACATCAGGGGGAAAGTGTGGTCATTGTAATACTGACCTGAGATTGTGGGCAGGACATCAGGGGGAAAGTGTGGTCATTGTAATACTGACCTGAGATTGTGGGCAGGACATCTGGGGGAAAGTGTGGTCATTGTAATACTGACCTGAGATTGTGGGCAGGACATCAGGGGGAAAGTGTGGTCACTGTAATACTGACCTGAGATTGTGGGCAGGACATCAGGGGGAAAGTGTGGTCATTGTAATACTGACCTGAGATTGTGGGCAGGACATCAGGGGGAAAGTGTGGTCATTGTAATACTGACCTGAGATTGTGGGCAGGACATCTGGGGGAAAGTGTTGTCATTGTAATACTGACCTGAGATTGTGGGCAGGACATCAGGGGGAAAGTGTGGTCATTGTAATACTGACCTGAGATTGTGGGCAGGACATCTGGGGGAAAGTGTGGTCACTGTAATACTGACCTGAGATTGTGGGCAGGACATCAGGGGGAAAGTGTTGTCACTGTAATACTGACCTGAGATTGTGGGCAGGACATCAGGGGGAAAGTGTGGTCACTGTAATACTGACCTGAGATTGTGGGCAGGACATCTGGGGGAAAGTGTTGTCATTGTAATACTGACCTGAGATTGTGGGCAGGACATCAGGGGGAAAGTGTGGTCATTGTAATACTGACCTGAGATTGTGGGCAGGACATCTGGGGGAAAGTGTGGTCACTGTAATACTGACCTGAGATTGTGGGCAGGACATCAGGGGGAAAGTGTGGTCATTGTAATACTGACCTGAGATTGTGGGCAGGACATCAGGGGGAAAGTGTGGTCACTGTAATACTGACCTGAGATTGTGGGCAGGACATCAGGGGGAAAGGCCACAACCAACTCCCCATTGTAATACTGACCTGAGATTGTGGGCAGGACATCAGGGGGAAAGTGTGGTCATTGTAATACTGACCTGAGATTGTGGGCAGGACATCAGGGGGAAAGTGTGGTCATTGTAATACTGACCTGAGATTGTGGGCAGGACATCTGGGGGAAAGTGTGGTCACTGTAATACTGACCTGAGATTGTGGGCAGGACATCAGGGGGAAAGTGTTGTCACTGTAATACTGACCTGAGATTGTGGGCAGGACATCAGGGGGAAAGTGTGGTCATTGTAATACTGACCTGAGATTGTGGGCAGGACATCTGGGGGAAAGTGTTGTCATTGTAATACTGACCTGAGATTGTGGGCAGGACATCAGGGGGAAAGTGTGGTCATTGTAATACTGACCTGAGATTGTGGGCAGGACATCTGGGGGAAAGTGTGGTCACTGTAATACTGACCTGAGATTGTGGGCAGGACATCAGGGGGAAAGTGTTGTCATTGTAATACTGACCTGAGATTGTGGGCAGGACATCAGGGGGAAAGTGTGGTCATTGTAATACTGACCTGAGATTGTGGGCAGGACATCTGGGGGAAAGTGTGGTCACTGTAATACTGACCTGAGATTGTGGGCAGGACATCAGGGGGAAAGTGTGGTCATTGTAATACTGACCTGAGATTGTGGGCAGGACATCAGGGGGAAAGTGTGGTCACTGTAATACTGACCTGAGATTGTGGGCAGGACATCAGGGGGAAAGGCCACAACCAACTCCCCATTGTAATACTGACCTGAGATTGTGGGCAGGACATCAGGGGGAAAGGCCACAACCAACTCCCCATTGTAATACTGACCTGAGATTGTGGGCAGGACATCAGGGGGAAAGGCCACAACCAACTCCCCATTGTAATACTGACCTGAGATTGTGGGCAGGACATCTGGGGGAAAGTGTGGTCATTGTAATACTGACCTGAGATTGTGGGCAGGACATCTGGGGGAAAGTGTGGTCACTGTAATACTGACCTGAGATTGTGGGCAGGACATCAGGGGGAAAGTGTGGTCACTGTAATACTGACCTGAGATTGTGGGCAGGACATCAGGGGGAAAGTGTGGTCATTGTAATACTGACCTGAGATTGTGGGCAGGACATCAGGGGGAAAGTGTGGTCATTGTAATACTGACCTGAGATTGTGGGCAGGACATCTGGGGGAAAGTGTGGTAATTGTAATACTGACCTGAGATTGTGGGCAGGACATCTGGGGGAAAGTGTGGTCATTGTAATACTGACCTGAGATTGTGGGCAGGACATCAGGGGGAAAGTGTGGTCATTGTAATACTGACCTGAGATTGTGGGCAGGACATCTGGGGGAAAGTGTGGTAATTGTAATACTGACCTGAGATTGTGGGCAGGACATCTGGGGGAAAGTGTGGTCATTGTAATACTGACCTGAGATTGTGGGCAGGACATCTGGGGGAAAGTGTGGTCATTGTAATACTGACCTGAGATTGTGGGCAGGACATCTGGGGGAAAGTGTGGTCATTGTAATACTGACCTGAGATTGTGGGCAGGACATCTGGGGGAAAGTGTGGTCATTGTAATACTGACCTGAGATTGTGGGCAGGACATCAGGGGGAAAGTGTGGTCATTGTAATACTGACCTGAGATTGTGGGCAGGACATCTGGGGGAAAGTGTGGTCATTGTAATACTGACCTGAGATTGTGGGCAGGACATCTGGGGGAAAGTGTGGTCATTGTAATACTGACCTGAGATTGTGGGCAGGACATCTGGGGGAAAGTGTGGTCATTGTAATACTGACCTGAGATTGTGGGCAGGACATCTGGGGGAAAGTGTGGTCATTGTAATACTGACCTGAGATTGTGGGCAGGACATCTGGGGGAAAGTGTGGTCATTGTAATACTGACCTGAGATTGTGGGCAGGACATCTGGGGGAAAGTGTTGTCATTGTAATACTGACCTGAGATTGTGGGCAGGACATCTGGGGGAAAGTGTGGTCATTGTAATACTGACCTGAGATTGTGGGCAGGACATCTGGGGGAAAGTGTTGTCATTGTAATACTGACCTGAGATTGTGGGCAGGACATCTGGGGGAAAGGCCACAACCAACTCCCCATTGTAATACTGACCTGAGATTGTGGGCAGGACATCTGGGGGAAAGTGTGGTCATTGTAATACTGACCTGAGATTGTGGGCAGGACATCTGGGGGAAAGTGTTGTCATTGTAATACTGACCTGAGATTGTGGGCAGGACATCTGGGGGAAAGGCCACAACCAACTCCCCATTGTAATACTGACCTGAGATTGTGGGCAGGACATCTGGGGGAAAGGCCACAACCAACTCCCCATTGTAATACTGACCTGAGATTGTGGGCAGGACATCAGGGGGAAAGGCCACAACCAACTCCCCATTGTAATACTGACCTGAGATTGTGGGCAGGACATCTGGGGGAAAGGCCACAACCAACTCCCCATTGTAATACTGACCTGAGATTGTGGGCAGGACATCTGGGGGAAAGGCCACAACCAACTCCCCATTGTAATACTGACCTGAGATTGTGGGCAGGACATCAGGGGGAAAGGCCACAACCAACTCCCCATTGTAATACTGACCTGAGATTGTGGGCAGGACATCTGGGGGAAAGGCCACAACCAACTCCCCATTGTAATACTGACCTGAGATTGTGGGCAGGACATCAGGGGGAAAGTGTTGTCATTGTAATACTGACCTGAGATTGTGGGCAGGACATCAGGGGGAAAGTGTGGTCATTGTAATACTGACCTGAGATTGTGGGCAGGACATCAGGGGGAAAGTGTGGTCATTGTAATACTGACCTGAGATTGTGGGCAGGACATCAGGGGGAAAGTGTGGTCACTGTAATACTGACCTGAGATTGTGGGCAGGACATCAGGGGGAAAGTGTGGTCACTGTAATACTGACCTGAGATTGTGGGCAGGACATCTGGGGGAAAGTGTGGTCATTGTAATACTGACCTGAGATTGTGGGCAGGACATCTGGGGGAAAGTGTGGTCATTGTAATACTGACCTGAGATTGTGGGCAGGACATCTGGGGGAAAGTGTGGTCATTGTAATACTGACCTGAGATTGTGGGCAGGACATCTGGGGGAAAGTGTGGTCATTGTAATACTGACCTGAGATTGTGGGCAGGACATCAGGGGGAAAGTGTGGTCATTGTAATACTGACCTGAGATTGTGGGCAGGACATCAGGGGGAAAGGCCACAACCAACTCCCCATTGTAATACTGACCTGAGATTGTGGGCAGGACATCAGGGGGAAAGGCCACAACCAACTCCCCATTGTAATACTGACCTGAGATTGTGGGCAGGACATCAGGGGGAAAGGCCACAACCAACTCCCCATTGTAATACTGACCTGAGATTGTGGGCAGGACATCAGGGGGAAAGTGTGGTCATTGTAATACTGACCTGAGATTGTGGGCAGGACATCAGGGGGAAAGTGTGGTCATTGTAATACTGACCTGAGATTGTGGGCAGGACATCTGGGGGAAAGTGTGGTCATTGTAATACTGACCTGAGATTGTGGGCAGGACATCTGGGGGAAAGTGTGGTCATTGTAATACTGACCTGAGATTGTGGGCAGGACATCTGGGGGAAAGTGTGGTCATTGTAATACTGACCTGAGATTGTGGGCAGGACATCAGGGGGAAAGTGTGGTCATTGTAATACTGACCTGAGATTGTGGGCAGGACATCAGGGGGAAAGGCCACAACCAACTCCCCATTGTAATACTGACCTGAGATTGTGGGCAGGACATCAGGGGGAAAGGCCACAACCAACTCCCCATTGTAATACTGACCTGAGATTGTGGGCAGGACATCAGGGGGAAAGGCCACAACCAACTCCCCATTGTAATACTGACCTGAGATTGTGGGCAGGACATCAGGGGGAAAGTGTGGTCATTGTAATACTGACCTGAGATTGTGGGCAGGACATCAGGGGGAAAGTGTGGTCATTGTAATACTGACCTGAGATTGTGGGCAGGACATCAGGGGGAAAGTGTGGTCATTGTAATACTGACCTGAGATTGTGGGCAGGACATCAGGGGGAAAGTGTGGTCATTGTACTACTGACCTGAGATTGTGGGCAGGACATCAGGGGGAAAGTGTGGTCATTGTAATACTGACCTGAGATTGTGGGCAGGACATCAGGGGGAAAGTGTGGTCACTGTAATACTGACCTGAGATTGTGGGCAGGACATCAGGGGGAAAGTGTGGTCATTGTAATACTGACCTGAGATTGTGGGCAGGACATCAGGGGGAAAGTGTGGTCATTGTAATACTGACCTGAGATTGTGGGCAGGACATCAGGGGGAAAGTGTGGTCACTGTAATACTGACCTGAGATTGTGGGCAGGACATCTGGGGGAAAGTGTGGTCATTGTAATACTGACCTGAGATTGTGGGCAGGACATCAGGGGGAAAGTGTGGTCACTGTAATACTGACCTGAGATTGTGGGCAGGACATCAGGGGGAAAGTGTGGTCACTGTAATACTGACCTGAGATTGTGGGCAGGACATCAGGGGGAAAGTGTGGTCATTGTACTACTGACCTGAGATTGTGGGCAGGACATCAGGGGGAAAGTGTTGTCATTGTAATACTGACCTGAGATTGTGGGCAGGACATCAGGGGGAAAGTGTGGTCATTGTAATACTGACCTGAGATTGTGGGCAGGACATCAGGGGGAAAGTGTGGTCACTGTAATACTGACCTGAGATTGTGGGCAGGACATCAGGGGGAAAGTGTGGTCACTGTAATACTGACCTGAGATTGTGGGCAGGACATCAGGGGGAAAGTGTGGTCATTGTACTACTGACCTGAGATTGTGGGCAGGACATCAGGGGGAAAGTGTGGTCATTGTAATACTGACCTGAGATTGTGGGCAGGACATCTGGGGGAAAGTGTGGTCATTGTAATACTGACCTGAGATTGTGGGCAGGACATCAGGGGGAAAGTGTGGTCATTGTACTACTGACCTGAGATTGTGGGCAGGACATCTGGGGGAAAGTGTGGTCATTGTACTACTGACCTGAGATTGTGGGCAGGACATCAGGGGGAAAGTGTGGTCATTGTAATACTGACCTGAGATTGTGGGCAGGACATCTGGGGGAAAGTGTGGTCATTGTAATACTGACCTGAGATTGTGGGCAGGACATCAGGGGGAAAGTGTGGTCATTGTACTACTGACCTGAGATTGTGGGCAGGACATCAGGGGGAAAGTGTGGTCATTGTACTACTGACCTGAGATTGTGGGCAGGACATCAGGGGGAAAGTGTGGTCATTGTAATACTGACCTGAGATTGTGGGCAGGACATCTGGGGGAAAGTGTGGTCATTGTAATACTGACCTGAGATTGTGGGCAGGACATCAGGGGGAAAGTGTGGTCATTGTACTACTGACCTGAGATTGTGGGCAGGACATCAGGGGGAAAGTGTGGTCATTGTAATACTGACCTGAGATTGTGGGCAGAACATCAGGGGGAAAGTGTGGTCATTGTAATACTGACCTGAGATTGTGGGCAGGACATCAGGGGGAAAGTGTGGTCATTGTAATACTGACCTGAGATTGTGGGCAGGACATCAGGGGGAAAGTGTGGTCATTGTAATACTGACCTGAGATTGTGGGCAGGACATCAGGGGGAAAGTGTGGTCATTGTACTACTGACCTGAGATTGTGGGCAGGACATCTGGGGGAAAGTGTGGTCATTGTAATACTGACCTGAGATTGTGGGCAGGACATCAGGGGGAAAGTGTGGTCATTGTAATACTGACCTGAGATTGTGGGCAGGACATCAGGGGGAAAGTGTGGTCATTGTAATACTGACCTGAGATTGTGGGCAGGACATCAGGGGGAAAGTGTGGTCATTGTAATACTGACCTGAGATTGTGGGCAGGACATCTGGGGGAAAGTGTGGTAATTGTAATACTGACCTGAGATTGTGGGCAGGACATCAGGGGGAAAGTGTGGTCATTGTAATACTGACCTGAGATTGTGGGCAGGACATCAGGGGGAAAGTGTGGTCATTGTAATACTGACCTGAGATTGTGGGCAGGACATCAGGGGGAAAGTGTGGTCATTGTAATACTGACCTGAGATTGTGGGCAGGACATCTGGGGGAAAGTGTGGTAATTGTAATACTGACCTGAGATTGTGGGCAGGACATCAGGGGGAAAGTGTGGTCATTGTAATACTGACCTGAGATTGTGGGCAGGACATCAGGGGGAAAGTGTGGTCATTGTAATACTGACCTGAGATTGTGGGCAGGACATCAGGGGGAAAGTGTGGTCATTGTAATACTGACCTGAGATTGTGGGCAGGACATCTGGGGGAAAGTGTGGTAATTGTAATACTGACCTGAGATTGTGGGCAGGACATCAGGGGGAAAGTGTGGTCATTGTAATACTGACCTGAGATTGTGGGCAGGACATCAGGGGGAAAGTGTGGTCATTGTAATACTGACCTGAGATTGTGGGCAGGACATCAGGGGGAAAGTGTGGTCATTGTAATACTGACCTGAGATTGTGGGCAGGACATCAGGGGGAAAGTGTGGTCATTGTAATACTGACCTGAGATTGTGGGCAGGACATCAGGGGGAAAGTGTGGTCATTGTAATACTGACCTGAGATTGTGGGCAGGACATCAGGGGGAAAGTGTGGTCACTGTAATACTGACCTGAGATTGTGGGCAGGACATTTGGGGGAAAGTGTGGTCATTGTAATACTGACCTGAGATTGTGGGCAGGACATCTGGGGGAAAGTGTGGTCATTGTAATACTGACCTGAGATTGTGGGCAGGACATCTGGGGGAAAGTGTGGTAATTGTAATACTGACCTGAGATTGTGGGCAGGACATCTGGGGGAAAGTGTGGTCATTGTAATACTGACCTGAGATTGTGGGCAGGACATCTGGGGGAAAGTGTGGTCATTGTAATACTGACCTGAGATTGTGGGCAGGACATCAGGGGGAAAGTGTGGTCATTGTAATACTGACCTGAGATTGTGGGCAGGACATCTGGGGGAAAGTGTGGTCATTGTAATACTGACCTGAGATTGTGGGCAGGACATCAGGGGGAAAGTGTGGTCACTGTAATACTGACCTGAGATTGTGGGCAGGACATCAGGGGGAAAGTGTGGTCACTGTAATACTGACCTGAGATTGTGGGCAGGACATCTGGGGGAAAGTGTGGTCATTGTAATACTGACCTGAGATTGTGGGCAGGACATCTGGGGGAAAGTGTGGTCATTGTAATACTGACCTGAGATTGTGGGCAGGACATCAGGGGGAAAGTGTGGTCATTGTAATACTGACCTGAGATTGTGGGCAGGACATCAGGGGGAAATTGTGGTCATTGTAATACTGACCTGAGATTGTGGGCAGGACATCAGGGGGAAAGTGTGGTCATTGTAATACTGACCTGAGATTGTGGGCAGGACATCTGGGGGAAAGTGTGGTCATTGTAATACTGACCTGAGATTGTGGGCAGGACATCTGGGGGAAAGTGTGGTCATTGTAATACTGACCTGAGATTGTGGGCAGGACATCAGGGGGAAAGTGTTGTCATTGTAATACTGACCTGAGATTGTGGGCAGGACATCTGGGGGAAAGTGTTGTCATTGTAATACTGACCTGAGATTGTGGGCAGGACATCAGGGGGAAAGTGTGGTCATTGTAATACTGACCTGAGATTGTGGGCAGGACATCAGGGGGAAAGTGTTGTCATTGTAATACTGACCTGAGATTGTGGGCAGGACATCAGGGGGAAAGTGTTGTCATTGTAATACTGACCTGAGATTGTGGGCAGGACATCAGGGGGAAAGTGTGGTCATTGTAATACTGACCTGAGATTGTGGGCAGGACATCTGGGGGAAAGTGTGGTCACTGTAATACTGACCTGAGATTGTGGGCAGGACATCTGGGGGAAAGTGTGGTCATTGTAATACTGACCTGAGATTGTGGGCAGGACATCAGGGGGAAAGTGTGGTCACTGTAATACTGACCTGAGATTGTGGGCAGGACATCAGGGGGAAAGTGTGGTCACTGTAATACTGACCTGAGATTGTGGGCAGGACATCTGGGGGAAAGTGTGGTCATTGTAATACTGACCTGAGATTGTGGGCAGGACATCTGGGGGAAAGTGTGGTCATTGTAATACTGACCTGAGATTGTGGGCAGGACATCAGGGGGAAAGTGTGGTCATTGTAATACTGACCTGAGATTGTGGGCAGGACATCAGGGGGAAAGTGTGGTCATTGTAATACTGACCTGAGATTGTGGGCAGGACATCAGGGGGAAAGTGTGGTCATTGTAATACTGACCTGAGATTGTGGGCAGGACATCTGGGGGAAAGTGTGGTCATTGTAATACTGACCTGAGATTGTGGGCAGGACATCAGGGGGAAAGTGTGGTCATTGTAATACTGACCTGAGATTGTGGGCAGGACATCAGGGGGAAAGTGTGGTCATTGTAATACTGACCTGAGATTGTGGGCAGGACATCAGGGGGAAAGTGTGGTCATTGTAATACTGACCTGAGATTGTGGGCAGGACATCTGGGGGAAAGTGTGGTCATTGTAATACTGACCTGAGATTGTGGGCAGGACATCTGGGGGAAAGTGTGGTCATTGTAATACTGACCTGAGATTGTGGGCAGGACATCAGGGGGAAAGTGTTGTCATTGTAATACTGACCTGAGATTGTGGGCAGGACATCTGGGGGAAAGTGTTGTCATTGTAATACTGACCTGAGATTGTGGGCAGGACATCAGGGGGAAAGTGTGGTCATTGTAATACTGACCTGAGATTGTGGGCAGGACATCAGGGGGAAAGTGTTGTCATTGTAATACTGACCTGAGATTGTGGGCAGGACATCAGGGGGAAAGTGTTGTCATTGTAATACTGACCTGAGATTGTGGGCAGGACATCAGGGGGAAAGTGTGGTCATTGTAATACTGACCTGAGATTGTGGGCAGGACATCAGGGGGAAAGTGTGGTCATTGTAATACTGACCTGAGATTGTGGGCAGGACATCAGGGGGAAAGTGTGGTCATTGTAATACTGACCTGAGATTGTGGGCAGGACATCTGGGGGAAAGGCCACAACCAACTCCCCACTGCCCAGGTCAGGATCTACAGCACTGAGAGCATTCCGTTGACATTTATGGAAGTAGTCAATGTTGCGCCTGTTGGTAGAGGAAACATAACAGTTGCATTACAGGTATATGGAAGTAGTCAATGTTGCGCCTGTTGGTAGAGGAAACATAACAGTTGCATTACAGGTATATGGAAATAGTCAATGCTGCACCTATTGGCAACATAACAGTTGCATTACAGGTCTGAAATAAGTCAAGTCTGGGCCAGGGCAAGACCTGCCTGGACAACCATAACCTGGTTGATCACGACAGCAGCAGTGTCGCTGTCTTACAGTGGAAGTAACATCATTAATGACATGAAATTTACAAACAGCGTACAACATTCTTATTATTCTTACAGTCCATGTCATGTGGTGTTGGTGATCATGTTTGTCCTCAGCTTTCTGTCTCATGTACATCCTCCATGCCATGAAGTGAAAATGGTCAGCATCTACTCTTTTGGTCTCCCCAGCCTCTCTTCCCCTCCAACTTGCCTGTTGTCACTAGGTTCTTCAGATTTCCCCCTCTCATGACATGCCCAGATAATATGGAATGTCGTTTTCTGATGTTCTCTTTGTGAGTCATCTGATTTCAGGATATCTTTGTTACTCTTTCTATCTATCCGCTGTGGTCTCACCATTCTTCTATTACAGCACATCTCCAACACAATTCCTTTCTTGTCTGCCAATTGTCCATGATTTGCTTCCGAAAATTTGGATTAGTTCATTATAACCTGTACAACATTACCATAATGTTTGAACTGTTTGATTGATACAATGATATTTGCAAACCAGACTACAATACCATAACATTTTAACCTGTCAAATTAATTACATGATATTTACAAACTGGACAATATCCTGTCATTTTAACGGTCTGAAATAATCAAATGATACTGACAAACCTTGTACAATGACATTTGAGTGCCGTGCAGAAAATTACATGCTGAAATATTCAAGCACTCATCACCCAGTGTCGTATCTGCAGTGAGACCTGGCAGTAACAGACATCCAGCAGTGGGGACCTCCACTGACCACTCAGCTAGTCTGTGTCCTGACCATGTCTGGATGTTGTCTGTCTATTTATATCTCTGATTTCCTTGTGCTCTTGTGCCTCCAACTGTTACCCCATTAGGGGCTCCAGTAGATTATTGTTTCATGTTGTGTGACCGGATTCCACGACGTTTATCTCCTTCAGTCACAGACAAAGTCAAGGACCCTCTTACATTCCCCCAGACCCACTGGGCATATGGTGCCCCACCCATGTGTGTATATGCTGGATTACGAGCTGCATCTGTAACCCCTTGACCACAGATCACACCGGCTGTCTTTATTTCCCCAAAGTTTGCCTGATATCCACTCAAGGCTGAGTCAAGCTGCGAGCCTAAGTTAACTTTTAACATCCGCCGTGATGTGGATCCAAACCCCTGACCTGTGAGCCTAAGTTAACTTTTAACATCCGCCGTGATGTGGATCCAAACCCCTGACCTGCGAGCCTAAGTTAACTTTTAACATCCGTCGTGATGTGGATCCAAACCCCTGACCACCAGGCTAGCAGGAGAGCATTCAGCCACTATGCTACTGCAACTTCCTCTCCTTCCAGTAATCCCATTTTATTATTAAGTAGTTCTAGAACTTTCTTATTTGTTGTTATTCCATCCAAGAAACACCCGTCTTCTGAAGTCCCACATTTCAAATGCCTCAGTTGTAGGGTCCATCATTTTCAACAAGCTCCGTGTTTCCACAGTGTTGGATACACATTTCACATGATGGACCTCTACATCCATCTCTGTGGTATCTGTGTGAGAGAAGATCATGTTTTATGTTGCTGCATTCACAACTTGCCATTTGAATTCTTGATGTCATGTCACTGCTGCATGTGGCATCTTCTATCAATGTCTCGCCAAGGGGGATATGACTTGTTACCTATTCCGTTTATCCTTATTTTATATTACATGGATGTCAACTCATGAACAATAAGAGTACATTCACCCAATAGACAGACAAACTACTATACAGACATTCACCCTATATACAGACACTCACAAGAGAAAATACAAAGACATTCATTCTCTATACAGACAATACAAATATAATCACCCTATTTAAAGACAAACAATATAAAGACAATCACCCTTTCTACAGACAAGACAAAGACAATCACCTTATCTACAGACAATCACCCTACATACAGACACTCACTTGACCGTGTTCCCCTGACAGATGTCCAGCGTGGGGTCGTAGTATGTGTAATCTGCATTCCACTTCTTGTCTATGCTGATCCGATAGATCACTGAACTGTTAAGGAAACTGACCACACCAGAGTTCAACAACTAAACAATTTCACAGATTTCTCTGAGGAACACAACAATCTATCTGTCAGGAACACAACTTTTCTCTCAGGAGTGCAACTGTTTCTCAGGAACACAACTTTCTCCAAGTATCATGACTTCCTCTTGAGTAACAGCCACAATATTTTCTGAATAACACAACTAAATAGCCAACCAACTAAGTAACTAAATAACCAATCAACAACTAAACAACTAACACACTAAATAACCAACCAACTAAATGGCCAAATAACCAACCAACCTACTAAATAGCTAAATAACCAAACAATCATCTAAATAATTGGATAAATAACCAACTAACCAATTAACTAACTAAATAACCAACCAATCAACTAAGGAACTAACCAACCAATTAACTAAATAATCAATCAACCAATCAGCCAAGTAACTAACCAACTAACTAACTAATTATCCAACTAGCCAAATAACCAACTAACTAACTAAGCCACTCACTAGCTCCCTAACTCTCTCTCTCTCACATTATTTTTGTGTGGGAGGGGAGATGTGTGAGAGGTGGGGGAGGTGTGGGATGTGCAGGTGATTGAAGGATGTATGTGAGGATGGGGGATGTGTGTTTGGCTGGGTGGTTGGGGTGTGTGTGGGTGGGAGGGTAGATGAGAGATGCATGTGTTGATGGGCGCGTGGGTGTGAGTGGTTGATGGATGAGTACGTGAGTGAGTGGATGTGTGTGAGAGATGAGTGTATGGGTGGGGGGGGGGGGGAGGTGTGTAGTTGTGAGAAGATGTGTGTGAGCGGCGGATGTGTGTGGGTGGGGTATATGTGGGTGGCGGGGGGTGTGTGTGGGTGGGAGGTGTGTGTTTTGGGTTATGGGAGGGGGATATGTGTGGGCAGATGTGTTTATGGGTGGGGATGTGTGTATAGGTGGGGATGTGTAGTTGAGAGGTGGCGAATATTGGGTGGGTGAGTGGGTGTAGGTTGGCTGATGTGTGTGTGAGTGTGTGGGGAAAATTTTGAGAGTGCGGGATATGTGTGTGGATAGGAGCGGGATGTGTGGGTTGGCGGGGGTATGTGTGTGTGGTTTCTTCTTTGTTTTCTTCTTCTCTTCCTCCTCCTCCTCCTCCTCCTCCGTCTTCTTCATCTTCTTGGGGAAATGTGTGTGGGTGGGGGATCAGTGGGTGTGTGGCGGCATGTATGTTCGCCTGGTTCTGTGTGAGTGAGTGGAGGAGGTTTGGTGGGTGGGGGATGTGTTGGTGGGTGGGGGATGTGTTGGTGGCTGCGGGATATGAGGGTGGATGGAGGATGTGTCTCACAACATTGCAATATGCACTGTTTATGTTTACAACTTTCATTTGATGTTTTTTTTTTATTTTCTCATGTGAATGTATCATGCGTAATATGCATTGTTTATGCTTACAAAATCCATTTGACAATGTTTTTTCCCCTATGTTAATGTAACATGCACATTTGATGAATGAAAGATGAGCGATTGAAAGGGCCGAATGTAAGACGGGCCTGCGTGCCCAATTTGTTACCCTTTTAAAATAAAGTTTGTTTGTTCGTTCGTTCGTTCTCTCTCTCTCTCAATAATACGACTCTGCAACATCCAAAAATGTATCTGGCCACCATGTTAACAAATCAGCATAATGCTACAACAAACAGATAACTACAACATCATGATCTACACATCAGCATAATGCTGATAAACATAATATTATGTTGCCTGTTACTGCTAACTTGTCAGACCGGTTTTTACAGTGTTACTATTAATTGGTTACTTTTAATTAGTGGATGACTATTTAACTCTTTACGCTCCTTTAACCCATATACAACCGTCTAGATCTTAACATCCACCTTCATGGGAAAGAGGGGATACCATTATCAATTACCTATGGGAACATTGAGTAGACATTCTTTACGATGGCTGCTGCATCGGAGGGCTGAGCATGCATGGGAATGTGCAGCGACGTTCTTCAACATGACATAATACAACTTAACCTCAAATTATCCAGTCTTGACCTATGAAAACACAGAAATAGCCTAACCTTGGTCAAAAGTAAATTTTAAAAAAGATACTGCATTGTTTACAGTTGAGTCGGATCTCTGTTAAATCTGGCACACTGGGCCAGACTGTCAGCTCCACGTAGCCCTGCAACAGAGAGGCCAGATGGGAGAAGATCAGCGCAATAACCACATTGAATAATAACTACAACTGCACATACAACACCGGCAGCTGCGGTAGTGTGCTGGCTAGATGCTCGCCTACTGGCCTGTCTGGCATGATTTAGAAACGGGCTGTGAGTTTAATTTATAGTAAACATATAATTGACAATCGTGGCCTACATAAACGCCTTCAGTTGCCACCACTCCGCAACCGCCTACCTTTCAACAAGGTCAAACTAATTCACAAAATCCTACATCGGAATGGCCCAAATTACCTTTGGCCATTGTTTAAATATAATGCAAGACACAATAAACAACTAAATATATTACACATCCCGAAGCCTAGGATAGACTTATACAAAACAAGCTTAGCGTACTCCGCAGTTCAGCTGTGGAACAATCTTCCACAAGAAATCAAAGACATAATCAATCCCTATACATATAATTACTAATAAAAGAACAAGTACATCAACATGCTGTCTAAAAACTAAAGATGGCAAAATAATAATAGAAAAAGACCAGATTCTACAGGTATGGACAGATTATGTGAAACACCTTTATGGTGATAACAGAGACGAACAGTATGATATTAGATTGAATAATGAAGGACCGCCAATTTTGGAGATGGAGGTTCGAAATGTTCTTAAGCATATGAAAGCTGGCAAGGCCCCCGGTGCAGATAACATCACAACAGAAATGATTAAAGCTTCAGAAGAATTTGGACTAGAGCAAGTCACCAGACTGATGAACACATTATATGATACTGGAGATATACCTCCTGAATTATGTAACTCTGTATTTATTGCAATCCCAAAGAAATCAGGAACCTTGGAATGTGATCAACATAGAACAATTAGTATAATGAGTCACATCACAAAGATTTTGCTAAGAATTATCATGCAAAGAGTGAGGAAGAAGATACAACCTGAAATAGGGGAAGAACAATGTGGGTTTGTAGAAGGAAAGGGTACAGTAAATGCTGTGTATATGCTGCGAACAGTTATTGAACGTGCTATAGAAGTAAACAAGGATATACATCTTTGCTTTATTGACTATACAAAGGCTTTTGATAGAATTAGACATGTCAACATGGTGGATATGCTTGCAGATCTACAAATTGATGGGAAAGACATTAGACTTATAAAAAAACATATATTGGAAACAACAAGCTGCAATAAGGATTGATAATGAAGTGGGACAGTATCAGCCAATTAAGAGAGGTGTTAGGCAGGGATGTGTGATGTCTCCAGATCTTTTTTCCCTATACAGTGAAAATATTTTCAGAAATGTAGAGGATATAAATGGAATCAGCATTGGAGGACGAAACATCAATAACATTAGATATGCAGATGATACTGTATTAATTGCAGACAATGCGCAGGACCTGCAACAATTAGTAGATACGGTTGTTGTACACAGTGAGCAACTGGGGTTAGAATTAAATTGTAAAAAGACTCAGGTTATGGTCGTCACTCGGAAGGAAGAAGTGCCACAATGTAATATACAAGTAAATGGAAATATTCTTCAACAAGTGAATCGATACAATTATCTTGGAACAGTCATAACATCTGATGGGAGATGCCTTGAAGAGATTAGAACAAGAATCGCCATGGCGAAAGTAGCCTTTAGCAAGATGAAAAACATTCTGACCAATAAAAAGATGTCAATTGAGACGAGAAAAAGAGTGTTGAGGGGATATGTCAAGGTCTCACATCCGAGGTTGCGACGCGTTGTCTGTACCAACGCCAGACAACATGCAACCCTGAGTGATGTTAAACACTGCAGAGGGAATGCGGCGTCTTCGACAATGCCCGTATAAGCAGCCAAGCACAGCAATTGAGCGACGCTTAAACGACCACTGGTCAGCAGTACACCCCGTGAACCTGGCAGGGGTCACACCAGATCTGGCAGACGGGTTTAGGTGTTTGAATGGACAAGTCGCATGGGTCTGCGAGTGGTGTTTGAATCTGCATTGAGAGCTAGCCTGTACGACAGTGGGAGACTGGTTCGAACGCTTGAATAGTGTGACTTGTAAGTGAGATGTTTATTGCTTGCATGTATTATTATGTATTGTAGTGATATTGTTCATGCCGTAATGATTGCTATGGATTGTTATTGTGCGAGGTTTGTGCGATAATAAATGCAGCGCGTAAATAAAGCTTGTGAATAATACTTTCAGATATTCACTTCGTGTGATTTGATAGTTTGATATTGCTTCACACTTGCCAGAAAACGAGCTACTTATCTTGCTCTAAGCAAGACTCTGACAAGTGCGAACGTGGTGGCTTTCGTCCGGGTTTTGATCCAAATGCGAACTTGTAAATTTTTTGGTCCGAGTTTGAAGCGAATGTGAACATGCCGATAGAAGTGCGCAAGTCATAGATTAAGGTAAAGTAACGATTAAATAGTGTTGATTTCATTAAATTATAAGTGTGAAGATATTATTTGAAGCCAACCGAGGCGTCTTCAGACTTATCACTAAAGTCAAAAATTTGGTTCGCACTTGTCAGAGTCTTGCCTAGAGCAAGATAAGTAGCTCGTTTTCTGGCAAGTGTGAAGCAATATCAAACTATCAAATCACACGAAGTGAATATCCGAAACTATTATTCACAAGCTTTATTTACGCGCTGCATTTATTATCGCACAAACCTCGCACAATAACAATCCATAGCAATCATTACGGCATGAACAATATCACTACAATACATAATAATACATGCAAGCAATAAACATCTCACTTACAAGTCACACTATTCAAGCGTTCGAACCAGTCTCCCACTGTCGTACAGGCTAGCTCTCAATGCAGATTCAAACACCACTCGCAGACCCATGCGACCTGTCCATTCAAACACCTAAACCCGTCTGCCAGATCTGGTGTGACCCCTGCCAGGTTCACGGGGTGTACTGCTGACCAGCGGTCGTTTAAGCGTCGCTCAATTGCTGTGCTTGGCTGCTTATATGGGCGTCGTCGAAGACGCCGCATTCCCTCTGCAGTGTTTAACATCACTCAGGGTTGCGTGTTGTTATGTTGTCTGGCGTTGGTACAGACAACGCGTCGCAACCTCGGATGTGAGACCTTGACAGGATACATAGAGCCTGTTCTTTTGTATGGATGTGAAACTTGGACAATGAGCAGTCAAGCTGAAAAGCATCTGATGGCTGCAGAAATGTGGTTTCTGAGGAAAATGCAAAGAATACCATGGACAGACAGAAAAACCAATGACCAAGTACTACAGGAGACAAATGAACATCGTAAACTGATTAGAGAAATTAGACGTAGACAGTCAAAATTTTTTGGACATGTTATGAGAAGAAATGGATTGGAGAACTTAGTAACAACTGGCAAGATCGAAGGGAACAGACCAAGAGGAAGACCGAGAGGAAAATACCTGGATAGCTTGGCCACATGGCATGGACGAGACAGGAACACTGAGCTGATCCACGACACTGGTGATCGAGTGAAATGGCGAGTCATGACCGCACACACTTTCCGGCATGGCACATGATTGATTGATTGATACATATTATCGCAAATTATTCGTAAAGTATCTCAGTTCAGATTACCTTCCCCCTTAATAATAATAAGAACATAATAGTAATAATAATAAGAACATAATAGTAATAATAAAACCCTAGTATAACGGCCCTTTTGATAGACCAGTATATTCCACATAGCTAATAACAATTGCCAAATCATTCATTAATATTAGAGCGTCAGGAAGCATAAAGTTTTGCATTTTCCCCTCTATAATCTTTTATTTTTTTGTTTTTCTAAGTTAGCCTCGAATGATGTGTGGATGAAATAATGTATGAAAGAGAGTGATAGAAGGGCAGAATGTTAGACGGGCCTGCGTGCCCAATTCTTAACCCTTTGAAAATAAAGTTCGTTTGTTCATTCGGGTTCAAATCCACATTGAGGCAGATTTGAACATTAACCAGGGCTCCCAGGTCAATAAAGCCTAAGGTGGACACCAAGAAATGTCGCGGGAAACAAAGGCGGCCAGCATGATGATGACCAGCTCACTACCGGAGTGCCAGGGCCCAGCTACATATGCTCTTATATATAGAATGGTCCACATTACTTTCTATAGGGGAAGTTTACTCAAAGGTCAATTTTCAGGTGGCTGATGACTGGCACCTGGCCATCTTCACGACGATAGTTTGTAAAAATGAAGTTATACTTGTCCGTAGCACGAAACCTGGCCTGAATTTAGAGACTATGTGTTTCATATGCAGCATGATCCCGCTCTCAGCCTGTGCAGCATGATCCCGCTCTCAGCCTGTGCAGCATGATCCCGCTTTCAGCCTGTGCAGCACGATCCCGCTCTCAGCCTGTGTAGCATGATCCCGCTCTCAGCCTGTGCAGCATGATCCCGCTCTCAGCCTGTGCAGCATGATCCCGCTCTCAGCCTGTGCAGCATGATCCCGCTCTCAGCCTGTGCAGCATGATCCCGCTCTCAGCCTGTGCAGCATGATCCCTCTCTCAGCCTGCTTAGTTCACTCCAGAGGAAAGGTAACACCAATACGTCTGGAACAAGACAAGCTGCAGAAGCTGCCGGATCAACTGTCCGCCTGTCAGAGCTTCGAACCTAGACCAGTTACCAACCAAGGTTTAAGGCCTGGTTTGCCCAGCCATGACATGTAGTCTTTAAGATGGATTTCCTCCCACTAGGATCAGGCTTGTACCCTCCCTACTGCACTCATGCACCTGAAGCCGTGGACACAATGTGGGGTGTTGGGTTTGGTGAGAACCACCCAAAATTCGGCACTAACAAAAAGCAGGTAGCACCGGCTACTGTCATACGGTAGCTCAATCACATCTGTCTAAGACCTGCCTTTCAGGTGGCTGATGCTCACTAAATTATAAACATCAGATGGAAGATGTGTGACAGAGGTTAAGAGCAGAATAGGTAAAGCAAATGCTGTTTATAAGAAAATTAAAAGCATTGCATGCAGTAAGTCACTATCGATGAATGTAAGAGAATACTGAAGTGTTACATAGAACCTGTTTTGCTGTATGGCAGTGAATCATGGAACATGAATGAACAAATTAGGAAGAGATTAGAGGCAGCAGAGATGTGGTTCCTGAGACTTCCTGAGACTAAGTCGAAGCAAAATGTAAGACTCAGTGAAATACCAGACCAACTAACAAGTACATGACACTCACCACAAGAGATCTGTTGTTGAAGTTAATCCCAGTGATGCACAGAATCTGGTGGGCTGCAGAAAAAAGAATGTTATCTTTCTTTCACAGATCTTTTCTCTATCATGAACAATAAATCCTTTCCTATGTCTCTATCTGACCATGGTAGAGTAGATGTGTCTCCCTATGTCTCCATCTTAACATGATAGTGGTATGTGTGTATGCCTCCCCATATCCCCCATCTTACCATGATAGTGGTATGTGTGTATGCCTCCCCATATCCCTAGCTTCCCATTCCCCATCTTACAACGTAGTGGTATATGTCTATCTACCTATGTCTCCAATTTACAATTATAGAGGTATGTGTGTGTCTCCCCATATCCCCATCTTACCATGGTAGTGGTATGCATCTCCCCATATCCCAACCTTACCAAGGTTGTGGTATGTGTGTGTAACTCCCCATGTCTCCAGCAGACCATTGTAGTGGTATGTATGTGTTACCCCATACCCACATCTTACCATGGTAGTGGTATGTGTGTGTAACTCCCCATGTCTCCAGCAGACCATGGTAGTGGTATGTGTATGCATCTCTACATATCCCCATCTTACCTAGGTAGTAGTATATGTGTGTGTCTCTTCATATCCACTTCTTACCATGGTAGTGGTATGTGTGTGTCTCTTCATATCCACATCTTACCATGGTAGTGGTTTGTGTGTGTCTTCTCATATCCACATCTTAGCATGGTAATGGTATGTGTGTGTCTCCCCACATTCACATCTTACCATGGTCATCATCATCATCCACTTCTGCCATCAAGCGTCGTGGGAAGGAATAATTTGCGTTCCAGCGCCCGGTGGACGGCACTGGATAGTGTCATTCCGTGTGGTTGTACAATGTCTTTGATGTCGTCAATCCATTTTCTTCTTGGACGTCCTCGTGGTCTCGTCGCAGGTGATCTTTGATGTAGGGCCAGTGATGGTAGTTGTTGATGTTGCATTCTAACGACATGGCCAAACCACTTGATCTTCTGTCTTTCAATAAATGTGGCACAAGGTGTTGATCCCACAGTCTGTCTGATAACATCAATTCTTACTCGGTCTCGGATTGTTAGGTTGGGAGCTCTCCTCAGGCATCTCATCTCGCAGGTGTTGATTTTGCGAAGGTGTAATTTGGATAAAGTCCAGGTTTGAGATTGGTAGCATAGGGTTGGTGTGAATATGCTGTTTATTATCTGTCGTTTTGCGGACATGGGTATGTTCGGATGTTTCAATAAGGGTGATAGTTGATATGTAAGTGCACTAGTTTTTTGGCATCTGATTTCAATTTCTCTGTCCAATCTGCCATCTTCTGCCAATCATACTTCCAAGGTATTTGAATTCTTTAACTTGTTTAAGAGTTGTTATTTATCTGTATACTTAGTGGGCCTGGCGATCTGCTAACTTGCATTACTTCGGTTTTGGCTGTGTTTATACTCATATTGTATCTGCTGCAGGTTGAACTCAGATTCCCCTCTGCCGTGCGTCCACCTTGACGAGGTAGAGGGGCTTGCGCGTTCCAATGACCCCAAGAGCTATGCCGACGGTAGCACAGCTACTGCTAGGGTCACCCATGTCGGACAGGTCAAGGGAGAGGGACCAGACGAAGAGACGTACAAACCTGCTGCCTTGTAGGTAGACTGGGGACAGTCAAAGGCTAGGGAAAGCATCCCGAACAAATGCTTGTCGAAATCGGATGTACTGAGCCACAGGCTTGACAAAGAAGTGCAACGTAACTTTATCATTTCATGATGCCACAGATGAAAATTAATCGTTATGGTGCTAATCCCGTGAAGTCCCATCAGGCGGTGATAGTGCCGGGCCCCCTGCCTCGAGGGGGTCCACCCATGACTACTGGTGGTCACCTTCCCCTGTGCTGTGGAGTCAAGGCACAGAGGAGTAGGTTAAGAGCTATTGACCAAACACCCCGGACTCTCAACATACTACAATGGGATGCCGAAGGAGTTTATAACAAGAAAGCCTCCCTAACACAGCGTCTTCATAAAGATAGAATAGATGTGGCATGCATTCAAGAGACACACCTCAACGCCAATCGCACATTTTCAGTCGAGGGATATCAGGCCACACGTTTCGACCGCGAAGGACACAAAGGAGGAGTTGTAATACTTATACGAAATACAATACCTTGCAGCGAAGTATCTGTGATCTCTGACAACCAAACGGAAATTATAGGTGTTGATATAATGATAAAGGACGTGAAAATAAGAATTTACAATCTGTATAGCCCGGCAGATAAGGATCTTACACTCTCAAACATGAAAATAACTGACACAAATTGCATTGTTGTCGGAGACTTTAATAGCCGCTCAGAAAGATGGGGATACCCAGATACTGACAAAAGAGGAGATGAAGTGGAGGACTGGGAAATAGACTCAAATCTCCATCTACTCAACAAAGCGGATGACACACCGAGCTTCTACTCCAGAAGATGGATTACCACTTCTACTCCAGACTTAGCTTTCTGCACAGGAGACATCCTCCACAAAACCGATCGCCATGTGCTTGACCAATTAGCAGGTAGTGACCACAGACCAATCAAGCTTGTAATAAATATGGAGTATGTTCCACAGGAGCAAAAGCCTTTGCCCCGCTGGAATTACAAACGAGCAGATTGGGACAGATTTTCCATACTAACAGACAAATATTGTGAAAACATAAATACACGATATGGCAACATGAAGCAAATGGTGGAAAGTCTAAACAGAGCAATAATACAGGCGGCCACTGAGTCTATTCCAAGAGGAGCGAGGAAAACTTACAAACCATACTGGACTGAGGAACTACAAATTTTGGAGGACAAAGTTGAAGATGCTAGGAAGACCGCAGAGAGAGAACAAACAACTGAAGCGAACATCTCTCTCAAAGCCATCTCAGCAAAATATAAAAGAACAGTAAATCAAATAACAAGAGATTGTTGGAGGAAAAAAACAGAAAACCTGAATTTTGACAGGGATGGAAACAAACTATGGAAACTAGTGAAAGCCATGAACAATGAAGGACCTAGAAACAAACAAATAACAATTAAACAAGGAAATGCCTTGCTTACAGGAAAAAAGGCTGCAAATGCACTAATGGAACACTATGCCAGTGCAAACCACATTGATATTACAGCCGAACAGAAGAAAGCAATCAGAGATAAACAGATACATCATAGATATACAGAGACAGCAGCAGAATATATGATGGCAAATCTAACAATGGAAGAAATGGAACAGGCAATGAATACCCTAAAAAAGAAGACATCACCAGGAAAGGATGGAATCACAAATGAAATGCTAATAGGACTAGGCACTAAGGCAAAAAAGAAACTACTAGCAGTCCTAAATTACAGCTGGAAGAGGGGAATAGTCCCACAGGCATGGAAGGAAGCTATACTAATACCAGTCCCAAAGAAAGGAAAAGACCTGGAAGAACCAAATGGCTATCGACCTATCAGTCTTCTTAGCTGTGTAGGAAAATTAATGGAACGCATTATCAATGGCAGGCTAACATGGCATCTGGAAGAAAACCAACTCTTAACACCTCACCAAGCAGGATTCAGAAAGTACAGATCCACTGAAGATCAAATAACCTATATAGCTCAGGAAATAGAGGATGCCTTCCAAGAGAAAAAGCACACACTAGCGGTCTGGATAGATTTAGAAAAAGCATTTGATAAAGTATGGAAGGAAGGACTGAAAGTAAAACTGCAAAAAATGCATGTTTGTGGGAAAATGTACAAATGGATCAGCCACTACCTTGAGAACAGAACTGCCAGGACAAAAGTACAAGGACAAACCAGCAAAATGATGCTGTTGGAGCAAGGTGTCCCCCAAGGAGGAGTTCTTTCACCAACATTATTCCTAGCATATATAAACGACATCACAGAAAATTTTCCAGCCAGAGTACACACATCATCCTTTGCAGATGACCTAGCCATATGGACATCTGAAGAATATATTAGTACAGCTAACAGCAGAATACAGCAAGCCCTATTAGCGCTAGAGGACTGGTCAAAATCATGGCTAGTGAAGATAAGTGAGGAGAAAACAACATGCACAGTATTCTCCCTCTCAACTAAAACTCAGCAACCTAAGCTGGTATTGAATGGAAAAATATTGCGCCATGAAGAAAATCCAAACTATCTAGGAGTCACCTTTGATCGTCGCCTGACATGGAAGACACAGGTTGAGAAAAATCGAACAAGAGCAAGGCAAAGAATGGCAATCATGAAAAAGCTTGCTGGTACAACGTGGGGAGCAGATGAGAAAGTTCTCAAGAAGTTATATACTGGACGGGTGAGGCCAGTACTGGAATATGGCATTGCAGCTTGGGCAACAGCAGCTAAGTCAAACTTTAACAAAATAAGCAGAGTCCAAAATCAAGGATTGCGAATCATAACTGGAAGCCTGAAGACAACGCCTATTAATGAACTAGAAAAGATCACTTGTTTACAACCAATGCAGGATAGAAGAGATAGCAGAGCCCAGCAACAAGCTGAAAAATTTAGAAGATTGACAGACCACCCTATGTATAAAAGGTTTAGTGGTTTTGGAAAGGGAAGACTGAAGCGTAGCAACTTTGTAGAAACTGCAAAACGAAAGATTAGGGCAGATCCCATACTTAACATATCAACAGTCAAACCCATTTACAATGCAGACAAGTTCCCAGCTTGGAGACAGCAGCTACTGCCTGAGATGATAGAAAACATTCCTGGTATTGAGAAAAAGAACACTCAGCATGAAACCGAAAGAAGAGAAATAACCCTAAACTACATAAAAGAACATTACCCAAGCAGCAATTGGACCCATGCATATACAGATGGATCAGCCAAAAATTCAGTAGAGAATGGAGGGGGAATTCTCCTAAATTTAAAAAATGGAGTGAAAAAAACACATTCAGTGGCAACTGGAAAGTTTTCAAGTAACTTCAAAGCGGAGGTAGAGGCTCTGAAAACTGCAGCAGAAATGCTTTTGATGAAGGAAAATAAAGAGACGCAAATAGCTATCTTTACAGATGCAAAGTCAGCTGTCTCAATACTGAAGAGCAATAACAGCACAGAAATAGCTGACCTAAGAGCAGCACTCCATGGTCTATGCCAGAAATCCAAAAAAGTTGTAATACAGTGGATACCATCACATTGCAGTATACCTGGAAATGAAGAGGCTGACAGACTGGCAAAAGAGGGCGGACGACTACCACAGCCTGACATAAACATAACCTATAATGAGGCAAAGAGGTTGATAAAAAGCACTTATAGAACCAAATGGGAATCAGAGCATCCAGGCCACCAGAAGGATGATGCATATTACAAACTCGATCGAAGAAAACAAGTAGCAATCTTCAGACTCCGCACAGGACACAACAGGTTGAAATACCACTTGTTCAACAAACTAAAGATAGGAGATACAGATGAATGTAATTGTGGAACTGGTAAAATGACAGCTAAACATTTGCTGCAAGAGTGCCCAATATATGCAGAACAGAGAAAGATATTTTGGCCCACACCTGCTTCATTCGAGGACAAGCTCTATGGAGATATCAACAAGCTCAAGTCGACTGCAGCTTACTTTAACTGTATTCAGGTTGACATTTAAATGTACATGAAGAAGTATTTAGACTGCCACACTTCATACCACAGGCATGTCGGTTACACAAGCCTCCCAGAGGCATGAAATGGAATATTGCTTGGATAGCAAATCCATTACGTGGAAAGTCCGAATCGAAAGCTCACTGTGTGGATGTCATCTGCAAACTGCATTCTTCTGGCTTCTGGAAGAACAGCCTATGGTGAACGGAAGGCCCAATATAAGGAAGTGAGGCTAAGCAGCCATGTGCAGGACGTGACGATTCCTTGGGTGAGCCCAGTACCAGAGCGGTGTGTGATGGCTCTGCAATTATGGAAGCCTCCTTGGATGGCGGGGAATGCCCATGGTCTGCCCCTGCCTTCCCTTGAGGGCCGACCAGGATGCCTTTGGCTGTTCTATATGGGCCAGCTGGGATGGGAGATAACACCACAACAGTGAGAGTCTAACGTCCTAAGAAACCCCCGGGAAGGTTAACCCGGTCAACAAATGCCCGCAGAAGTCGGATGTGTCGGCCTAACGGCACAAGAACGCAGCTCTGCTGTAAACAGGCACAACGCAATCACGTCCGAAAAAAAACTCCGGATGAACGAAGAAGAAGAAGAACTCAGATTAGTAATATGATTTTGTAGTCTGCCCTCATCGCTGTAAAACAGGCACTGATCGTCTGCAAATAGAAGTTCATTTATTCCCTGTGGGTCAGTTGTTTCATCTGGAGTAAAGAGTTCTAAATTTTCTGAATCTGTTCTCACGAGACTTGCTTCTTTGGAAATTCTGTCCATGTAGATATTGAATAGCAGGGGAGAGAGCACACATCCCTGCCTCACTCCTGTATTGACTGTGAACATATCTTTCCATGGTTACAGTATATATGTGTGTCTCCCCAGTCCACATATTACCAAGGTAGTGGTATATGTGTGTATCTCCCCATTCCACATATTACCATGGTAGTGGTATATGTGTGTGTCTCCCCATACTCCCATCTTACCATGGTTGTGGTATGTGTATGCATAACCCCATCTTACCATGGTTATGGTATGTTTGTGTCTCCTCATATCCCCATCTTACCCTGGTAGTGGTATATATGTGTGTGTCCCCATATCCACATCCTACCATGGTAGTGGTATGTGTATGCATCTCCTCATATCCCCACCTTACCATGGTTGTGGTACGTGTATGTATCTCTCCATATCCGCATCACTCCATGGTAGTGGTGTGTGTGCTTCCTCATATCCACATCTTACCATGGTAGTGGTATGTGTGTGTCTCCCCATATTCACATCTTACCATGGTAACAGTATATACTGTGTGTCTCCCCATTCCACATATTACCATGGTAGTGGTGTGTGTGTGTCTCCCCATACCCCCCGTCTTACCATGGTAGTTGTATAAGTGTGTGTCCCCAAATCCCCATCTTACCATGGCAGTGGTATATGTGTGTGTCTCCCCATGTCTCCAGCTGACCATGGTAGACGGGTCTCTGTGTTCTCTAGGCACCAAGAGCTATGCCACCAGAAAGAAAGCTACTGGTAATGTCATGAAGTCGGTCCGACTTACAGTCAGGAACCAGGCTAACAAATTTGGTCTGTAGAAAGACCACGCACATCACAAAAATAGGGAAGCTACAAAAAAAAAATTAGTTGCATATCCTTTACAGAAAATCGCAGTCAATCCCAGCACTTTTTGGCTGTTTGTGATTTCTTGGCAATTTTATGTTCAGTATTTGTCTCCAGATAGGTGTATCAGATGCGGGACATCTTGCTTATTATTGAGAGGTTTTCCGGAAGGTTGTTATGAAGTGAGGTTCTGTAAAGGACATGCTACTGAATGAATGAAAGAGTTTATCATCGCTTTCTGAAAGACCAGAGTTGCATATGAAAACTAGGAAAGGCAGTTTGCTTCTAAATCACCCGGAGTGTGTTTAAAATGTGATATGTGGGATTGTGAATTTGTATTCTCTCCACTACGGTTTTTATAAGAGTGTTATGTCATTTAATGTGGTTACACACAGAGCGGAATTGTGAGGTAAGTATGAACATTTTGCCAATTCTCATTTTTCTCTTCACTGCTTTAATTGTTTCATCCTTTTGTTCTTCTCGTCCTGTCGTCACGTTTTAATGTAGTCACAGGAGATCTCCTTGACTATATGTTGTGTTTGTGAATGTGCTTGTTTGCTGATGAAGGCTAATCGCCGCAACGTCCCCTGTATGTGCACTACTTAGTGTCATTTTATATATATTGTTTATATTTTCACAGCTTTACCGCAGTTCCACCCAATTTTATTCATATTTTTACGTATAATAATATTAATATAGACCAACTGCCACTCAGTGGGTGATGAGGTCACTATCATGCATATCAGCTTTACCTCCCAAAACGTCTTCTGTTACCCGATTTTAAAGGCCTGGTCAACCTGGGAACACACACACACATGTCAAATTTTAAAGGAAGTGTCTATACCGCGATAGCTCGGAATAGACAGAGCAGTTTATACCGCGATAGCTCGGAATAGACAGAGTAGTTTATTCCGCGATAGCTCGGACGGAAACCCCGGTTGGCGATAATTTCCTTCCTTCTTCCTGCGAGAGCGCACTTTCCTGTCCTGCTTTCTGTGAACGATACTGAGCGCACTTTCTTGTCCTGCTTTCTGCGAACGATACTGAGCGCGCGGTACTGAAAAAAAAATGGCGTTAGAAAAAGGAGCCTCATTTGAAAGTTACCAGGAGTTTCAGGTTATTCTTAAGAAGCACGAAGACGAGTCACCAGAAAGACCTCCTTGACCCGGGTTTTCTCACATGGCTTGGTCTATTAGCCCTGACTGTACTGGGCTTAGGTACCAGTACAGAGCGGGGCAGGTGGTTGCTTCTATAATCCCCAAGGACACCGAGTGTCGCGTTTTCAATGAAAAATGGGGAGTAAAGTACTTCTTTGTGGAAACAAAGAACCAGAAAACCAGTTGTGTAATATGCAGCGAAAAGTATTGCCGTTTTGAAAAAGTACAATCTTCGGCGACACTACGAAACAAAACATCTATAAGTTTTCTGGAAAGGTACGTTCTTCTTCTTCTTCTTCTTCTTCTATCGTTCGTATGATGGAAGCAGCAAATGACTTGTGTCCTGAGTAAACCGATTTGTTTGGAACTATCAGCCTTTCGACAAGCTCAGTTGTGCGAAGAACAGAACAACTTGGAGAGAACACAGTGCTACAGATACGCCAGCAAACTAGGAACTTGTTGTATTCTCTGGCGCTGAATGAGTCTACTGATCTCTCGAGTGCGCCACAACTTCTCGTGTTCATTCGTTGCGTCAATTTGGACTTTCAGATAACGGAAGAGTTGGCATCCGTTTGCAGCTTGCATGGATCAATAACTAGAGGACAACTTGTTGAATTTTACCGCTACTTACCTGATGTTGAGTTTCCGAAACTGAAGAAATTTGCCACTTGTATGTCACCAGTGTTTGGAACAACTTATGTCTGTGAGCAAACATTTTTAAAAAAATGAAGTATATGAAGTCAACACATCCAACGAGATTGACTGATGAACATTTGAAAGCAATTCTCTTGATTGGATGCAGCAATTCCAACCCAAACATTGATGATATCTTGAAAGCCAAATATCAGCTGCCAAATTGCGCTCAGCTGTGTTTTGAACGCGGGTATACGGGATTATGAACCTTCGCCACGGAGGCCGGCGCAAGTATTGTACAGAATGAGTAAGCGGCCCGCGCTCGTCATTATCCAGCCCGCCGTGAAAAAAGTTTGGTGACCCCTGATTTAGACAGACAACATCCGTATCAAGCGAGGCCTCAGCAAGAGCAGTGCCCGGTATGTTCTCTCCCGACCTGTCCCATTCGCCAATTGAAGTTGCCACATAACAGATACCTGGTAAATGAAGACAAAATTTGTTGGTATCAACCAGTACAGGTCTGATGATCGCGCTTTTGGCAGCAAGAGTGTTTCCTAGGGTTTTTGTGTTTTGTGTTGGTCTTTATCTGGCTGCACAAGAACCTGCACACTTGTCTTTCTGTTCTTATCTGTCCTCTACTTTTGTTGTCTTGGGAAAGGAGCTTAGCCAACCGAACACGAGTTCTCACTCTCACTCTCTCTCTCTCTCTCTATATATATATATATATATATATATATATATATATATATATATATATATATATATATATCCCTCCCTCTCTCTCACTTGTCTATATCACTTTGTTATGTCTTTCAACACATCTTTCTCGTATCTCTGTCTCTCACACTATCTTCGTTATCTATCTCCCCCCTCTCTCTTTTCAACCTGCTTCACATATACCAGGTTTTCCTGCACTTTATTTGCGTAGCTTTTCCTTGTTTATTTGTTAATTCATCAGGCCAGTAAGTCGGACCCCTGGTGTTTGAATTGGCTAATCACGTCTTTCTGAAGCAACGCATATTACTGTCAGCTTGGACCGGAATTATGATGACATAAATATCAGGAAATAGTAGGTCGGTAATGTAAACAAAGATGGATGCCTGTAAACAGTAAGAGTACAGACACGCAAGTTAAGAATTCTTGCATGGGGACACAATTATTTTTATTGGGGATACCAATCTGGAAAATTATTCTTGATATTAAAACAGCTTCATACGCCAGCTCGGTATAAACTACTCTGTCTATTCCGCGCCGGCTCGGAATAAACTACTCTGTCTATTCCGAGCTATCGCGGTATAAACTACTCTGTCTATTCCGAGCTATCGCGGTATAAACTACTCTGTCTATTCCGAGCTATCGCGGTATAAACTCTCCCAATTTTAAAACCATACGCCGATACGGATTTTAAAAAACATGACCGACGGGACAAGACGTAAGAAGCACACACAAGCCAGATCTATCGAGTTAATAAATAATATCTTGACGGGACAGAGAACGAAATCCAATCTACATATTCTCAAAATACTCACAAACTTTGAACAACCGATGCGGTTCATGTCTTATCTCCTTTTTCATGATAACAATCAAACGCTCGGACTATATCCAGCTCCGTACATTGTTTGTATTTGTAGCGCCGGAAGCAGCAGTCGCCATTGTGATAATAGTGTTGTCCACACAATTATTGTGTAGATAAACAATTCAAGCTAACCAAACAATTATTGTCCTGGTAGCCATTGCGAAAGTAGCCTTTAGCAAGATGAAAAACATTCTGACCAATAAATTGATGTCAATTGAAACGAGAAAAAGAGTGTTGAGGGGATACATAGAGCCTGTTCTTTTGTATGGATGTGAAACTTGGACAATGTGCAGTCAAGCTGAAAAACATCTGATGGCTGCAGAAATGTGGTTTCTGAGGAAAATGCAAAG
Organism: Cepaea hortensis; assembly: GCA_963921405.1. Lineage (NCBI taxonomy): Eukaryota > Metazoa > Mollusca > Gastropoda > Stylommatophora > Helicidae > Cepaea > Cepaea hortensis. The sequence continues at coordinate 2,962,901 of OY992895.1, forward strand.
AATACCATGGACAGATAGAAAAACCAATGACCAAGTACTACAAGAGACAAATGAAAATCGTAGATTGATTAGAGAAATTAGACGTAGACAGTCAAAATTTTTTGGACATGTTATGAGAAGAAATGGACTGGAGAACTTGGTGACAACTGACAAGATCGAGGGGAACAGACCAAGAGGAAGACCGAGAGGAAAATACCTGGATGGCTTGGCCACATGGCATGGACGAGACAGGAACACTGAGCTGATCCACGACTCTGGTGATCGAGTGAAATGGCGAATCATGACCGCCCACGCTTTCCGGCATGGCACATGATTGATTGATTGATATTTATCTCTATTTATGAGCAGTCAAGTTGAAAAAAAAACATCTGATGGCTGTGGAAATGTGGTTTCTGAGGAGAATACAAAGAATACAATGGACAGACAGAAAAACCAATGAACAAGTACTACAAGAAACAAATGAAGATCGTAAACTTATTAGAGAAATTAGATGTAGGCAGTCAAAAAAGAATTTTGCATGTTATGAGAAGAATTGAGTTGGAGAACTTGGTGACAACTGGCAAGATCGAAGGGAATAGATCAAAGGGAAGACCAAGAAGTAAATACCTGGGAGGCTTAACAACGTGGTATAGTCGAGACAGGAACACGGAGCTAATTCACAACTCTGGTGATCGAGTGAAATGGCGAGTCATGACCGCTCACGCTTATCGGCATGGCACATGATGGATGGATGGATATTTATCTGCTTCTTGTCAGTAGTTGTCAGGTGTATACTGCAGAATTAGATATTTTATTGCACAGTATACGCAGAATCTGTGCAAGAAGACATAGATTATGGTCGTCATTAGGAAGAAAAAAAATAGCAAAGTGTGATATACGGGTTAGTTAGTTAGTTAGTTAGTCGACAGATCATCCTCGTTGCACATCGGACCATTCAGTCCGATATACGGGTAAATGATAATATTCTTGAACAAGTGAATCGGTACAACTATCTCGAAACAGCCATAACATCTGATGGGAGATGTTTTGAAGACTTTAGACCAAGAATCGCTATGACAAAAGTAGCCTTTTGCCAAATGAAAAACATACTGACTAATAAAAAGATGTCAATTACAACGAGAAAAAGAGTGTTGAAGTTAGTTAGTCGCAGTTCCAACTTCACGGCAACGGGTCGGCCCTCCATTATGCTCCGTTCCTGTGCCAGTAAATATCACACAAAACGCTCCCCACTGCCCAATGTGAAAAGTGGAAAAGACAGGAGTCTCGACAAACAACAGCCCGCACTGATACACTGTGCATAATGCCGCCGCCAGAATGTCAACACAATAGTCCCCCACGAAACACCCAGTTCATCTCTGATGGAATCGGCAGTCATTTTCCCATCTGGGTGTTTCCTAGATGTTCACCCACACAGTCCACGAAAATACAGTTCATCGTCGATGGCAGTGGCAGTCAACCAGAAGCCCAGCAGCCACGCATTTCTGCATAAGGCAAAAACCGGTCAACTCTGGGACATGCAGTCACGTTCCAAAAAACCTCGGGCAGATTCAAAAGCATTTCACACGAAACTCACAGCTCACAGTGTCGCGCCACGCACTCACTCAGTAGCAGGGCGACGGAACCATCAAGCCTCCTTAGTCGCCTCTTACGACATGCTTTAAAAAAAAAAGCTACAGTGTTGCTATTCCTTGCTTCCCTTATGGGCCCCGGCAACATATGGGAGGAGTGTTAACTGCTACATAGAACCTATACTTTTGTATGGATGTGAAATGTGGACACTAAGCAAACAGGCTAAAAACATCTAATGGCAGTGGGAGTGTGTTTTCTGAAGAAAATGTAAAGAATACCATGGGTGGACAGAACAACCAATTAGCAAGTCCTACGAGAAGCAAATGAAAACCGTAAACTGATTAGAGAAATTAGATACAGACAGTCAAAAAATTTTGGGACACGTTTTGAGAGAAATTAAAGTAGAGAACTTTGTGACGACTGGCAAGATTGGGGGGGGGGGGGAGGGGGGAGAACAAGGGGAAGGCAGATAAGTAAATATCTGGATGGATTGACCACATGGTATGATCAAGACAAGAACACAGAACTGATCTACAAATCTGGTTATCGTTTAAGATGGCGAAACATGACCACCCACGCTTATCGGCATGAAACATGATGATGATTATTACGAATGGCTAAAATGCAGGGCTCTCTTTTGGGGGACCGGGTTTAAACTCTCTGTAAGTTGTAGATATTTTTTCTGCCGGGGGCAAAAAGAAAATCCTAACCTGCACTATTCGCGGTGACTGCACTAGCCAGGCGGCCTTCATTCTTCTGGCATAGGACCTCCCCCACCCGTCCGATTTCCGGTCCTACACCGCAAGGTACTATAGGTAGTAAGTAGATGGCGGTTTTTATTATTTGTTTTTTCAGTCTCACTATGCACCTTTCAGCCCACTGTGGTCCAACAAGGCCCTTCTGTAAGTGTCAGTGGACAGTGCTACGGTGATTCGAGTTTGCAGTTTGGATGACCGCTTCTGCACCCTGGCCAGATCAAGTGCAGATAACCTCCAAACTTTGATCTTAACCAAAAGGCCGAAAGCGTTTATATCTTATATTTTAATGTATATATTTTTATTTTTAATATTGTTGTATAATCTTGCCAGTCGTCACCAAGTTCTCCAAGTCATTTTTTCTCGTAACATGCCCAACAAATTTTGACTGTCTACGTCTAATGACTCTAATCAGATTACAATCTTCATTTGTTTCTTGAAGGACTTGTTCATTGGTTTTTCTGTCTGTCCATGGTATTCTTTGCATTTTCCGCAGAAACCACATTTCCACAATCATCAGACGTTTTTCAGCTTGACTGCTTATTGTCTGCGCTTCATATCCATACAAAAGTATAGGTTCTATGTAGTACTTCAACACTCTTTTTCTCGTTTCAATTGATATCTTTTTATTGGTCAGTATGTTTTTCATCTTGCAAAAGGCTACCTTCGCCATGGCAATTCTTGTTCTAATCTCTTCAAGGCATCTCTCATCTGATGTTATGACTGTTCCGAGATAATTGTACCGATTCGCTTGCTCAAGAATATTCCCATTTACTCGTATATCACATTGTGGTATGTCCTTCTTCCCAGTGACGACCATAATCTGTCTTCTTAATATTCAGTTCTAACCCTAGTTGTTCACTGTGTGCAACAACCGCATCTACTAAATTTTGCAGGTCCTGTTCATTGTCTGCAATCAAGACTGTATCATCTGCATATCTAATGTTATTGATGTATCATCCCCCAATGTTAATTCCTTCCATATCTTCTATATTTAGGAAAATATAGAAGATATGGAGGGATGTATAACGCACACACAAAATATTTTTAGCTAAGATCAATGTGTAGTAAAACAGCGAGGATTGCATGAATCATAAGAGTTGTTAAGTAAGGGAGTGAGGGGGGGGGGGAAGGGGATTGATAATTTTCTTATAAAAATAGCTGTGAAAGTTTGTGTTTGAACATGTGTAGTATTGAGTTGCTACTGAAAGTTTTATTTTTAAAAACAGGCTTACTTACGACATGTCCAGATTAGATATCTGTTGTCTGATAATGCTATAAGCAGTTCCGTGTGTGTATCTTTTGTGGTATAGGTATTGTGTTGAGGCAGATTGCTTTGTAAATATTTGTTTGTTTTTCAGTGTGCGCTTGTATTAATTCTATGAGCGTTATATGTGTGACTGTTGGACATGTATAGTAAATGTGTTCGTCTGTCTTTTGTGTGTTGCTTCTGCATAATTGATATGGGGCTATCGTTTGGAACTCTATGTTTCTACTTGTACTGTAGGTATCATATTGACAAGCAGTCTGTCCATGACTTCTCTTTACTTTAGGAGTGATCTATTTATTGTGTTGTGTAGAAAACTTTTTTATGCAATCTGACATGAAATATGCATGTCCTCTTTTAATCTTGATTTGTAATGGTGACGCTTATTTAGTAATTACATATTTGTATAGCATGAGTGTTGTTTCTTGTAACATGTGTTGATTTCCCTGTGTTGCATTCGTGAATGTGTTTTCGAAATGCAGCAATATTCCATCATAATGTGCCCCTGTGTTATGTATTGTTCTGAGTTTTGGCATCTTGTGTGTTGTGTCGTATAAATCTAGTTTCTGTTGTTCTGGGTTGTTGATAATGCCACCCACATGTTTGGTTGTAAGTGCTTGTATATATGTGTGTATGGCTTGTAGTGCTATTCCGCCGTGTCTCCTATCTTGTATAAATGTTTTGTGTTGCATGCTGTGTAATGTGTTGGTGACAATGAAATGTCTGATCTGTTTGTTTATAATTTTGATCATCTGTTTTGGGAGATAAAGAACTGTCACTACGTATATTATGTTTGGTATTATGTTTGAAATGCATATTTCCATATAGTGTGTAATGTCTTGTTTGGGTGTTGTGGCATGATGTCTTCAGACGTTCGCATCCCCAGTCCATTTACATTTCTCAATACTCAGTAGTTAACCACGTAAGCCGTCGTGATACCCTAACTAAAAATAGAATCGTAGATTCTAGATCGAGAGAGGGTAGATGAATGGTGGGGTCTCAATTTGATTGGGTAACCCTTGGGCTGGTAACGCTCCTTAATACATAATTAGCCCGCCAGTCGAAGCCTTGATTCCATCCCGTAAGGACGTGTTCAAGATGCAGTGGTAAAATTTGCCCAAAAGCATTCTGTAGGAGGTGGTCATCTGCACTCCAGGTACCTAAATCATTTAATATGTTATGTGTAAACCTGATGAAGTGAGAGAGAGACGAATGGCCGAGTATTTTCTTAAGAAAATGTAAAAAGAAGACAGGACTTCGGTACAGTGACTCTAAAACTGCCGCTCAAAACCTGTCATGTCTACCGCAGTGAAACATTCTTACCATGTCTATTGTCTGTCTGATTTGATGATTTGCATATGCTTATGACTGTAAACCACGCTCAATGCATATGGCAAAACCTTTGTGCGCTCTGAACATTCGTTGAGTGCCTATCATGACCATTCTTAACCAAACTGTACATCGCTCTTGAGAGTTACCTTTGGCAGTTATGTTTCAGAATGTGTGATGCTATATACTGCATGTAATTTCTCCCTTATAATGGCTGAGAATGTTTGAATGAATGAGATGGTAATTATATAATTAACTTCTCATATTTGTAAAAGTAAAGACACTTATCAAATCCATGTTTGCAGGACTGCATTGCACTGTAGAAATTAACCTACAGTGTTTGTCAGCTGAATACATGGGAAGGCTCATGCTATTTGTCAGGGAAAATTCATGTTTTCTTTCATTATGTATATTCCACATGTGAAAGCATTTCTAGTGCATGATTTCTGCCATACAATGCCTACTTCTTGGTGCTTAATCACACTGTCTGTTCTCATGGTACACCGGTCCCTGTGATCTACTCATTGTGAGAATTTACAAGATAATTGTGTGAAGCTGCCTCTGATTAGGAGTATGTGCCTATGACTTCACGGTTTTGGGGATGAACCTGGAGAAAGGATATCACCCCAAACCCCCAAATAAAATTGCACTTCATCATCAGTGAGAGGCGGGTGTTCGAATATCACACTCCCCTTTCCCCTCCCATTCCTCTCTGAATCTGTGATAGTACTGTATAACTGTGACAATGGTTCAATAGATGTAAAACACATGTTGTGCCTTTGTTTATTAACAGAGAATGAGGAAGATGGGGGAGGCCTTTCAATCACCAGGACAACTCCAGGGAAGTCCTGAGCTCTAGTCTTCAACTCCAGCTGAAAAGTCAGACTCCAAAAAGTCCAAAATGAACAACAGGTTGCAAAGATTCAGCCTGAATCCACTAATTCTGGCCTATACAGATGGCACTGAAGAAAAGTCTTTCTTAAAAGCCTAAGACAGGGATACTCTCCAATTTTGTAAAAGCTCCAGGCTATATCTTCAAGATAGGGTTCCAAATGTTGCTGTATGTAGCCGAGGCGCGGTGTTGGGGTGAGCGCCCAACATTGCTCAAATACCTCAATGGCTCGTGAATACATAACCTATGCAGCAAAAGTCCAACTCCTGGCCTTCACGTGGCGGGCCTGTTTAAACTAACAGGAGAAGGGGCGACGGCGAGTCTCTGGCGCCGGAAAATAACCAGTATGCTCTAGATGTGTATGCACGGACATGCATGCGCAGACAGGCGTGTGCGCGCGTACACATCTACACTCGAGTGAGACCACAGTCTGCTCTAGCAAAGAAAGGTGCTGAAGACGGAGGCAACCAGCCAAGAGGCGCACCACAGAAATCAGGATGCCACGCAATCACGCAAAATGGAATATGTCGACTACTGCTAATCGTTATGGTGCTCGCCCTGCTTTGGACCCCCAGGCAGGTGCAGTGCCGGGCCCTATGTCTCGAAAGGGTCCAACCCCAACTACTGGAGGTCCTTCTCAGATGTCCTGTGGAGCCAGGGGACATGAGAATAGGACGACTGGCCATACTAAACTAAGACTTAAAATAATGCACTGGAATGCGGAGGGAGTCAGCAACAAAAAAGTTGAATTAGAAAACATCCTGGACAAAGAGAAAGTAAGCATATGTTGCTTGCAAGAAACTCACCTCAATGAAAATATAGCCTTCAAAATCAGAGGCTACCAGTGTTACCGATCTGACCGAAAGAACAGGCGAAAAGGTGGGATACTGACCCTTGTAAGAAATAACATCATGGCTTCCCAAATCAAAGTCTACATGGAAGGGGCTGAGTATCAGACACTTAAACTTAAGACAGGTAATACAGATCTACATCTGATCAATTACTACTGTCCAAGTGACCGCCCACAGGCACTGGACACTCTACCACTAAAAGAAAAAATGATTGTGTGTGGCGATTTCAACAGCCACTCGCAGAGCTGGGGCTATGATCACATGGACCAGAGAGGAGAGAGACTGGAAGACTGGCAAGATGAGAATAGATTCATGTTGATTAACAAGCCGTCCGACCCACATACTTTCTACTCGAGATCATGGCACTCTTCAACTACACCTGACCTGGCTTTTCATTCACCAGACCTGGGGTGGAACATTACACGAACTGTTGGGAAACAACTTGGTGGCAGTGACCATCGGCCAGTCTTTCTAACCGTAGAAAATGAGCTTGTAAGTGAAAGCAGCACCCTCTCGAGGTGGAACTACAAGAAAGCAGACTGGGCAATGTACAAGCATCGCATCAGCATACTGGTTAGAAACCTGAACACTGAGAAAGACATAAATAAAGCAGTTGAAGAGTTTGGGAAATGCATACTACAGGCAGCGCGAGAAACAGTACCAAGAGGAGCCCGTAAACAATATAAACCCTACTGGAGTAGTGAACTGGAACAGTTGCATAATGATGTTGAAGTGTGTAGAAAGCAAGCAGAGGCCACACCCAGCCAAGAGCACCACAATAAATTCCAGCATGCAAAAGCCAAATTTCAAAGGGCCAAGCTGCAGGCTAGACGGAAAAGCTGGCAGGAGAAAACGGAGTCTCTGAACTTTGAAAGAGACACAAGGAAATTGTGGAAGCTAATAAAACAGCTTAATGACGAGGGCACAGGGAGAAACTCAAAAATTGCACTACATAAAGACGGAAAAATCTTAACAAGAAAGCAAGCAGCTGACCATTTTGCGGACTCGTTCGCACAAGATAGCAATATCAAAATTAGTCCAGAGAATCAACAAGAGATTCGAGAGAAACGACAACATACAGGACAGAAGGAAATAGTACATGAGGTTCTGGAGGCACCCATCACAATCAGCGAACTGGAGCTAGCCATATCAAAACTGAAAATGAGAAAGTCACCAGGAGCTGATGGTATCTCCAATGAAATGATCAGGAACCTAGGAACAGAGGCCAAAACAAAGCTGTTGCAGATCTTCAATAACAGCTGGACCTTAGGCAGTGTTCCACAAGCCTGGAGAGAAGCAATCATGATACCCCTCCTAAAATCAGGGAAAGATGGTTCCATTGCCTCTAGCTACAGACCAATTTGCCTCACCAGCTGTCTCTGCAAAACACTGGAGCGCATCATCAATCACAGACTGCAGTGGTACATTGAAAGTAAAAACATCCTTGTGCCACAGCAGGCTGGCTTTAGGCAGTGCTACTCTACGGAAGATCAGACAACCTACCTCTCTCAAGAAATTGAGGATGCATTCCAAGAGAAGAAGCTGGTGCTTGCGGCATGGATAGATCTGAAGAAAGCCTTTGACAAAGTCTGGAAAGAAGGTCTGATGAAGAAACTGAGAAACTGCAAAGTCAATGGAAGAATGTACAAATGGGTGAAAGCATACTTGCACAACAGAAGAGCTTGAGTACAGATAGACGGACTCAAGAGCAAGAAAGTACTACTGCGTCACGGTGTCCCCCAGGGCGGAGTCTTGTCCCCCACACTTTTTCTAATCTTCATCAATGATCTTGTTGCTCACCTACCGCATGGAATTAAAGCGGCAATGTACGCCGATGACCTGGTTCTATGGAGCACAAATGAATATGCATCAGTGGCCACCAGATTGCTACAAAGAGCTGTAGATACATTTGCTGCATGGGCAAATAGATGGTGTGTCAGCATAAACACTGACAAGTGCAGCACCACCCTATTTACCCTCTCTCCAAAACAAAAGGCAGGGATCATCCAGATAAATGGAACACCCCTAAGAGAAGATAAAGAACCAACATACCTTGGAGTAACATTTGATGGCAAGCTGACATGGAGAAAGCACATCAACAAAGCAGTAGCAAAAGCCAGAAGGAAAATAGCCATCCTGAGAAAGCTAAGTGGAACCACATGGGGAGCCAGTACGAAAATACTTAGCAAAGTTTACCAACAGAGCATACGACCACACCTGGAATATGGGTCAACTGCGTGGTGTTCAGCATCAAATACCACACAAGAGCTGGACAAGGTGCAAAATCAAGCACTTAGAGTCACCACAGGAGGGATGAGATCAACCCCTATAGTGGAAATGGAGAAGATGGGGAGGACACAGGTACTGAGTGAGCGCAGAGATACGAAAACGCTAATACAAGCAGAAAAGTTCCTCAGCTTGCCAGGCCACCCTATGAAGAACAGATTTGAAAACCTAGCTATGGGGCGGTTGAAAAGAGGTAGTTTTATCCACCAGGCCAAACGACTCTGCAGAGAAACCACTGATCTGCCCACAGTTGGTATCCCCCTAACAACTATCCCAGAGCGAACTCCATGGAAAGATGAGCATAGACTATCGTTACAAATCCAGACAAAAGTGAGAGGAATATTTGACAAGGAAGAACAGAACAGTGTGCAGCGCAGAACAGCCACTCTCAGCTTCCTTGATGAAGAATACCCACAGGACCTCTGGATCCGAGTCTACACAGATGGGTCAGCACAAAATGCTGTTCGAAATGGAGGAGCGGGAGTGTACATAGAATACCCAAATAATACTAGGGACACAGCCAGAGTACCGACAGGAAAGTACTGCCATAACTATGATGCCGAAATTGAGGCAATCAAGATAGCAACAGAGAAATTACTAAATAACAGCAATGGTACACAACCTGTGGTGCTACTAACAGATGCAAAATCAGTACTCGAGGCGCTCCTCTCTGGGAAATTGCCAGTACTAAGGACACTACTTTCTGAACTTAGCAGTCAGCATAAAGTCACCATACAGTGGATACCATCCCACTGTGGAGTACCCGGAAACGACAGAGCTGATCAATTGGCTAAGGAAGGAGCCAAAGAGGAACAGCCTGATGTGCCCGTTACATACCACCAAAAGAAAAGAATGATCAAATCAGTCAGAAAGCCACCAAAACCTGCTCAAGATGACTACCACATTATGGACAGACCAGAACAAGTCATTATTCTGCGCCTCAGAACAGGACACAATAGATTACGCAACCACATGTATACAAAATTCAAGATTGGTGAAACAGCCATGTGCACATGTGGATTGGCGTCGCAGACAGCAGAGCACATACTCCAAGACTGCCCAAAATATAACATATCTAGGCAAACCTTCTGGCCTAGAGAGACGACGGTGGAAGATAAACTCTATGGACCACTGTGTGAACTGAAAAAAACAGTTCAATTCATGCAAGAGACGACATTGCAGATATAGACATATTTCAAGCGAACGAAAGAAGAAGAAGAATCTTCAAGATAAATTCAAGAAGAAACCTTAAGAGGAGAGATCACCTGGTCTTCAGCATGTCACTACTGGCTAAGAGTGGACATTAAAGGTGCACTTGGAGCAGACTATATCACAGTTATTATTAATATTGGCTGAAAGCTAAAGGAGCAGAAGTTAATACATAGAGCAAATTCCCAAAAATGGATTAGTGATAAGTCGGTGTGGTGATTCAATTACATCAGAACCTGTTGTGGGAGATAGACTGGCAGAGAAGAATGATGCGACATCATAGTTTTTAGATCTTCCTCTGCTGGAAAAGTAAAACTAATCCCAAATTATCAACTTTGCGAACAGTCTACTCACCCTTCGGAAGGACATGTTTGTCACTTGCTTCGGACTAGTCAAAGTAGGGAATAGCCTAAACTGGAAAAACATTATGGGGAAAGCTGAAACCTGAGACATTCCCAACACCTTCATTGGTGCTAAAAGACGGTATACGGATCAGTATAGCAGTGTCTCCCTATACTTGTGCCCGGCTATAGGTTTATCATGTGTTTTCCTCATTTGACGGTTGGAAAAGTGATAGCATGATTAAAGTGTTGTGGTGTAGGATAACCTATGGTGTAGATATGTGAAGGAGGAGGGTTTATTTAGATTGATGTTTCTGTGGGGATATTGAGTGATGTGTTTGGGTTTTCATAGATAATGTCACTATAATTTGCATATAAACATATTTGAGATGTAAATTGTTGGCAGAATATGAAGCCTGAGTCTTCACTTGACCTCATCAGACATTAATAAAGTATTAGTAGTAAGAGAACAGTTTTTGAGATACATGTCTCTGTGATTGTCTTGTACATTGTTGAGAAAGAAATGTCCAACTGGTGTCAAGCATCTTCATGGTGACTGTTACTCTACTGTTGTGGTTGGTTACAGAGATTGTGAAAGTCTGTGTGGTTGTTGTCAAGTATCTTCCATGATGTATGACTTGTCTAACCTGTTGGTGTGATCATTCTTTGTGAATGTTTGTCCAACTGTTGTCAAGATCTTCTCATGTTGTCTTGTTCAACCAGTGTAAAATACAGTTGTTGTTGTTTATGTTCACTACAATGGTACAATTGTCAATGTGATCATTTGTCCAAGTGTCTTGTGTCACTTGAAATAAGTAATGAGATCAAAAATGAGGTTGGCGACCAGAGCACAGTCAGCTGGAAGATGAGAGAACTGCTTTCATTGGTTACTGTGGCTAACTGCCAAGATCTCTCTATATATATATATGGCCTAGAAGAGAAATCATCTATAAATAATTCTGTGTAGAACTTAACTTAGGTCTAATTTCTCACAGTGGGGGGGGGGGGGGGTTACTCGATGAGCCAAAATTCTGAATGGTTTCTCTACAAGGGTTATGCGAGAATAAATATCAATACCTCTAGACAACACTTGCTGTTACTAACCTGTATCTTTTATAGAGAGATATACTTTATAGAACTTCACTCATTGGAACTTCTGTAATTCTCTATAAACCCACAAAAAACCTCACAGGTGTGCACAAACTCCCAACTTCCCGGCTTCATGTTTCAGCTTAACACCTGAGCTTTGTCGTCACCGATGATTGCTGATACTAAGGCTTTCACGCCATGGTGGTTGATTGTATTAGGTAACCGATGAATGGTATCCCCATCTTTCTCTCGTTCCAGATGTTGTTCCCCATCTTTCTCTCGTTCCAGATGTTGTAAGTCTATTTCCATGTCTTGATTGTTATTTTTCTTTTATACGTTTTGCCATGAAGTCTTGGATAGATAATGTGGTGGTTTCCCCTTGACTTCCAAATCCACATGGTGGTCTTTTACCTCTACTTTTGACAGCCATTTCCGACTGTAAGGACAAGTGAGTGCCCTGCTCTGCTCAGCTGCAGAGTTGTCCACTTATTCCGGTAGATACTCGGTCCCCAGAGCTGTGTTAGCCACACCGTGGTGTGTTTCCATCCTCTACCACGGGGAGGTGCAGTTGGGATTTTCCCTTCCTAAAGTTATGGTCTATGACCAAAACTCTCCAGTACTTTTTAGAGGACGAGAATTTTCTTTTAAATCCATGTAAAGTGTAGTGCACTCTTTCATAGGCCAATTGCGTTAGGTTGAAATATCAATGAGTTGGTATTTCGACCCTGTACACAGTACATATGAGAAATTCCCCCACCCGGGGTGGCTGCCGGTCCATATAGGTCGCTGGTTAAAAGCCAGCGTAACTTTGATAGCCGTACTGGGTCCACTCACCGTTAACACAGTTGTCCCAGGAAGATGTAATTCCTTCCCATTGAAATATTCGGCAATTAGCTCCACAACAGAAGGAGCCATATTTGAATACATTTCGATAGATTATTGTAGATTTTTCAACCAAAGTGATAAAAACATCGCCGCGGAGCAAGCAATATAGGATTGTAACAGACCAACAGCCTCGTCAACCCCAGTATGGTCCAGCTGTAATCGAGGAACATTTAAGCGGCTAGAGACGTTAGTGGCGGAACTTAGTATTTCGTTCCCTCTCGCTGTGCCCATCAATAAATTAACATGAAAGCAAATCGAACTTTATAGAAAGATGTCAACAAGAATATTCATAGTTTTGTCTCTGACATCTTTGTTTATTCTCTTGTATGGTTCTTCTTTTGACATGGTTAAAAACAAAAACAAAAAAGGAACTCATCGGTATCCAATTTACAAATAAAAATGCATCAATTATTGTTTCATTTTTTAAATATTTTCGGTACTTTTGCTTTCTTTCACCCCAAACAAACTTTGCGAGCTATATTTAGAGTCACCAGCTGTATTTAGCGCCGACGGTGATCTCCTCTGTGTTCGGGTGGAATGCGTGTCAGTGCGTTTCAATTGCCCCACACCACAGTGTTGTTTCTTTGGCTGTGGCAACCGTATCTGTGTGAGTGTCTGTCTCCCTTCGATCCTCATTTGCATCGGTCCTGCAATCACTTTCCGGTTAGGGTTAGGGTTAGGGGTAGGGTACACACACAACCCCTAACCCTAACCCTAATCCCTAACCCTACCCCCTAACCCTAACCGGAAAGTGAAAGAATAGTGCACCGCCTCATAGAATTGCGCACCGAGCTACGGCGCAACACACGGAAACCCCCTGGATGTTCGGCGCAACACAGGGAACCCCTGGATGTGACGTCATACCCTGGGATTCCCTTTTGTTTGGGGTGAAAGAAAGCAAAAGTACCATATTCTCTGTCTTTCCATTATTTAATTCCAAAGACGGTCGTGTTATCCGTCTCCACGGTAATTTAATCTCAATGTTTCTATTCTTAGTCTGTACGCCTGTCCAAATGGATACATTATTCTCCAAGATGTCGAAACAGGTCTTTTCTTGATGGATTCAAATCGTCAACTGCTTTATAACTTGTTGTTATTGCTATCCTACGTTCTACCCAATTTTCCTCTACGTGTATTTGGTGCGTTTGGTGCGCTTTAATCTAGCCTATTCTATTCAAAACTAAATTTAATTTCTAAATTCATCTCATCATGTTCCTCTTGTACCTTTCGGTGTCAAGGTGAAGTATAAACAGCGGAGAGAGCCCGCTTATGGGCTTCATGTATCGATATTCCCATGGACTCTGCTATTCCCTCCGTCCAATTCGTTATCTTAATTATATGTCCGAGCTTCATCATATCTATATCTATAAAACAGAGTGTATGTTTGTGGGTTTGTGGGTCTTGGATGCGTTCGATAACGGTACATCCGATTGAGATGAAATTTTCTACACGTCTTCCTTTCATTCCTGTGCAACCGACTATAATAATTTCTTAATGTAAAATCGTCGACTTATTTAATAACATTTACTTTTCCATTTCCATTATATAATGTCTATATAGCAGGGGGACTTCACTCTAGAAAAGTTATTTCAAGGGGCATAACTTTTAATAACATTTCTATATACTTTATAGTCATATTGTTGGACTTACTTGCACTATTGTTAAACTCTTTGTCTATAGTTATTTTCAGGCATATGAGTTATAATAAATAATGATATAATCTTTAAGGCATTTTCAAAGTTTTCATAAAAATAATGCATAATGCATAACATTGTAACCCATCTTTTTCTACAGTTTTCATTGAATGGTGTGTGGAAGGACATTCTTTTAAGTTACTGTGCGCCAAGAGCTGGGCGAAACCACGCCGGTCAGACAGACAGACAAACAGACAGTCGGGAACGGGAGAGCTTATATGACTACTTATATGAATTAAATGAGATGCTTCCCACCAGGGACTGGGTGAAGCCGGGCCGGGTCAGCCAGACAGACAGACAGACAGACAAACAAGCAGACAGACAGACTGATAGATAGATAGATCCCCTCCAGGGCCTGGGCGAAGCCGGGCCGGGTCAGCTAGTCGTCTTATATATAACAGTCTCTCTGTTATAGATAGCTTCTGATCGTCAGATGAAGTACCCCTTTCCAGAATGTTTCGGGCCTTTCGTCATCATGAAATGCCATGCCGACAGACGCGGGCGGCGATGGTTCGCCATCTCACACCAGAATCTCACATCAGGTCTGTGTTCTTGTCCCGACCATGCCATTCGGCTCTTTCCCTTCTTAAAAACCAAAGCAAAACAAAAATTATGAATATCCAAAATTAGAACGTCTTGTTGTGAATGTTATCAAATCAAATCAAATCAAATCAACTTTATTAGGGTCACAAATTGGGCGCGCAGGCCCGTCTTACATTCGGCCCTTCCAATCACTCGTCTTTCGTTCATCAAGAGCATTATACATTTACATAGGAAGAAAAATAAACATTGTGAAATGAATGTTGTAAACATAAACAAGGCTAATTACCATGTTATGAAGCCCATCTCCCACCTATCCATACATCACTCCACCCACACAACAACCCCACCTACCCACACACACGCGCACCAAGGGACACATACACACCCCACCTACCCACAAACACCCACACCAAGGGACAGATACATACCCCACCAACCGACCCATCCCCCTCCCACACATCCCCCACCCACACACACTGCCCTCACCTGATCCCCCAACCAAAACACACTCGCCACCCACAAACATTCCCATACCAACCCACACATCCCACGCCCATCCACATACACATCCTCTCCCCACCCACACCTCAAACCACCCACCCCCCAGCCATATCTCCATCGACAACATATTCCCCACCCATGCACACAATCCCCCACCAACCCACACATCGCACATCCACTCACACATCCCCAAACCATACACACACATCCCCACCAACTAACATGTCCCTACCCCCCCCCCCCACACACACACACATCTCCCTAACCACCCATACATCCCCAATCCACTCACACACACCCCACCACCCACACATACAACTTCCACCCACCCACACATGCCATAACCTAATCCCCCACCACACAATCCCCCACCCGCACATCACATACACCCCCTACCACGCACTATTCCCAACCCACGCACCATACACACATCCCTCAGCAACACATCCCCACTTACACAACACACACATATCCCCCATCCAGATACCACACAATATTCCCACCCACACAGATACCCTTACCCATCCACCCCACATACCCCCACCCACACACACATACCTCACCCACACAATATCCCCAACCAACACACCACACACCTCTCCCCACCCACACACGCATTCCCTACCCGTCCACCAACAGACACTCACTCACGCAAACATCCTCCACTACGCACCCACACACCCCCACCCACCTACCCCCAACCAAACATCTCTCGATCACAATACCCCTACTCACACACATCCTCCACCCACTCACACATCCCACCCCGACACATACAACTCCCTCACCCACCTACACATCCCTAAGCCACTCACACACCCCCACCCACACATTCCCCATCCATACACACATCTCCCACCCACACACCCCCACATACTTCCCCCAACCACCACAATTCCCTACTCACCCACACATATACCCCACCCATACGCACATTCCCCGCACCCATCACACACATCCCCCACACCACACACTATCCTCCACCCATACCACCACAAACATACCCTCCACCCACACATCATTCACACATCCCCCACCAACACACCGCACACATATCTCAAACCCACACACAATACACTTCTCCCCACCCGCACTTGCATCCCCAATCCACCCAACACAATTCCCTATCCACACAACCCCGCCTCCCACACATACTTCCTCAAACCATCCACACATCTCCACCCACATAAACACACATCCCCCGCATCCGTCCCATACACATATCCTCCACCCATACACACATCCCCCACACCCATTCCAACACCCCTACTTTCACCCCCACACATCCATTCACACATCCCACCAACACCCACAAATACCACTACCCACCAAAACCCACACACCCCAACCCATCCAAACGCATACCCACACCCACACAACCCCCACCCACACATATCCCCACACTCACACACATCCTCCACATACACTCACACTTCCTCACATCTAGACACATACAAAATGTCTCACGTTAGTATTGAAACTAGCATGAACAAACTCCCACACTTTACTCACACACATACACTGACACTTGTCATGAGCAGTCTCATAAAAATGTTAAACGTGGAGAAAAATGTGTACATAAAATGTATGTGACGTAAAAATAGTGATGCTCTCTCTCTCTCTCTCTCTCTCTCTCTCTCTCTCTCTCTCTCTCTCTCTCTCTCTCTCTCTCTCTCACACACACATTCACTCTCACGCTCACACATTCACTCTTCCGCTCATTCACTCTCACGCTCACTCATTCACTCTCACTCATTCACTCTCACGCTCACTCATTCACTCTCCCGCTCACTCATTCACTCTCCCGCTCACTCATTCACTCTCACGCTCACTCGTTCTGTCTCATTCACACTCACTGACTCTCTCACTCAAACTACAGTAATGAACATTAGTTTATATTATGCATGATAAAATCAAATGGTATTTAACTGATAATATGACAGATGAGAATACACAAACATATGGATTCGCGTGTTACATAACATGCGTGTTACATGACATGCATCTCCTCAGCTCTCTCTCTCTCTCTCTCTCTCTCTCTCTCTCTCACACACACATTCACTCTCACGCTCACACATTCACTCTTCCGCTCATTCACTCTCACGCTCACTCATTCACTCTCCCGCTCACTCATTCACTTTCCCGTTCACTCATTCACTCTCCCGCTCACTCATTCACTCTCACGCTCACTCATTCACTCTCACGCTCACTCGTTCTGTCTCATTCACACTCACTGACTCTCTCACTCAAACTACAGTAATGAACATTAGTTTATATTATGCATGATAAAATCAAATGGTATTTAACTGATAATATGACAGATGAGAATACACAAACATATGGATTCGCGTGTTACATAACATGCGTGTTACACGACATGCATCAGCTCAGCTCTCTCTCTCTCTCTGTATTATTTCATATACACACACTCACACGCATGCGCAGGCTCACACACACACTAACACATCAACTCTCCCACTGTCTCACTCTCTAACACACAATCCTTCGCACACACACACACTCACTCTCTCAATCACACAATCACTGCTGGCGATTTGGCAGCACACAGCCTTGCGTGGGTGTTTTACGAAATGGTATGGTTGCCAGTCGTTCAGATAACAATAGCAAACTACTTCCAGGAGATCACAACATCAAAAAATGCTGGTGGTGACTGCGACGTCCTGTGAGGGATATGGAACTAATTTTGTCTTTACCTTCTTCAAGCCCTCAGCATTGACCTTCTTTCATAACTACCAGGAATGTTTCTCCTGTGGTGCGATCGCACATCCACATTGGAGAGGTTTGTGCCATCTTGTCTGATTGGTATCAAAGTAATACAAGAGATGGAAACAGCTACCTACGTAGGTAGACAAGAGTATTTTGTAAACGATTTCTGATATAACTGTGAGGGCAGGGACTCTCATTGGTTCATTACCACAGACACAGAATAATCCACCAGTTAATATTACCATTTCACCCCCTCCCTCCCACTGCCAGGGCAAAAATATTACCATTTCACCCCCTCCCTCCCACTGCCAGAGCAAAACTAAGTCAAGCCCCTCCCCCACAAGTAAAGTTACTACAGCAAAGAATAGTGACTGTCGAATGACCCTAAATTGACCAGGTCTTTGTGTGTCCAGTCGTTCTGTGTTAGTTTCTTATATCTCGACCACCTCTTCCCACCCCACCTCTCTCGCAGAAGCCATACTCGCCTGTTTCAATTTAATAGGTAAAATGGGAGGCTGGCTGCAAGTTTTATTTATCTTTCATTGACTGATAATGTTAACATTGTTTACATTGGAACAATTCTAGTTTCCCACAAAAATGTTTCATCTTTTACTTTAATGTAACATTTAAGTCTGTATACGAGGGAAAAGGGGGGGGGGGGGGGCTTCAAATGAAAAGCTTTAACCGTGATATAAATTACAATAACTAAGCCAGGGTCTTGTAACCTGTCGATATTGTTGTTAAGAATGTCAAGAGTTTTAAGCACGTCACATCACTGTGCAGACGAACACGTTTACGTCTTAAGGACAGTTTAAAGATGGCCCCACTTTTGACATGCACCATCCGTTGTCTGTGTGTGTGTGTGTAATAGTGAAGGGATGAAACCTAAATAAATTCATCCGCGAATGAAGACCCAGTGTTTTTATGCATGACTGTCAGTCCAGCAAGTGTATGAGTGGGCTAAGAAGTCTTAAAATGCTGTGAACTCTGTGACAGACTTTTTGGTTCGATGAAGAGGTACAGCTGGTGGTGCATGAGCAGTTACACACGCGACCAAAATATTGTTTTCCTAAAAGAATGCAAGCACTTTATCGGCGTTGGAGGACTTGCAGTGAACACAATGGTGACCACATCGATAAATGATACATTTGTTCTTTTTTACTGTTTCAGAATATATTCGCCTAAAAAAACCACCAAAAAAAATAGTTTCTGGTTATCATTTGAAGCCAACCCGTATGTTTTAGGTGTGAATGAGACTACATGGAGTTTGACAGAATTTCGATCGGATGTTGTTTTAGGGATGCACGAAAGTAGATGAAGATTCTATCATCATAATCAAAATAAACAAACACCCTCCCCCCCCCCCCCTCCAAAAAAAAAAAAAACTAATTGGTGAGTGCTGTGGGTCGTTATTGATGTGTGATGCCGTGGGACACAATTATCACTGACTGGTGGTACATGATTGCTTGTGGTGAACACCACTTTAAGATGTCAGTAGTAACACCTTTACATTGGAAGTGTCATTCATTGTCTGAAATATGGGTCTACAAAGTGTGCCCATAAGTTTCATTAGTCTAGTGTGGTATTTGTCCATCAAGAATGATAATGACCATTCATTTCATCCAGTGGGGTTGAAAGTTTGGAGCCGTGAGTTCTAAGATGGCTGGTAAGGCCCAACTTGGCTCGAAATATTCTTTGACAATGTGGGAAAAGAACGCTTGACGTTCCATGAGGAAGATTCCTGCTGTTTTTTTTTTTTTTTTTTTTTTTTTTGGGGGGGGGGGGGGGGGGGGTCCAGTCTCTTTTGTTCTCACAGCTCTTGCAGTCCTGTTTGCTTCACAAGTGACTACACCCTGCGTAATGATGTGCGCCAGGAATTTCGGTCTTTGGCAGCAGTCTTCCTAGTGCCATGGTGAATTCCAAAAGCTTTTAGAATAACATGTTACCTGAGTGGTAAGTGACTGGTTGACTAGATATTCTATTTGACTCTACCTCATCCGCCCTTTTGTACATGACGAACCACAGTGACACATTACTTATATAAACTTCACAAAACACTGAACAGTTTTATAACCTTTACTGTGTCCTTGAATTCACATTAACAACGCTTCACATTATCTCAGGTTTCAATCATAATAACATACATATCAACACGGGTGATTAAAACTATCACATAACAGCGGCAACTTAAATGATGCCATTGCCACAACGAGCCTGACTCAGTCTAACTATGACCACGGTCATCCTCCAAGTGCCCGGTTGAGGAGCGACCTTTCTCTCCTGTTCATTGTCAAAGCGTGCTTCTCGCGTGCACACGCTTCGAATGTGATCATAGCTCACATTTCAGCTCATGACAGGGAGAAATTAATAACTATTCGCATATGTTACTATAGACACGCAGCACCCTTTAATACTTGAACAATAGACTAAACAAACAAGACGCGTGTAGACTTAACATCTTCCTTTTGACCTTCTTTAATTTTATATGTAAAATGCTTATGATTGATCAACGGTTACTGTAGCAGTCTGTGCTTTGTATAGATCTTGCGCCTTTTAAGGCATTTCAAAATCTTTTTTTTTCCAAATCTTATGGTCAGGACTCCTCCATGTCCATAATCTCCTTGCGTGCTGTTGATACCAGGTGTTTCAAATAATTATATCATGCTCTTTTGCTCAGTGTACACGTCTGCAACCTCTTTCATTCCGTATTGAACTTATTATAAAATTTGTAGTAGTCCATATGTTATAATAATGAATTTATAAGATTTGTAGTAGTCCATCTATATATATAAAAATCGTTGTATGTATGTATGCATGTCCGTCCTTTATGCGTTCGCGAACGGTAGGACCGATTGAGATGAAATTTTCTACACGTTTTCCTTTCATTCTTGTGCAACAAACTGTGATAGTTTTATCTATCAGCTATTACCTTCCTAAAATTTAATTTTGTAATTACATGACTGAACATAAGAAAATATAAAAATATATGACAAAAAGGGATATAACTTTTAGTACCATTGTTATATCTTAAGTTACGTCCCCTGGCTATAGATTAAATGAGTTGATTGACGATGAATTAAATTAGATGCTCCACATAGATAGATAGATAGATCCCCGCCAGAGCCTGGGTGAAGCCGGGCCGGGCAGCTAATAGTTATCATTTCTATCAAGGGGACTTAACATAAGAAAAGTTATTTCAAGCGTCATAACTTTTAATAACATCTCTATTATTTTATGTATAGATTGTTGTATTTATAAACTATTTTAGCCTATCCTTTGAAGTACCCAGCATTTACGTTTAGTAGTTTCAGGTTGCCCTTTTTCTTTTGGCCATGTACCATATTTCAATATCCTCTACTATATATGTAGACAATATTTGTTTGTGTGTGTGTGTGCCCTTTATCAGATTCAGATGAAATGCAATAGTTAGTTAAAAATCTAATTTTCTATTTTAGTGAAAGAGAGCACATGGTTTCTGGAAGGACATTCTTAAGTTAATTTTGTGTGTGTTGTTCATACTTTATGCATACCTTACACGCAGCACGCCTGTTAAAATACTGTTAAAATGCGGGGGGGGGGGGTGTTTCCCCAAAGATTTATAAACTCTTTGTCTATAGTTATTTACAGGCATATGAGTTATAATAAATAATGATACAATCTTTAAGGCATTTTCATAATTATCATAAAAGTAATGCATCTATTTAAATAGTGAAAATTTTCTAACACATCTTTTTACGTTTTAAAACCAGTGTTCATTATAAATAATGGATTTATTTTAGATACGTTAGAATTTTATTTCATTACTTTTTTCGGAGTGGAACTTTTGAAGTAATCGAAGCATTTGTTTTTTCCGTTCACTTTACGATGAATTAAATGAGATGCTCCACATAGATAGATAGATACATATATACATAGATAGATAGATCCCCGCCAGATCCTGAGCGAAGCCGGGCCGGGCGACAAATATTTATCATTTCTATCAAGGGGACTTAACATAAGAAAAGTTATTTCAAGGGTCATAAATTTTAATAACATCACTATTATTTTATGTATAGATTGTTGCATTGTTTTCACAGATTTATAAACTCCTTTCTGTAGTTATTTAAAGGCATATGAGTTATAATATATAGTGATATAATCTTTAAGGCATTTTCATAATAATTATCATAAAAGTAATGCATCTATTTAAATAGTGAAAATTTTCTAACACATCTTTTTATGTTTTTAAAACCAGTGTTCATTAAAAATAATGGATTTATTTTAGATACGTTAGAATTTTATTTCTGTACTTTTTTTCGGAGTGGAACTTTTGAAGTAATCGAAGCATTTGTTTTTTTTCCGTTCGCTTGGCGGAGAGAAGGTCAGTACACAATTAAATGGGTATATTCTCGATTTTGTTTTTGTTTTAAAAAAAAGTTGGCCGCGTGTGTCAACACATGCCATCACATGCGGATACATACATAGATAGATAGATAGATCCCCGCCAGAGTCTGGGCGAAGCAAGGCCGGGCAGCTAGTGTGTTATAATAATGAATTTATTATAACATCTGTAGTAGTGCATGTCCTATATCAATAAATTTATAAGTAATCCATGTACTATAGCAATGAACTTATTATACCACCTCAAGTAGTCTATGTACTATAGCAATGAACTTATTATACCACCTCAAGTAGTCCATGTACTATAGCAATGAACTTATTATACCACCTCAAGTAGTCCATGTACTATAGCAATGAACTTATTATACCACCTCAAGTAGTCCATGTACTATAGCAATGAACTTATTATACCACCTCAAGTAGTCCATGTACTATAGCAATGAACTTATTATACCACCTCAAGTAGGCTATGTACTATAGCAATGAACTTATTATACCACCTCAAGTAGGCTATGTACTATAGCAATGAACTTATTATACCACCTCAAGTAGTCTATGTACTATAGCAATGAACTTATTATACCACCTCAAGTAGTCCATGTACTATAGCAATGAACTTATTATACCACCTCAAGTAGTCCATGTACTATAGCAATGAACTTATTATACCACCTCAAGTAGGCTATGTACTATAGCAATGAACTTATTATACCACCTCAAGTAGGCTATGTACTATAGCAATGAACTTATTATACCACCTCAAGTAGTCTATGTACTATAGCAATGAACTTATTATACCACCTCAAGTAGTCCATGTACTATAGCAATGAACTTATTATACCACC
This sequence comes from Cepaea hortensis, assembly GCA_963921405.1. NCBI lineage: Eukaryota > Metazoa > Mollusca > Gastropoda > Stylommatophora > Helicidae > Cepaea > Cepaea hortensis. The sequence goes on from OY992895.1 coordinate 2,986,064, forward strand.
TCAAGTAGTCTATGTACTATAGCAATGAACTTATTATACCACCTCAAGTAGTCTATGTACTATAGCAATGAACTTATTATACCACCTCAAGTAGTCTATGTACTATAGCAATGAACTTATTATACCACCTCAAGTAGTCCATGTACTATAGCAATGAACTTATTATACCACCTCAAGTAGTCTATGTACTATAGCAATGAACTTATTATACCACCTCAAGTAGTCTATGTACTATAGCAATGAACTTATTATACCACCTCAAGTAGTCCATGTACTATAGCAATGAACTTATTATACCACCTCAAGTAGTCTATGTACTATAGCAATGAACTTATTATACCACCTCAAGTAGTCTATGTACTATAGCAATGAACTTATTATACCACCTCAAGTAGTCCATGTACTATAGCAATGAACTTATTATACCACCTCAAGTAGTCTATGTACTATAACAATGAACTTATTATACCACCTCAAGTAGTCTATGTACTATAACAATGAACTTATTATACCACCTCAAGTAGTCCATGTACTATAGCAATGAACTTATTATACCACCTCAAGTAGTCCATGTACTATAGCAATGAACTTATTATACCACCTCAAGTAGTCCATGTACTATAGCAATGAACTTATTATACCACCTCAAGTAGTCCATGTACTATAGCAATGAACTTATTATACCACCTCAAGTAGTCTATGTACTATAGCAATGAACTTATACCACCTCAAGTAGTCTATGTACTATAGCAATGAACTTATACCACCTCAAGTAGTCCATGTACTATAGCAATGAACTTATTATACCTCCTCAAGTAGTCTATGTACTATAGCAATGAACTTATACCACCTCAAGTAGTCTATGTACTATAGCAATGAACTTATACCACCTCAAGTAGTCCATGTACTATAGCAATGAACTTATTATACCACCTCAAGTAGTCCATGTACTATAGCAATGAACTTATTATACCACGTCAAGTAGTCTATGTACTATAGCAATGAACTTATTATACCACGTCAAGTAGTCTATGTACTATAGCAATGAACTTATTATACCACCTCAAGTAGTCCATGTACTATAGCAATGAACTTATTATACCACCTCAAGTAGGCTATGTACTATAGCAATGAACTTATTATACCACCTCAAGTAGTCTATGTACTATAGCAATGAACTTATTATACCACCTCAAGTAGTCCATGTACTATAGCAATGAACTTATTATACCCGCAATGCGAGTGTGGACGCCCAGAAGTGGCAGTGCTTAAGTGGCATATTAGGCCACGAGAGAAATGTTATTTTCTGTGGTGACTTCAACGCTAAAGGCAGATCATGGGGAAACACTTCCTCCAATACACAAGGGGAGGAGCTCGAGACTGCACTGGAAACCATCGACCTGGTTTGTATCAACAGTGGCTGTGTCACCAGGACAGCAAGCCGTCCAGGCGATGAGGACAGTGCTATTGATCTGGCGCTAGTTTCACCTTCACTCACTACAGTGTGTAGATGGGGTGTCCTAGGACACCATGGCAGCGACCACCACCCATGCAGCATATTGGTGGAGAAAGGCAGAACCAGGCAGCACAAGCTAAAGGTAAAGACGTTCCAGTATGACAGTACAGGGCAAGATGTGGTGAGTAAAATAAGACGTGACAAGCGCAGAACGTTTCAGGGCAGGAAGAAAAGGAAAACAAGCTGGGAGCAGCCACCGTGGTGGAGTTTCGAGGTGGAGAAGGCTTGGGTGGATAAGCGTAGTGCTGTAAGGAGATGGCAAAATGCCAAGAAGAACAGAGCTGGTCATCCTAGTCCCTGCTTGCACTTAGAAAGAGAGATGCACACAAAAGTAAGCTATTTCAAAAAACTGGTCACGGTGGTTAAAAGCGAAAAATGGGCAGAGGTGTGTCAAAGAGTAAGCACAGACAAGTCACTGAAATTGTTCTGGCGACTACATAAAAGCATGAGTGGTGTAGTCAAGAATAAGAGCATTTCTGACTTCCAAGGTGCTGACCTCATCTGGCAGAGGACTGACGAGGACAAGGGCAAAGCCCTCTTTGAACGCTACCTTGAGCAGAGCAACCAGACAGACATGGGAGGCCGGAATCTGGCCAAGGAGGTCACCTCAGACAGATGCAAGGCCCAGAACACTTCGGATGAAGACACAGTGACAGTGCAAGAAATCAAGGCTGTGCTTCGACGATCAAAAAACAGTGCTCCAGGTCCTGATGGCATAAGATACGACGACATAAATAGGTGTACCGACAATGAGCTAGAGAAACTAGCAGACATGTACAACAAAAGTATAGGGAGTGCTAGCATCAAGGAGGAATGGTTACACAGCTATCTGATTCCCTTGCCGAAGCCTGACAAAGACCACAAGAAAATTCAGGGATATCGAATTATAACCATGCAGAATACAATAGGCAAGCTGCTGGAGAAGGTAATTGCCAGGAAAATATCAAGCCAACTAGAGAGGCAAGGTGTTTTCCCACCTACCCTGGGTGGGTACCGTCCAAAAAGAGAAACCTGGACCAATGCAGCAGTCTTTGCCCATGATGTCTATGAAGGTTTCCACTCAGGCACTGAAACCGTTGCTGCAGCGATTGATCTTGAGGACGCATACAACAGAGTACCACTGGATTTTTTAATGTTTCAGCTTCTTGAACTAAACGTAAGTCCATTCCTCCTTAGTTGGATCGCTGCAGCTCTCTTCCAACGGAAAGTAGTTTTTAGATGTGGCAGTTGGACTTCGGAACCAACAACAATATATCCTGGCCTACCACAGGGATCACCATTATCTCCGGTACTGTTCAACGCCTACACAGTGAGAATCACCAGTGAGCAGATCACTGGACCTGGCAGGACATTGTCATATGCCGATGATGTTTTAGTGTATCGTCAGGGTAAGGATAGAGAGGAGGTTGCTGTGGAGCTACAAACCGAACTCAATCGCATAAGTACTTGGTGTGATGAAGCTGGGGCAATGGTCAACCCAACAAAGGCAACAGTGACTTGGTTCTCGTTGAATAATCATATTGTCAACAATCCAACACCAACTGTAATGCTGTGTTCAGAGACGGTGGAAAGAACGCAGGCAATGAATTACCTGGGGATACGGTTTGATCGAAGCCTTGCTTATAATGTGCACATAGACCAGGTGATAACAAAGGCCAAGCGGGGTTTGGCAGCGATGCGGGTGATGGCGGCAGCAAACTGTGAGCAGCGCCATCTATGTCTTCTGTACGAGGGGCTGGTCATGTCTGTTTTGGAATATGCAATGGCAATCCTGACTGTCAGCCATAAGCAGATAGAAAGGATGGAAAGGATACAAAATGAAGCTATGCGCATTATTCTTGGATGTACAAGAGATACAGCATGCAGGGCGATGCGCTACCTTCTTGATTTTCCAACCATTGAAGAGAGAATGCAAGTTTGCAGGGCACGCGCCTACCTCAGAATTAACGCAAACACACAGCATCCACTGCATAGTGAAATTAGGAAGGTGAAGGGCAGCAGGTTAAAAAGAGGACGGTCGTGGATGGGTCAAGCCGAGGACATTCTTCAACAGGTGTGTTCACTTGAGGACTTAGAACCTGGCGAGGAGTGGGTGCAAGTGCCAACAGACTTCTGCACATCCTTTTCAGTTTGCATCCAACTAGATAGAAAATGCAGACAAGAAAATCCGGCTGCTGTTGAGGCTGAAGTACAAGCGTTGATTTTCGAGAATTCGCTAGACAGTGACGCGGTCATCTACACAGATGGGTCGGTCATCCGACATGTGAGAAGCTCATGGGCCTTTACAGCTCGGGCCGGAGGGAGAATTGTGAAGGAGGACTCTGGTGCTTTCACTGAAACCACAAGTAGCCTGACCATGGAAGTCATGGCAGTAAGTAAAGCAATAACATGGTTCGAGACACAGACATTCACTAGGGCTTGTTTCCTTAGCGACTCAATGAACATGATCAAGAGGATAGAGGAGGGGTCGATCCGAAGAGAATGGTTGCTGCCTCTGAAGCGGTCTCGGCTGGCAAAGATTAGTTTCATCTTCGTGCCAGGGCATGCGGGAGTACAAGGAAATGAGAGGGCTGACAAGCTCGCAGGTGAGGCTACTGTTGAGGGCGGACGCGCCATGGACCAGGCTGACATTCTGAATGCTCTACGAGAAGTGACACTTTTGCAAGAACCAAGTGATGACTGTGAATCTACAACAATGGCCAGACTGCGAGAGCAGCAAATTAAAAGAGGGGTGGCCAAACAAGAACACTACGCAGGAAGCCAAAGAAGATTGATAAACCAACACAGAACTGGCGTCGTTAGCCGCTACACGCTGTGGGATTTGCTGAGGAGGGGATCCGAGCACTTATGGACTGAATGGTCCGATGTGCAACGAGGATGATCTGTCGACTAACTAACTAACTTATTATACCACCTCAAGTAGTCCATGTACTATAGCAATGAACTTATTATACCACCTCAAGTAGTCTATGTACTATAGCAATGAACTTATTATACCACCTCAAGTAGTCCATGTACTATAGCAATGAACTTATACCACCTCAAGTAGTCCATGTACTATAGCAATGAACTTATACCACCTCAAGTAGTCTATGTACTATAGCAATGAACTTATTATACCACCTCAAGTAGTCCATGTACTATAGCAATGAACTTATTATACCACCTCAAGTAGTCCATGTAATATAGCAATGAACTTATTATACCACCTCAAGTAGTCTATGTACTATAGCAATGAACTTATTATACCACCTCAAGTAGTCCATGTACTATAGCAATGAACTTATACCACCTCAAGTAGTCCATGTACTATAGCAATGAACTTATACCACCTCAAGTAGTCTATGTACTATAGCAATGAACTTATTATACCACCTCAAGTAGTCTATGTACTATAGCAATGAACTTATTATACCACCTCAAGTAGTCCATGTACTATAGCAATGAACTTATTATACCACCTCAAGTAGTCTATGTACTATAGCAATGAACTTATTATACCACCTCAAGTAGTCTATGTACTATAACAATGAACTTATTATACCACCTCAAGTAGTCCATGTACTATAGCAATGAACTTATTATACCACCTCAAGTAGTCTATGTACTATAACAATGAACTTATTATACCACCTCAAGTAGTCCATGTACTATAGCAATGAACTTATTATACCACCTCAAGTAGTCTATGTACTATAGCAATGAACTTATTATACCACCTCAAGTAGTCCATGTACTATAGCAATGAACTTATTATACCACCTCAAGTAGTCCATGTACTATAGCAATGAACTTATTATACCACCTCAAGTAGTCTATGTACTATAGCAATGAACTTATACCACCTCAAGTAGTCTATGTACTATAGCAATGAACTTATACCACCTCAAGTAGTCCATGTACTATAGCAATGAACTTATTATACCACCTCAAGTAGTCTATGTACTATAGCAATGAACTTATACCACCTCAAGTAGTCTATGTACTATAGCAATGAACTTATACCACCTCAAGTAGTCCATGTACTATAGCAATGAACTTATTATACCACCACAAGTAGTCCATGTACTATAGCAATGAACTTATACCACCTCAAGTAGTCTATGTACTATAGCCATGAACTTATTATACCACCTCAAGTAGTCTATGTACTATAGCAATGAACTTATTATACCACCTCAAGTAGTCTATGTATTATAGCAATGAACTTATTATACCACCTCATGTAGTCTATGTACTATAGCAATGAACTTATTATACCACCTCAAGTAGTCCATGTACTATAGCAATGAACTTATTATACCACCTCAAGTAGTCTATGTACTATAGCAATGAACTTATTATTGTCACCAACTGGCTGGGGTTAGATCCCAGATGGGCAACCACTCAGCCAAAATCATTTTCTTCTACTGGTGTTTAGTTCTGGATGCAGTTTAAGATCCCCTAACTCTGTCAGAAGGGACTAATTAACACCCCAGACCCCAGAGAGAAAACGTGGAACAAATGTCTGTTATGCTGATTTAAGACACTGTCCCTGATACTCAAGAAAACAGCCAAGAAGTGGCTCGTTGAAGATAGAATATATCTATATAGTTTTGGCTGTACTTGGTATCACCAGAAGTGAGAAAGGAGGAGTTAAGACATGCAACGTAATCTGGTTACTTATGACTGCATAGGCAAGATACCTCCCGGACATAGATTCCCACTTCTGGACAATATGTGCGAACCCCCACTAAATGATACAATAATGTGTGTACTTGATTACGCTACACAAACAATTATAAACATTTAGAATTATACAGACAACTGAGTTTAAAATACAACAACTGTGTTTATTATTGCTATTGATGATCATATGATGATGATGATGATGATTATGGTATGGTATACGTAACTTAAGAGGTCACATAGGTCATGCTTCCCCCAGTGAGACGCAGTTCACTGTCAGATTGAAGGAGTCCAAATTGGTCCCTCACAAGGCTAAGTCACTTCCTGATATGGGTTGTTGACTGTCCATTGCTCCTAAGAGATCTGGAATGAAACGAACGGAGATGGGTAGTATCTACGTCTACACATCTCAAAACACATATGTCTATACATTCATATAAACATACATTCAAGTCATAATATATGATGGTATGATGATATATATGATGGCATGTTACATAAACATATATCAGTTCTAAATAAATAAATAAATATATATATATATATATTAATAAAACTATTTAGAACATCTATAGCTCAAAACATACATATTCATATACATTTGTGTAATGGAGTGTTTCCCATATAAGTTCACCTCACTTACTCTTTCCCTTTCTGATTCATTCATACTGTCTTGTCGGAAGGGCTGGTCGCACAGTCCTGTCGAACATTAAATGCCTTCCCTGAATCTGTCTGGGATATTGAATGTCCTAAGTCATGTCTGTCCTCATGCAGACATCATGCAGACCAGGTGAACTGGTGCCATTCCTCAAACCAAGTGGTTTCACCATAATCTTGGTAGGCACTCAAAGTGTTGGTCCAAATAATCAATGTTAATTGGACGCTATCAAGAGACTGGTAGCTCTCAGGAATTTCTCCTAAGTAGTCAGTCTCCCCAATGTTTAACATCATACAGGATGAATCTAAATGTATCTCCTGTACATGAATAAGCCACACGCTCATGTAGCTTGGATAATGGATTTCTCCAAATTATCACATACAACAAATCAGACAACCAAGTGGTGAATAAAAGAAGAAAATAGTTCTCAGTGAAATCGTAAAGCTAGAACTGGAACATTAAGTACAAAGAAAATCCACCAGTGTAAAGTTTGGGAGAATATGCAGAACAAGAAACTACACAAGCCTTCAGACTAGCAGACAACTAATCAGAGTAATGGTCTTACCTGGGTTATAGCTAGGAAATCCTGTCATACGACTTCGTACAGAAGTCCAACAGAACGAAATGTTAATATTTCTCCAGTAGGTATCCTAAGAATGCTATTGTGAATTTGCGTCTGAAGTCTTGCTGGCCATGCATGTCGTTTTATTCTATTCAATTCCTGGCTAGTTTCCAGGTTGGTTAATTAATATGTCCAAGTTCCTGTTAGCTCCACCTATTTTTCATGTAGGACGATTTACCTAGATGGATTAAGTGCCAAATTCTTTTCACCCCTCCTCCTTTCCTGTGAAGGGTAGTTTCATCTATCAATCAAATTGACCGATGCCCCCCACGCCTGAAACAATGAAACCTGCTTTGGCGGCAATGCAGTTGCGTCATTACATTCCAATAGGCTGGTAACACCAGCCTTCCCGGTTGCTGGCAGGAATGTGTCAGCCATGTGTTTCTACTTTGCCCCGTAGTATTGCGGAGAGGTGTTAAGCATCTGGTCCTAATTGCTCCTTTGTGGTGGCAATTACAGACGTCCCGGCTCCACAAAGTCTGGACTTTTAGATAGGTGTTAGGCCTGCATTAAATTGCCGTCTTTGGATCACACGGGGTTTTCCCCTGAGTAGCACTGCCATGTATTATTTCAGACGGGTCTGGCTGACCCTCTTATCTCCCATTCTGCCGTGGCTGGTTCACACGTTAGGTCCTGTTGAACTAAGGTGTTAGGTGTCTGCCCCTATTCCAACCCCAGAATTGTAAACTAACACGTCAATCTCAACTGACTGGCTCCGCGATGTATCAACGCCGTCGGCCCCAGCCTAGATTTCACACTTTGTCTTTCTCGTCCCTTGTACTGAAAACAATGAGTTTTCAACCTTTGATAGCGCCCGCCCCGACTGGTGCCGTGGTGTCTGGGTTTTAACTTTGATCTGGACATCAAAGCTTTCTCAGACCTAGCATTACAGAAATGATGGGGCGTGCGTGGTCAAAATGTATTTTCCTCTTGTTTTCAAGTTTATTGCATTTCTATCATTTTCTGGTGGACGTTTATGCTTTTAGAGAATGATAGAAAAATTATGTGGGCTCTTTAATTCCTTTTTAACTTGGGTCATTCGGATGCTGCTGGGGCTGTCCCGTCACAATTATACCACCTCAAGTAGTCTATGTACTATAGCAATGAACTTATTATACCACCTCAAGTAGTCTATGTACTATAGCAATGAACTTATTATACCACCTCAAGTAGTCTATGTACTATAGCAATGAACTTATTATACCACCTCAAGTAGTCTATGTACTATAGCAATGAACTTATTATACCACCTCAAGTAGTCTATGTACTATAACAATGAACTTATTATACCACCTCAAGTAGTCCATGTACTATAGCAATGAACTTATTATACCACCTCAAGTAGTCTATGTACTATAACAATGAACTTATTATACCACCTCAAGTAGTCCATGTACTATAGCAATGAACTTATTATACCACCTCAAGTAGTCTATGTACTATAGCAATGAACTTATTATACCACCTCAAGTAGTCCATGTACTATAGCAATGAACTTATTATACCACCTCAAGTAGTCCATGTACTATAGCAATGAACTTATTATACCACCTCAAGTAGTCCATGTACTATACATTGGCACCTTGCCGTCTTGACAGACGATAGTTTGTGCTTTAAAAAGGCATAATAACTTTTAACTATGGCGGTAGCGAGTGTGACTGATAAGGCCAATTTGCGCTGTAAATGTCCGTTCACAGTGGGTGCATGTGAACATGTGGTCATTTCCACCATCATGCACCATCTTACGTCTCAAACGCTTGGTGTGTGACTTTTCTGCAATAATTTTCTCCTTTGACTTTATTCCATTTCTGATATTTGCCCTCCATGCAACACGTTCAGCGGCGACTTGCTCCCAATGTGCATTATCAATGCCTGTATCAATGATGTCCCGCTTACACACATCCTTGTATCGTAGTAGAGGCCGACCCTGAGATCTCTTACCCATCTGTAATTCACCAAAAAAGATATCCTTTGGTATTCTACCATCATCCATCCGCCTAAGATGTCCTATCCATCTAAGTCTACGAAGACTGAGCATGGAATAAACTGTCACACAACCTGATCTTTCCAATACTTCAGTATTTGTGATTTTGTCTTGCCACTTAATACCAAGAATTCTTCGCAGACACCGCATATGAAAGCTGTTTAAATTGTTCTCTTGGTGTGAGTAAGTTGTCCAGGTTTCACTGCCATAGAGAAGAGTACTAAGGACACAGGCTTGATAGACAAGGACTTTTGTTTTGGCAGTAAGCTTCCTGTTCTCCCAGACTCTTTTTCTTAACCTGTTCATTGTTGTTGCTGCCTTACCAATCCGGATGTTGATTTCCTGATCTAGGGATAATTTGCTATTTACCACCGATCCTAGATATGTAAAATGGTCTACTATCTCTAGTTCGGCGTCGTCAATAAAGATTGATGGTACCCCATGTGCACCTTGTGACATAATCTGTGTCTTCTTTTTGCTAATTGTTAAACCAAATTCAGAACAAGCATTGGAGAATGCAGATAGTAGACATTGCAATTCTTCCTCAGAGTGGGTCGTAACTGCAGCATCATCTGCAAAAAGCAACTCTCTGATCAGTACCCTCCTAATTTTGGTCTTAGCCTTCAATCTCTGAGCATTGTAGAGGCCGCCATCTGAGCGTGAGTGAATGTATATACCACCATCCTGATCACGAAATGCATATTTCAGTAGAAGTGAAAAGTATATTCCAAAGAGGGTGGGAGCTAGTACACAACCTTGCTTAACTCCACTCTTGATTTCAAATTCTTCAGAAGTTGCACCATCAAACTTGATTATACCCTTCATGCCTGTGTGGAACGATTCCACAATGGACAGAAGAGTTGGTGGGCAGCCAATCTTCTTTAGTGCTTTGAACAGACCCTCACGACTGACCAAATCAAATGCCTTTGTGAGGTCGATGAAGGCAATAAACAGTGGTTGATTCTGTTCACGGCATTTTTCTTGCATTTGTCGCAATGAGAATATCATATCAGTGGTAGACCGGTTCTGTCGAAAGCCACACTGTGATTCGGGGTAGACTTGATCTCCTAGGACTTGAAGTCTGCGCAGAACAATTCTGGCAAATACTTTTCCAACAATACACAGAAGTGAGATACCCCTATAGTTGTTGCAGTCGCTCCGATCGCCCTTGTTCTTGTACAGTGTTATGATGCTTGAATCTTTGAAATCCTGTGGGACTTGTCCTTCACGCCAGCATAGCTCTATTAGCTGGTGGATCTGTATAGTGAGTGTGTCTTGCCCACTCCTGATAACCTCTATTGGAATCCCATCCTTACCTGGAGCCTTGCCAGATGCAAGTTCATTTATAGCACACTTAACTTCTGTTATGGTGGGAAGTGTGTCCAGGTGGTCAAGAGTTGGTAGAGCCTCTATGGCGTTGAGGGCTTTATCCGCTAGTTTGGTCTCACTTGAGTAAAGCTCCAAATAGTGCTCTACCCATCTGTCCATCTGCTGTTTCTTATCAGTGATGACTTCTCCAGTCAAGGTTTTCAATGGTGCACTTCTTTTGATCACTGGACCACAGGCTTTCTATGTACTATAGTAATGAACTTATTATACCACCTCAAGTAGTCTATGTACTATAGCAATGAACTTATTATACCACCTCAAGTAGTCTATGTACTATAGCAATGAACTTATTATACCACCTCAAGTAGTCTATGTACTATAGCAATGAACTTATTATACCACCTCAGGTAGTCTATGTACTATAGCAATGAACTTATTATACCACCTCAAGTAGTCCATGTACTATAGCAATGAACTTATTATACCACCTCAAGTAGTCTATGTACTATAGTAATGAACTTATTATACCACCTCAGGTAGTCTATGTTCTATAGCAATGAACTTATTATACCACCTCAAGTAGTCCATGTACTATAGCAATGAACTTATTATACCACCTCAAGTAGTCCATGTACTATAGCAATGAACTTATTATACCACCTCAAGTAGTCTATGTACTATAGCAATGAACTTATTATACCACCTCAAGTAGTCCATGTACTATACATTGGCACCTTGCCGTCTTGACAGACGATAGTTTGTGCTTTAAAAAGGCATAATAACTTTTAACTATGGCGGTAGCGAGTGTGACTGATAAGGCCAATTTGCGCTGTAAATGTCCGTTCACAGTGGGTGCATGTGAACATGTGGTCATTTCCACCATCATGCACCATCTTACGTCTCAAACGCTTGGTGTGTGACTTTTCTGCAATAATTTTCTCCTTTGACTTTATTCCATTTCTGATATTTGCCCTCCATGCAACACGTTCAGCGGCGACTTGCTCCCAATGTGCATTATCAATGCCTGTATCAATGATGTCCCGCTTACACACATCCTTGTATCGTAGTAGAGGCCGACCCTGAGATCTCTTACCCATCTGTAATTCACCAAAAAAGATATCCTTTGGTATTCTACCATCATCCATCCGCCTAAGATGTCCTATCCATCTAAGTCTACGAAGACTGAGCATGGAATAAACTGTCACACAACCTGATCTTTCCAATACTTCAGTATTTGTGATTTTGTCTTGCCACTTAATACCAAGAATTCTTCGCAGACACCGCATATGAAAGCTGTTTAAATTGTTCTCTTGGTGTGAGTAAGTTGTCCAGGTTTCACTGCCATAGAGAAGAGTACTAAGGACACAGGCTTGATAGACAAGGACTTTTGTTTTGGCAGTAAGCTTCCTGTTCTCCCAGACTCTTTTTCTTAACCTGTTCATTGTTGTTGCTGCCTTACCAATCCGGATGTTGATTTCCTGATCTAGGGATAATTTGCTATTTACCACCGATCCTAGATATGTAAAATGGTCTACTATCTCTAGTTCGGCGTCGTCAATAAAGATTGATGGTACCCCATGTGCACCTTGTGACATAATCTGTGTCTTCTTTTTGCTAATTGTTAAACCAAATTCAGAACAAGCATTGGAGAATGCAGATAGTAGACATTGCAATTCTTCCTCAGAGTGGGTCGTAACTGCAGCATCATCTGCAAAAAGCAACTCTCTGATCAGTACCCTCCTAATTTTGGTCTTAGCCTTCAATCTCTGAGCATTGTAGAGGCCGCCATCTGAGCGTGAGTGAATGTATATACCACCATCCTGATCACGAAATGCATATTTCAGTAGAAGTGAAAAGTATATTCCAAAGAGGGTGGGAGCTAGTACACAACCTTGCTTAACTCCACTCTTGATTTCAAATTCTTCAGAAGTTGCACCATCAAACTTGATTATACCCTTCATGCCTGTGTGGAACGATTCCACAATGGACAGAAGAGTTGGTGGGCAGCCAATCTTCTTTAGTGCTTTGAACAGACCCTCACGACTGACCAAATCAAATGCCTTTGTGAGGTCGATGAAGGCAATAAACAGTGGTTGATTCTGTTCACGGCATTTTTCTTGCATTTGTCGCAATGAGAATATCATATCAGTGGTAGACCGGTTCTGTCGAAAGCCACACTGTGATTCGGGGTAGACTTGATCTCCTAGGACTTGAAGTCTGCGCAGAACAATTCTGGCAAATACTTTTCCAACAATACACAGAAGTGAGATACCCCTATAGTTGTTGCAGTCGCTCCGATCGCCCTTGTTCTTGTACAGTGTTATGATGCTTGAATCTTTGAAATCCTGTGGGACTTGTCCTTCACGCCAGCATAGCTCTATTAGCTGGTGGATCTGTATAGTGAGTGTGTCTTGCCCACTCCTGATAACCTCTATTGGAATCCCATCCTTACCTGGAGCCTTGCCAGATGCAAGTTCATTTATAGCACACTTAACTTCTGTTATGGTGGGAAGTGTGTCCAGGTGGTCAAGAGTTGGTAGAGCCTCTATGGCGTTGAGGGCTTTATCCGCTAGTTTGGTCTCACTTGAGTAAAGCTCCAAATAGTGCTCTACCCATCTGTCCATCTGCTGTTTCTTATCAGTGATGACTTCTCCAGTCAAGGTTTTCAATGGTGCACTTCTTTTGATCACTGGACCACAGGCTTTCTATGTACTATAGTAATGAACTTATTATACCACCTCAAGTAGTCTATGTACTATAGCAATGAACTTATTATACCACCTCAAGTAGTCTATGTACTATAGCAATGAACTTATTATACCACCTCAAGTAGTCTATGTACTATAGCAATGAACTTATTATACCACCTCAAGTAGTCCATGTACTATAGTAATGAACTTATTATACCACCTCAAGTAGTCTATGTACTATAGCAATGAACTTATTATACCACCTCAAGTAGTCTATGTACTATAGTAATGAACTTATTATACCACCTCAAGTAGTCTATGTACTATAGCAATGAACTTATTATACCACCTCAAGTAGTCCATGTACTATAGCAATGAACTTATTATACCACCTCAAGTAGTCTATGTACTATAGTAATGAATTTATATAACTTTAGTATTCCATGTGCTATATCAATGAACTAATTGTAAAATTGATAGTTGTCCATGTACTTTAAGAAATGAAATGATAGAGCTCTAGTATTCTATGTACAATACTATGTACTAATCATAAGCCAAATGTCTCTAAATCATGAGCCAAATGTCTGTCAATCATGAGCCAAATATCTGTCAATCATAAGCCAAATATCTGTCAATCATAAGTCAAATATCTGTCAATCATAAGCCAAATATCTGTCAATCATAAGCCAAATATCTGTCAATCATAAGGTTTTATGTCATAGGAGGGAACTGTCCTCAAGGTGGTAGTCCTTGTGTAATAATTCCTGTAACCAGTTATACTTCTGTTTTGAGCATTGTTGACGGAACAGTCAGAGGGTAACAACATTTATCTTCTGTATCTAAATGTACAAAACGAATGTTACAGACACCGTCAATTGGATGATTCAATGTGATGAATGGAGTTTCACAATTATTTAAATCTGCAAATATCACCAGTGTGTCAGTACGAACAAGAGCACCAATAATATCACAACTGCCATTCCAAATTTGGTGACGCTTCAACTGAACACGTTCATCTGTTGCAACAACAGAGCAAACATTCATATGATTAATGCAAGTTGTCACATTCCATAGAGAACCATGCATTGATAACACATACAGTTGATCATTGTGGATAAAAGTAACAAAGTTACACACAGCTTGGATGGTCATAATATCCCAGGTTCCTAGATGTGTTGTTGTGTTGAAGGAATATATTGTGTTGTCATCAGACTCAGTAACATAAAAGATTATATTGTCCTTAAATATATTAACAAACACACAATTGATTTCCCTCTTGAAGTTACTAACTTGAAACCAGTCACAATTTTTAGCATCACATCGCTTTCTGTACACACCGTTATCTTTAAATGTGTAACAGAAGTCACCCACAATGGCAGAGCAAGATCCAACATCGTTAATGAATGTGATACTGTTTTGTGACAATGGAAATTTGTAAACGGTCATGTCCATTGTTATTTTCTTTCCACGGTAGGTTTTTGTAGTAATGAAAATACAATTGTTCAGTGTATAACAGTTCACCATAGACACAGCAGACATGAAATGGAAGAACTTGTTTCTGTCTAATGAGTAAGCATGCATGTTACCTCCTTTTAGAAAAACAACAACATCTTCTGTTTTCACAGAACGATCATCAGAGGCAGCAACAGAATTAGTGGGCAAGACTTTGTTCTTGACAAATTCCCACGCTTTACTGTGAGCCTCTAAAGCCTGCCTGACAATATCTCTGGTTTCTTTGACACCCATGATCAAGTCCGTGTCTGCCAACATTTCCAGACAGTCCCTGCTGGCTTCACTGAGTCGACACAGTTTTAGCAGGCTCCCTAAAGATGCTTTCCTGGCAGCAGGTGTCTCTGAGAGAAACTGTGCAACAATCTGAAGACAAGACTCCTGACTAGATGCAGGAGGCTTCTGAAGTATGACCTCAACACTTCCTTTATGGCCATTGTTGACATCTGTAGAATTATCTGACATCCAATCACTAACAATATTTGTATCTTGGACTTCCAGAATTTTACCTGCACAAGATTGTCCTACATTATTTCCACGAGGTTCATGGCTAACCCACTTTAGGATGGACTCTAGAAGATTATCTTGTTTGTCCACCTTCAGGTTTCTATCAGTGAGAATCTCATGTAAAGCTTTGGATGATAACAGCATAAAAATCTGGCATCTGCTGAAGTATTCAAAGTTCTCTGCCATGAATTCATGAATCATCTTTACAATCTTTTCTGACTGCAACAGAAGTGCATTGGTGTAAATTTCAAGAACATTCTCTCGGGTCATGTGACTGCTAACAAATGTTTCACATTTTGATACCAAAACTGGAATCTGTAATTCATGGACAGCATGCCAGAACTCTATCATATTTTCTGTATTAAGTCCATTCTCACCTTTATAAATAGCATTGAGAACCAGCTGAAAGATTCCTGGAGATATGCCTCTGATATTTACTTTTCTAACATGATGTGCAGTTTCACCTCCGACCTCAGATCGCAATAACACATAAAAGAATTCAGAACAGGCACACAGAATGAACCGATTGCAGTAGAACTCACAGCCATTAATGTTTATCTGCAAATCTGTGAATTGTTCTTGTAGCCAAAGTTGGCCAATGTTTCCCACAATTCCACAAGCGATTTCAGGATCAACCTCCATGATGACCTAGTTAATCAAACTGCTGCAGGTGTGTCTCAAGCTGACCTGTGGTCCTGTGGTTGTTGGTTCCTCACACGACAGGCATCACTTCTAGTCTGGATACAGTTCTCCGAGATCTACAGATCATACAGTCATCAATATTTATTTTTATGCTATTTTATTTCATACACATTTCATAATAAATAGAAGTTTACTGATGTATAAATACATTTAAAGAACTAACTTTAATTAGAATTATCATTCTATGGTAGGACCAAGTGTTCTACAAGAGTTTATAAAAATAAAAGAGTCCAAAATATAACTTTTATCTTTGAGTCATTCATGAAGCAAGTCCTTTGCACAACATCACTCTCATGACATTCCCCCTGTACAAGACTCTAGATCTGCCTCTAGTTCCCCTGCCTCAAACATGTGCATGCCAAGGATGTCTGTAATGTCCTGTAGCCACCTGTATGTTGTTCCACCCATCTCCCAGGATGTCTGTAATGTCCTGTGGCCACCTGTACATTGTCCACCCATCTCCCAGGATATCTGTAATGTCCTGTAGCCACCTGTATGTTGTTCCACCCATCTCCCAGGATATCTGTAATGTCCTGTAGCCACCTGTATGTTGTTCCACCCATCTCCCAGGATGTCTGTAATGTCCTGTGGCCACCTGTACATTGTCCACCCATCTCCCAGGATATCTGTAATGTCCTGTAGCCACCTGTATGTTGTTCCACCCATCTCCCAGGATGTCTGTAATGTCCTGTGGCCACCTGTATGGTGTTCCACCCATCTCCCAGGATGTCTGTAATGTCCTGTGGCCACCTGTATGTTGTTCCACCCATCTCCCAGGATGTCTGTAATGTCCTGTGGCCACCTGTATGGTGTTCCACCCATCTCCCAGGATGTCTGTAATGTCCTGTGGCCACCTGTATGGTGTTCCACCCATCTCCCAGGATGTCTGTAATGTCCTGTGGCCACCCATCTCCCAGGATGTCTGTAATGTCCTGTGGCCACCTGTATGGTGTTCCACCCATCTCCCAGGATGTCTGTAATGTCCTGTGGCCACCTGTACGTTGTTCCACCCATCTCCCAGGATGTCTGTAATATCCTGTGGCCACCTGTACGTTGTTCCACCCATCTCCCAGGATGTCTGTAATGTCCTGTGGCCACCTGTACGTTGTTCCACCCATCTCCCAGGATGTCTGTAATGTCCTGTGGCCACCTGTATGGTGTTCCACCCATCTCCCAGGATGTCTGTAATGTCCTGTGGCCACCTGTACATTGTTCCACCCATCTCCCAGGATGTCTGTAATATCCTGTGGCCACCTGTACGTTGTTCCACCCATCTCCCAGGATGTCTGTAATGTCCTGTGGCCACCTGTATGTTGTTCCACCCATCTCCCAGGATGTCTGTAATGTCCTGTGGCCACCTGTATGTTGTTCCACCCATCTCCCAGGATGTCTGTAATGTCCAGTGGCCACCTGTATGTTGTTCCACCCATCTCCCAGGATGTCTGTAATGTCCTGTGGCCACCTGTACGTTGTTCCACTCATCTCCCAGGATGTCTGTAATGTCCTGTGGCCACCTGTACGTTGTTCCACTCATCTCCCAGGATGTCTGTAATGTCCTGTGGCCACCTGTATGTTGTTCCACCCATCTCCCAGGATGTCTGTAATGTCCTGTGGCCACCTGTATGTTGTTCCACCCATCTCCCAGGATGTCTGTAATGTCCTGTGGCCACCTGTATGTTGTTCCACCCATCTCCCAGGATGTCTGTAATGTCCTGTGGCCACCCATCTCCCAGGATGTCTGTAATGTCCTGTGGCCACCCATCTCCCAGGATGTCTGTAATGTCCTGTGGCCACCCATCTCCCAGGATGTCTGTAATGTCCTGTGGCCACCTGTATGTTGTTCCACCCATCTCCCAGGATGTCTGTAATGTCCTGTGGCCACCCATCTCCCAGGATGTCTGTAATGTCCTGTGGCCACCCATCTCCCAGGATGTCTGTAATGTCCTGTGGCCACCTGTATGTTGTTCCACCCATCTCCCAGGATGTCTGTAATGTCCTGTGGCCACCCATCTCCCAGGATGTCTGTAATGTCCTGTGGCCACCCATCTCCCAGGATGTCTGTAATGTCCTGTGGCCACCCATCTCCCAGGATGTCTGTAATGTCCTGTGGCCACCTGTATGTTGTTCCACCCATCTCCCAGGATGTCTGTAATGTCCTGTGGCCACCCATCTCCCAGGATGTCTGTAATGTCCTGTAGCCACCTGTATGGTGTTCCACCCATCTCCCAGGAATCAAACCTTCCATTGCTGTTCTCCCTAAGCCACTGCCACGTTTAATGTCATCATCATCATGTGCCATGTCTACAAGCGTGGATGGTCATGGTTCGCCACCTCACCCCACCCCCCCCCCCCCCCCCCCCCAGTCTAGGATCAGGTTTCTGTTTGTGTCCCAATTATACCATGTGGTCCAGCCTTGCTCTTCTTCCATCAAGTTCCCCAGTTTTACAGCTGAGTTTTTGTCATACCATGCCCAACAACTATTGACGGTCTTATGTCTCATTTTTCTAATCAGGTTATGGTTTTCTTCTTCTTCTTCTTCTTCTTCTTCATCTTCTTCTTCGTCTTCTTCTATTTCTTCTTCTACTTCTTCTTTGTCTTATTCTTCTTGTTCTTCTGCAATCATCCGGAGTGTTTTTCAGACATAATTGCCCTGGGGCATTCGACTCTTACTGTTGTGTTGTCTTCCACATCCCAGCTAGTCAAGTTAGAATGGCCGAAGACTTCATGATAAGCCCTCAAGAGAAGGCAGGGGCAGTCCGTGAGTATTATCCACCATCCAAGGAGGCTTCCATAATTACAGAGCCGACACATAGCACTCTGGTACTGGGCTCACCCAAGAATCGCTACGTCCCACACATGGCTGCTGTAATTCCTCACTTCCATGTATTGGGCATTTCATTTGCCATGGGCCACTCCCCCTGCAAACCAGGAATGGCCAGTCTGCAGATGACATCCACTCAGAAAGCTTTCGTTCGGACTTTCACACAATGGATTCACTAGCCAAGTGTTCCATTTCATGTTAATGAGACTTTTGGACTTTCTGCGGGTGTTTGTTGACCATTGTAGTATACATCTTGCAAACCGCCCCATCGCTGATTGAATTTCCCAACACAACCCTTCAGTTAGCAACAGCGCCAACAACCACCACCATTAGAATTCAATTCAAATATTAAAAAATGAAGTAATTAGCGCCTATAGTTTAAGAAGAAAGATGAAATTTACATCATCTTAATTTGAAAAAAGAGCACTGATTAAAAATGGGGACAACAATATTCTAAAAATAGCCAAAAAAGAGCTCAGCCATTGGCCACGACTCGGAATGATGTCAGAGCCCAGTCGAGGAAGGGCAGGAGAAAAAAAAACAACCAAGTGTCTTTGAAAATGGAGTGAAGACCGACAGAAGGGCAGTGTGTGTAAAATGAAAAAACCTTCAGCAATCGCTCAAGAGAAGGTCCACTGGAATTGATGGCATGGTGTCCTCTACTCACAATTCATCTGAAGTTTAGCCAACTCCATTAGAGGAAGAGAGAAAAGTGCCGGCCTATTAAGCAGCCAGTGAGCTAGTAAAGCAAAAACCTAGTCTGGAGCCTGAAGCCTGGCGACGCTATGCTTGAAGAAGACATTAAGGTAAGCACACTGTAATATTAAGTTAGTTATGCTCCTTTCCCGGGAAACAGTAAGTTGGTGTCCTATAAAAATGTGGTTAGTCCTTAAGAACTTATTTCAGGAGAGACTAAGTACTATATTCAGATGTAGTTCATAGATGATCTGTGCACTAAGTTAACCCATAATAAGGTTTTTTTTCCCGGTTATGCTGCTTCTATGTAAGCATAAGCATAATGCCTAGGTTGTGCATTTTACTCCTTAAGCAGTTAAGCTAAGTCAGTAGTGATTTAGGAGATAATGATTAACTTAGGATTTAGGAGATTAGAATCCATAGTTCAGTAGTAAGGAACTATCTGAAATATGCATTCACTAAGTAGGAGGAATTAGGTAATTCGTCCTAGAAACAGTACATGGGCACATAAAATGTTAAATAGTTCCCTATGTGTTATCATAAAATCCTGTGTGTTCTATGGAAGCATTCATGTGGTGATTCAATTGTCACTTCATCGGTGTTAAATATATGAATTTATTTTTTAGCTTATTGATTGTGAGTCACCTAATTTTGCTTATTCATCATCCATGCCAGTAGGGGTATGATTTATGTTGAATGATTGTAGATTGGGTGAGGAGAAGTGGCATACTGAGGATGAGTATAGTCAATCAATCAATCACCTGTTAGTAGGTAAATTGATGCATACTGCCATGTCTATCAGAGGAGAAGATGATAGTGGTACCCATGCACTAAATGACAATTTATTGTGCCTCTACGTATGACGCCATTCTGTATTCCATATCACTCATGATACAATTATGTGGTTTTGTTTCCTGAATTGTGTTTGATGTATGATGATGATGAATCTTATGGACGAGTAAAGTAAAGACATATACCGACATGTTGAACAGGAGGGAGGATGCTCCTCCTCAAATCATTTGGGAGGAACCCACCTGAATGTCATAGAGGAGATGATGCCATAATGTACTTATATTGTTTATAAGTAAATACTCATTTCATGTAGTGAAGGAATTAAGACACCTAATGTTTGAGGCCTTCTCTTTTAAATGGAAGGATAACTAGGGAAAATAATTATGTACACAGGGGAATGGTGAAATTCTGAATCGATCAAGGTATTACTCAACCCGGAGACCATGGGTGACAGGCATGGGCGAAGATGACACTGCTTATCTGGTAGTCTAAACCTTGAGGGCCCTCTAGTGGAGGATTGGATGGAGAGGAACCAGCTGTGGGGTTGATAACTGTTGGGGGACACTAAGACCCCCCCCCCCAAAAAAAAAAAAAAAACATAGCACTCTGGTAATGGGCTCACCCAAGGAATTTGCCATGTCCTGCACATGGTTGCTTTAATTCCTCACTTCCATGTATTGGGCATTTTGTTTGCCACAGGCCGCTCCATACACAAACCAGGAACGGTCAGTCTGCAGACGACGTCCACTCGGCGAGCTTTAGGTTCAGACAAGTGCTGGACGCTGTGCCCGAAAAAACAAAATAGAGCTGTTCCGGGCATAGAGGACATTCCACTCTCACTCAGACATTTTTGCGCTGTGCAAATTTTATTTGCACCATATGCCAACACATCTGACTTCCGGCATTTTTGTCCAGGTTAACCTTCCTGTGGGTTTCGAGGGACATTTGACTCCCACTGTTGTGGTGTCGTCCACATCTCAGCTGGTCAAGTTAGAACGGCCAAGGTCAAGTTAGAACGGCCAAAGACATCACGGTCAACCCCCAAGGGAAGGCAGGGGCAGACCATGGGCATTCCACACCATCCAAGAAGGTTTCCATAATTGCAGAGTCGGCAGACAGTGCTCTGGTACTGTGTTCACCCAAGAAATTGTATCGTCCTGCGCATGGCTGCTTCATTTCCTCACTTGCGTATATTGGGCATTTCGTTTGCTACTGGCTGCTCCCTATGCAAACCAGGAATGGTGAGTTTGCAGAGAACATCCACTCAGCAAGCTTTGACTTCGGACTTAATGAATTTAATGTCACATAAAGGATTCGATAGCCAAGCGTTCCATTTCGTGTTAATGGAACGTTTCCCCACCCTTGATTACGCTTATTCAATTAATCCAGACTCACATCGTAACTATTTCGTGCCACTGAGACATTTTTCCCCACCTCAGATAACTCTCACGAGGTAGGCTGCAGATGCTGCAGGCTCAGCATCTTATCTCCATGCAGGCCCTATGGCTTATCCCTCAGCTGAGGGCCATGCAACAAGTGTCTGGACCAAGCATGTATGTAGCAGGCTCAATATTTCACATCCATGCAGTGTAGGGTGAGTAACGGCAGGGCCCTCACATAAAGGGGATATCGACTTAGAGGCGTTCAGCCATATCCCTCAGATGAGAGCCGTAGAACAAATGTATGGACCAAGAATGTAGTGGCACATTCAAATGATTCGAAGTGCAATGGATATGCTAGCCAAGGTATATTCCATTTCGCTTCTTGGACGGCATCTGGTTGTCTTCGCACCTCTGACTTTCATTCTTGATTAATGAAAACATTCTTGGCAAATTCTTTCACAGTAGCTAGTCTTACGGCTATCCAAGAATTTCACCTCCAACTCCGCAATACGAATGCCCCTGTTTGTCCTTGTTAATCATTACCTCCAGTTCCGAAAACCAACAAAATAGAACCGAGGTCCTATTCCATACACCATTAATTAGGCAGCTGATGTCTGCTTTGAACATTCTAAATGTTTTCAAAGTAAACGCGCCGGCCACCCGGGATGCTCAGCGAAGAGCACCCATGGGAGAGAGCCGGAAGACGGTAGGGTGGGAACAGCGGCAGTGAACCGGCATGAGCCGCACCTGAGATCCAACTACAAGCTTTTTAACTGCAACAGCTTTAATATACGCTATTGGAGCTGGAATTCCCATGGCTGCTGGCACCAGACTTGCCTTCCAATAGATCCTCATTACAGGGATTAAAGTGTACTCATTCGATAGAGGCCTGCATTGTTATTTGTCTTTACTACTTCCCCGTGCCGAAAATGGGTAAGTTGCGCGTCTGCTGCCTTCCTTGGATATGGTAGCCGTTTCTCGTGCTCCCTCTCCGGAATCGAACACTGATTCCCCGTTACCAACATGGTAGGCATGTCACGTACCATCAACATTTGATAGGGCACTCATTTGAAAGAAGCGTCGCCGGCACATAAGGCCTTGCGATCAGCACAAAGTTATCCAGAGTCACCAGTGAGAACGCCAAACCCCGCAAAAGGCAATGACGATGGGTTTTAAACTAATAAAAGCTCTCTTTCTGCGAGGGTCGGAGATTGGTAAGTATGTATTTAGCTCTAGATTTGCCAGTTATCCAAGTAGGATCTTGTCATCTAAGGAACCTCGATTGATTTAATGAGCCATTCGCGGTTTCACCATGAGACAGTTTGAACTTAGACATGCGTGGCTTAATCTTTGAGACAAGCATATGACTACTGGCAGAATAACCAGATATCTATCGCACACACAAGCCAAGAGTAGCAATCGCTCAGTGCACTAACTTGGTAACCGGCGATGTATGCAAAACCACTGGACGCCTACCGACAAGCTTTAAGCTACGCTGGTGGGGCTCTCATATAGAGAGAGTGGGCACTTAACGAGATTTTGTCGAACGGTTGTACAAATTTGCTCTTTCACTCGCTCAAACCACAACTCTGGCTTCACGATGCGGTTACATTCTCGAAACGCCTACCTCTCTAACTTGCGTTGGCCGGGAAGATCCCGATTGGGTACACCTCACACAACCATTCGAGAGAACAAATGCTAGATGTGAGTTTATGGTTTTCATTTGTTTCTTTAAGGACTGTTCCTTTGGTTTTTCTGTCCATCCAGAGTATTCTTAGCATCTTCCTCAGAAACCTCATTCACACTGCCATTAGATGTTTCCCAACTTGTCTGCTGATTGTCCATGTTTTACATGAATACAGCATAGATTCTTTATAGCACTTGGACACTCATTTCTCACTGTAATTGAAAGCTTTTTACTTGTGTTTTCTGTCTTGCAGAAGGCTATGTTTGACATATCAGTTATTGTTCTAATCTCTACAAGGCATTTTCTGTGAGATGCTAAGGCTGTTCAGAGATAGTTGTACTGATTCATCTGTTTAATAATTGTCCTATTTATTAGATGTTATATTGTGGTATGTCGTTATTCTTGAAGATGACCATATTTTCTCTTACACTTTCATTCTAACCCTAGTTGTTCACTGTGTACAATAACTGCATCTATTAAATGCTGCAGATCCTGTTCATTGTCTGGGGTCAATACTATATCATCTGCATATTACTGTTATGGCCTCCAATGACGATCCCTCTTGCATATTGTAAATCTCTCATATCCTCACTGCATATGAGAACAATTCTGGATCTGGAGACATTACATGTCCCTGCCACACCCCTCTCTTGATTAGCTGGTTTTTATTTAATTTGTGAATTGTTGTGGCAACTCCAATATATATTCTGCACAAGTCTAAGGCTAGGGTTTCAGTGATGACATGTTAAAGCCACAGACCTCACTATGGAGTTTATGGTTTGTGTGATGCTCTCAGCCGACGGCTTGCCATGCTACAGAGAGAGGCTGGGCCAGGTGGGGTAAACCTGGTGTAATTAAGTTGATCCTCTCATCTCTAAACTATATAATCTATACAAGTCTAGGGTCTCTCCCTTCCATTTGTGGATCTGTAAGCATTTATATTATGACATGTCTTACCCTATCGAAAGCCTTTATTGAGCTGCTTCATTAATGTTCTCAGCAGACACACATTTGTTGCACCCTTTCATTCTACAAACCCACGATGGTCTTTCTCTATTTCTGATTGTATTTTCCTCCAAATCTTTTGCATATACAATTTTAGTAAAATCTTTGTGACATGGTACATTATGCTAATTGTTCTATGTTGATCACATTCTACGTCTTCTGATTTCTCCACTACTGCATTAAATATAGATTTACACAAGTCAGGAGGTGTATCTCCAGGATTGCATTAAATATAGATTTACACAAGTCAGGAGGCATTTCTTCAGAACTGCATTAAATATAGATTTACACAAGTCAGGAGGCATATCTCCAGGACTGCATTAAATATAGATTTACACAAGTCAGGAGACATATCTCCAGGACTGCATTAAATATAGATTGACACAAGTCAGGAGACATATCTCCAGGACTGCATTAAATATAGATTGACACAAGTCAGGAGGCATATCTCCACTACTACATTAAATATAGATTGACACAAGTCAGGAGGCATATCTCCACTACTACATTAAATATAGATTGACACAAGTCAGGAGGCATATCTCCACTACTACATTAAATATAGATTGACACAAGTCAGGAGGCATATCTCCACTACTACATTAA
This sequence comes from Cepaea hortensis, assembly GCA_963921405.1. Lineage (NCBI taxonomy): Eukaryota > Metazoa > Mollusca > Gastropoda > Stylommatophora > Helicidae > Cepaea > Cepaea hortensis. Next base: position 3,011,238 of record OY992895.1, read on the forward strand.
ATATAGATTGACACAAGTCAGGAGGCATATCTCCACTACTACATTAAATATAGATTGACACAAGTCAGGAGGCATATCTCCAGGACTGCATTAAATATAGATTGACACAAGTCAGGAGGCATATCTCTAGCATCACATACTGTGTTCACCAACCTGGTGACCTGGTTTGTTCCTTCTTCTAAAGCAGTGATAATTTCAGCTGTGATGATGTCTAAATTTCATAGATTTCATATGGGTATGATAATTTCAGATGTGGTGATGTCTAGATTTCATATGGTTATAATTTCAGCTGTGGTTGTGTCTAGATTTCATATGGTTATGATAATTTCAGCTGTGGTGATGTCTAGATTTCATATGGTTATAATAATTTCAGCTGTGGTGATGTCTAGATTTCATATGGTTACTGATATTTTGATTTTCCATCTTCAGATATGGTGGCTCTTCTTAACATAATAATGTTCCTCATTGTAAAGGCCTTCCATATGCTTTGAACATGTTATCTAAAATCTGATCGCTGGCTATTATGATTTTGTCGTCTTGGACTTTCATATAACTCATTGGTGTGGGTGCTCTTTTGTTAGTGAGGTCATTCATTATTTTGTACAATAGTTTTGTAACTTGGGTCGTTTTGCTTTTTCAATTTCTCTGCTATTTTGCCTAAGCCATGTTTTCTATTTTTGCCTCTTTACATAAGTTTTCCTTGAATCTTTTCACATTTCCATGGTTATTTTTGAATAATGAAGACACAAATAATAGATTGCTCCATTTGTGGCCTGGCGTATTTCGCTGCATCTCGTCAGGTACATATTGCAAATATCACACAAGGTACAATAAAGTAATTAGATAAATCCATCCTTCAAACTGAAATATACAACACACATAAACACACAGTAATTTGAATTGTCTGCCACAGTAATTTTAAACTATCATATCTTATTTGCACAAAATTGGTAGTGTTTAAAATTACCGTGGTAGACCATTCAAATTAAAGTGTGAGTTGAGTTGAGTTAAGAACCGACATCACTGCACTCAGGACATTCCCATATGTGCTCAGTTCCCTCGTTCAACAGCCAGCGAAGAGTCATACTACTAATCGTTCCCATCTGATTAAAAGTTCTCCTGGTCTTCCCTCTCAGTTTTGAGATTCTTCCAGAACCTCTGCCGATCCCCCGCAATCTCATTCTTTCCACATATGGGCTCTCAATCTGTTCCTCCGCCTTCTCCACCTGGTCCCACAAGTGCACGACCACCTCCCCCTTGTCCATAAGCAAAATACCACCAAGAGGTGCATTCCCTGCTAGCCTATCAGCCTGTTCATCCCCCCGTACACCTGCATGGCCAGGGCAAAATATCCATACAATTCTCACAATCTGTGACCTCTGAAGCGACGAGCGCCATTCCACACGAAACATTCCTTTCTCCACCTTGCTAAGCATACTCTTTGAATCCGTAATGAACACAACGTGTGTTGCAGTAGTCTCCTCTAGCCACCAGAATACCGCTGTTACTGCCTCCACCTCCATTCTCATGCTCATTCACATTAAAGTGTGAATATGTGTGCTGTATATTTCAGCTTGAAGGATTTATCTAATTACTATATGATATGTCGTGTGATTTCTGCAATATGTACCTGACGAGATGTAGCGAAATATACCAGGTAATATATGGTGCAATCTATTGTTTGTGTCTTCATTATTAAAATCCAATTCAGGAAAACATTAATTTTTCTTGTTTCCATTAGTTTAATGTCTTCAGTTTTACATTTCCTTATGGTATGGCCCGACATTTTCAATTTTGGGATAGTTATTTCTGCAACCTGTCTGAGTTCTTAAATATTTATCACTGGTCATTAACATTTCGAAATATATTATACAATGCCTAGATCAAAACAAGTCCGCTAAAACGTACTGGAGAGTCTTGGTCAGAGACCATAACTTTAGGAAGGGAAAATCCCAACTGCACCTCCACGTGGTAGAGGATGGAAACACACTACGGTGTGGCTAACACAGCTCTGGGAACCGAGTATCCACCAGAATAAGTGGACAACTCTGCAGCTGAGCAGAGCAGGGCTCTCACTTGTCCCTACAGTCGGAAATGGCTATCAAAGGTAGAGGTAAAAGACCATCATGTGGATGTGGAAGGAAAGGGGAAACCACCACATTATCTTTCCAAGACTTCATGGCAAAACATATATCAGAGTTAGTGAACGACGTTAATGGCTGTCTTAGGACATCCTTGTCCGGAAGGGACAGTCATGAGCCACAAGTGACACCAGACCATCATCCAGCTACTGATGGCAAAATCATAAATAAAATACATAAATTTAGAGTAGGAACATGGAATGTTAGGACATTAAATGAGCTAGGACAGTTGAACAATGTTCTAAGAGAAATGGATAGTATGAAAATGAATATACTAGGCATTAATGAGATGAGATGGAAGGGATAGGGCAAAATTATAGCTGACAACCACACAATAATTTATTCTAGAGGGGATACACATGAAAAAGGTGTTGGAATAATACTTGATGAAAAAAAACAGCCAAGTCACTTAATGGATACTGGTGTAATTCAGACAGTTATTTTGGTCAAAATCAAAGGCAAACCAATAGATATAAATATTGTGTACCAACAACAAGCAATAGTGATGAAGAAATACAACACTTTTACGGCGAAATAGAAATGACGATGGCTCAAATTGGATTACAGGAAATAAAAATAATACTTGGAGATTTTAATGCAAAAGTAGGAAAGGGGAAAATGGAGGATGTAGTGGGGAATTATGGTTTAGGTACAAGAAATGAAAAAGGGGAAAAGCTAATAGAATGGGCACATATTAATGATATGATAATTGGAAACACATGGTTTAAACACCATAAAAGACGACTATACACAAATCACAAATACTGAAGTATTGGAAAAATCAGGTTGTGTGACAGTTTATTCCATGCTCAGTCTTTGTAGACTTAGGTGGATAGGACATCTTAGGAGGATGGATGATGGTAGAATACCAAAGGATATCTTTTTTGGTGAATTACAGATGGGTAAGAGATCTCAGGGTCGGCCTCTACTACGATACAAAGATGTGTGTAAGCGGGACATGATTGATACAGGCATTGATAATGCACATTGGGAGCAAGTCGCCGCTGAACGTGTTGCATGGAGGGCAAACATCAGAAATGGAATAAAGACAAAGGAGAAAATTATTGCAGATAAGTCACACACTGAGCGTGTGAGTCGTAAGATGGTGCATGATGGTGGAAATGACCACGTGTTCACATGCACCCACTGTGAATGGACATTTACAGCGCAAATTGGCCTTATCAGTCACATTCACTACCGTGATAGGTAAAAGTTATTATGCCTTTTTAAAGCACAAACTATCGTCTGTCAAGACAGCAAGGTGCCAATGATGATGATGATGATGAATTAATGTAAAAACAATGCCTGGCGCAGACTGTAATAGTGATCATGTACCACTATGTGGACAAATAAAAGTAAGATTAAAGAGAGGGAAAAAATGGTAAGGAACACGAGACTTAATAAAGAGGTTCTGAAAGTAGATAAAGAAATTCAAGAACAATACAGTGACTGTGAAAAATAGATACAATGCAATAGCTAAAATACAGAGTATAAATGAGCAATGGGAAATGTTACGGGACTCCATTCATCAAACTAGCAAAGAAATATTACCGGAGAGAAGTCAAATAGCTAAGAAAAAATGGATGAATGAAGAAATCTTATGCTGATGGACAAAAGAAAACAGTAAAATGACAAACAAGAATACGCTAAGGTAAATAATCAAATAAAAGATAAATGTTGGAAGACAAAAGAAAGTTGGTTAAATGAGCAGTGCAAAATAATTGAAGTAAATGCCATTAAAGATTCAAAAAATATGCACAGACAATTCAGTGAGCTCACAGGAAGAAAAATACAGGGTGTTTTAAATCAAAAACAGGAAAGATATTATTGGAGGAAGGTGCTATAGTGAAGAAGTGGAATTAGTATATAAGAGAATTATATGATGTGGAAAGGGAAGAATTAACAGAAGAAAGTAACTTAGAAGGTCCACCTATTCTGAAAGCATAAGTCGCTGACGCTATGAAATATATGAATAAAGGAAAAAACAGCTGGACCAGATGAAATCACAATAGAAGAATTAGAAGTATTGGGAGAATTTGGAGTAGATATATTAACCAAAATGTTAAATGATATTTACAGCAGTGGATATTTACCCAGTGATATGCTGAAATCTGTATTTATATATTATTTTATTTATATATACCAAAAAGACCAGGAGCAATTGAATGTGAAGATTTTCATACAATTAACCTCATAAACCATATCACTAAGATTCTGCTCAGAATCATAATGAAAAGAACTAGAAAGAAAATAAAAATGGAAATTAGTGAAGAACAGTATGGATTTGTGGAAGGAAAGGGCACAAACAATGCAATATATACATTACAGACACTAATAGAAAGGTCAATAGAGAAACAGAAAGACATATTTATGCTTCATAGAGTATACTAAAGGATTTGATAAAGTAAAACATGATGAACTGATTAAAATGTTGGAAGATATCAACATTGATGGGAAAGATTTAAGAATAATAAAGAATATTTACTGGAACCAAGTAGCAGCAATTAAAATGGGAAATAAAGAGGGTAGTTACGAACACATAAAGCTAGGAGTACGACAGGGATGTGTCTTGTCACCAGATCTCTTCTCCCTATATAGCGAAGTAATAATGAGAGAGATCAAAGAGATGCCAGGAATACTAGTTCCTGACACAGTATTGGTGACAGATAAATCAACAGACCTACAACAATTGTTGGGCACTGTAGTAACAGAGAGTGCAAGGAAAGGACTATCCTTGAATATCAAGAAAACAGTAACAATGGTGATATCAAAGAAAATAGTGACACCAAAATGTGACATAGAAATAGAAGGGAAAATTCTTAATCAAATGGATAATTTTTGATACCTAGGGACATTTATAACATCAGATGGAAGATGTACAATAGAGATTAAGAGCAGAATAGGGCAAGGAAAGGCCGCATTTAAGAAAATACAGAGTATCATGTGCAAAAGTTCACTATCAGTAAGTATCAGTGAGTGTAAGAAAGAGAGTGCTGAAATGCTATGTAGAACCAGTTTTCCTGTATGCCAGTGAATCTTGGAATGTAAATGAACAAATTAAGAAGAGATTAGAAGCAACCACGATGTGGTTCCTGAGATGAATGTTGCGAATTCCTTGGATTGCCAGAGTAACTAACAACGACTGCCTGAAACAGGCTAATGGAACAAGAACATTATATACAACAATAAGAAAGAGACAAAACAGCTTTCTTTGGTCATGTAATGAGAAGAGAGTCATTGGAGAACATCGTGACAACTGGAAAGATCGAGGGGAAGAGAGGCAGAGGCAGACCAAGAGAAATGATGCTGGATGGATTGAGACGGTGGCACGGAGGAATATCAGCAGCACAGTTGATCCAGAAAACTAAAGACCGAGATCTATGGAGAGCCATGAACGCCTACACCAGCTGGCAGGGCAATTGATGATGATGAGATCAAACAAAGCATCAAATCTATTCTTTACTTCTCTGTTAAATTTGTTTCATATTTTGGCCAATGTTTATTCAGTTTCGGAGACATGACGCTGTTTTCTTCCACGTTCAGATCCTTGTACAATGCCCGTATCGTTTTATTTTTTTCAAACTCCATTGACCATAGTTAGTTTTTCCAGACTTTATTAGTATTAGATGCCATTAATATTTATTATCCCCATTGTTTCCCCCAACTTTGTCTTACTTGTTCCACAACTACGCTGACCATACATAGTATGATCATGTGTCCTAGTTTCAGCGTCAAAATAATGAATTAGTAACATTTAGATTAAAACCCAAGTCACCAAACAATATTCAGACCACATCACAGCCATGCTTGTACAGACAGACTCCGTGTCACACTGTCTGATGTATGGCTGTAATTTTAATCACAGCCGATCATTTCAAGTAACGACATTTTACACAGAGATATAAAAATGGATGGAGAATTCAATTAATACTAATAATAATATTAATCACAAAGTGGCCTTAGCAACATTATGTACATACATGAACTTACCGCAATACTTGAAATTACACAGCAGTTACCAAAGAAAAGCCTTCCGTGCACACGTGCTTGAAACTAGAAAGCATGGCTCACAATAATACTGGCCTAATTATAGCCCGATAAAATCCCGCGATTTTCGGAATGTAAGAAAATAATATGACCACATTCGGAATTGGGTCAAATCTCGGGCGCAAGCAACAAGGCCACAGGGTTACGCGATCTTGGGGAGGCTCTGTGGCGAAGTAGTCAAGCCGTTTGACTTGTAATCTGAAGGTTGTGGGTTCGATTCCGGGCCGCACCCTTCGGTTTACGAGTTAAATGTTTCGGAGACTCCTGTGGGTCGTCGCTAAAAGCTACGGAGTTCGTGCTTTGTGCGACGCTTTCCGTGCTGCGGAAAGAGACCGAGCCATATGGGATAAAACCCGGTGCGATGAAGTCGACCCTGTCGACTTTTAAGCGATCTTGACCACGAGGCCCGATCAAATCTAAGTAGCTACACTGTATGGTTACCGAAGTTGTTGTGCATTTTAAGTTAAAAACAACCGTTGTACCTTTGAAAAATAATCGTAATATAGCAGTTATAGAGGCAACCCATATGGGGTTTTCTCTTTAATGTTCAGTTGTGGTGTTAAGTTACACAATAACTTACCAACTACAGTCAGTTAGGTACAGTCATCATTATCAAGTGACCTGCCAGCTGGCGTAGGCGTTCATGGCTCTCCACAGATCTCGGTCTTTAGTGTTCTGGATCAACTCTGCTGATGATACTCCTCCATGCCACCGTCTCAATTCATCCAGCATCATTTCTCTTGGTCTGCCTCTGCCTCTCTACCCTTCTATCTTTCTAGATGTCACGATGTTCTCCAGTGCCTCTTCTCTCATCACATGACCCATGAAAGCTGTTTGTCTCTTTCTTATTGTTGTACATAATATTCTAGTTTCATTAGCCTCTTTCAGGCAATCATTGTTAGTTACTCTGGCAGTCCAAGGAATTCGCAACATTCGTCTCAGGAACCACATCTCTGTTGCCTCTAACTTCTTCTTAATTTGTTCATTTACATTCCAAGATTCACTGCCATACAGCAAAACTGGTTCCTCATAGCATTTTAGCACTCTCTTTCTTACATTCATTGACAGCGACTTATTGCATAAGATACTCTTCATTTTCTGAAATGCGGCTTTTTCTTGCCCTATTCTGCTCTTAATCTCTGTTGTACATCTTCCATCTGATGTTATAAATGCCCCTTATGTTGCATATCCCATACAGGACGTTGCAGTCAACACCAGCATTTTTCACCTGCTGTTGATGTACTAGGCAAGATTACGCTCAGTAGTTTGCCATTGCTTTCTGAGCGATCGGCTCACATACCCCGTAAGTTACCATCGCGGCGAGAACCACTACCGATTCTCGCGTAAATTACGTTCTTCACATGGATATATGGGATTACGGAGAAAGTCGTTAACCGCTAGACCAGGGAGACCGGCTAAATGCCCCTAGGTATTTAAAATTATCCACTTGGTTAAGAATTTTCCCTTCTATTCTTATGTCACATTTTGGTGTCACCATTTTCTTTGATATCACCATTGTTAATGTTTTCTTGATATTCAAGAAGAGTCCTTTCTGTGCACTCTCTGTTACTACAGTGTCCAACAATTGTTGTAGGTTTGTTGCAGATCCGCCACCAATACTGTGTCACCTTCATAGCGTATATTATTTATATTATTACCCCCTATTAATATTCCTGACGTCTCTTTGATCTCTCTCATTATTACTTCGCTGTAGAGGGAGAAGAGATCTGGTGACAAGACACACCCCTGTCGTACTCCTTGCTTTATCCTAAGCACAATACCAAATACCATGTTTAATTGTCTGTTTCGTTTTGAAATTCCGGGAAAGGATTCTTCTTCTTCTTCAGCGTTCCGAGCCATTGAGTTTCTTTGCTGCAAATACAATCCGCCTCCATTCGTCTCTCTGGTTGATCTTCTCTTGCCAGTCGTTGATTCCAAGTGCTTGTAGGTCTGTATATATATATTATCTCTCTACCGTCTTCTTGGTCTACCTCGGGGTCTACGGTCATTTATTTCCTGAGTGTAAGCGAGTTTTGTTTCCCTATTATCTTCCATTCTTTCTATATGCCCCAGCCATTGTAGTCTATTAGCCTTCATGATACCAGTGATTAGCGGGGACTTAAACAGATCATAAATGTCTTTGTTACTTCTTCTTTTCCACTCTCCACTTTGAGTATCCCTAATGGGTCCAAAGATGCGTCTTAAAACATTGTTCTCAAAGGTTTGTAACAAGGCTTCGTCTCCTTTTGTTGTACTCCAGGTTTCAGAGCCATACAGCACAACTGGTCTGATCAGTGTTTTGTATATTGTGATTTTGGTTTTACGAGATAGCGCATTTGATTTTAGTAGATGTTGTAGTGCATAGTATATCTTATTTCCAGAATTGATTCTAGTTTGTATTTCTTCCCTTATGATGTTGGAGCAGTTGAAGATTGTACCCAGGTATTTGTATGTTTCCGTTCTTTTAATTGTCATATTATCTATTTGTATGTGGCCAGAGTTTTAAGCCATTCCTTCTCTTGAAATTACCATATATTCTGTCTTATCTTGGTTGATAACCAGCCCTATCTGTTGGGATTTTTCCTTTAAGTGAGTCAATATTTCCAATGTCCTTTATTCATTTTCCCCTATAATATCTATATCATCTGCATAACCAAGCAGCTTGGATGTTCCTCCAATATCACATTCCTCCTTTATCTTCCTTACAACTTTCTCTAGAGCCAGATTGAAGAGTAGCAGCGATAGTGCATCACCCTGTTTCACTGTTTCAAGCCAGATGTTATTTGGAAAGGGTCTGATTTCCTGCCTTTATATGTTACTAACTGCCCGGCCCGGCTTCGCCCAGGCTCTGGCGGGGATCTATCTATGTATCTATCTATGTATCTATCTATGTATCTATCTATGCATCTATCTATGTATCTATCTATGTATCTATCTATGTATCTATGTATCTATCTATGTATCTATGTATCTATCTATGTATCTATCTATCTATCTATCTATCTATCTATCTATCTATCTATCTATCTATCTATCTATCTATCTATCTATCTATCTATCTATCTATCTGTCTATCTGTCTGTCTGTCTGTCTGTCTGTCTATCTATCTATCTATCTGTCTGTCTGTCTGCTTGTCTGTCTGTCTGACCCGGCCCGGCTTCGCCCAGCTCCTGGTGGGGAGCATCTCATTTAATTCATATAAGTAGTCATATAAGCTCCCGTTCCCGACTATCTATCTGTCTGTTTGTCTGTCTGTCTGTCTATCTGTCTGTCTGACCCGGGCCGGCTTCGCCCAGACCCTGATGGGGAGGATCTCATTTAATTCATATAAGTAGTCATATAAGTTCCCGTTCCCGACTATCTGTCTGTCTGTCTATCTGTCTGTCTGTCTGTCTATCTGTCTGTCTGTCTGTCTATCTGTCTGTCTGTCTGTCTATCTGTCTGTCTGTCCGACTTCGCCCAGGCCCTGGTGGGGAGCATCTAATTTAATTCATATAAGTAGTCATATAAGCTCCCGTTCCCGATCGATCTGTCTGTCTGTCTGTCTGTCCGCGCTATTAAATATTGATAAAAGTTACTGGAAAAAACGTCAGGACCATGTGTTGAAAGAGGAAGAGGACTATTGGAGAAAGGAATGATTGAATTTTATGCAACCGAGAGCAATCATCAACCTACTGGAATCGTACGACACAGATTAAGGTATGAGCAGATCGCAGACCTTAATCTGCGTACACACTTACTGGGATATTTTGCTCCAACTATTCAGACGAATTGCAGGCCCTAAACATTACAGCATCAGCTGAGTTTTGGCATCTTGTGTGTTGTGTCGTATAAATCTAGTTTCTGTTGTTCTGGGTTGTTGATAATGCCACCCACATGTTTGGTTGTAAGTGCTTGTATATATGTGTACCGCCATGTGTCCAGGATTTTCCACTGACTTGACCAAAATTGATGATGTGAGAAAAACGGCTGTGATTGATGCTGAACTCAATCGTCTTAACATTGATATTGCTGGCATGCAGGAGACTCGCCTCGCTGAGGAAGGGTCACTCAGGGAAAACAATTACACCTTTTTTTTTGGAAGGGTAGAGGGCAGGCAGAAAAAAGGCAACACGGTGTGGGCTTTGCAGTGAAGAATTCGCTACTGGGAATGATTGAAATTCCAGCAGGAGGAAATGAAAAACTATTATCCCTGCGCTTGGCAACCTCTTGTGGGTTTGCCACCATTATTACTGCATATGCACCGACACTCGATTCCTCTGATGATGTGAAGGATTCGTTCTATGAGGAGTTAGACTCCGTGATCAAGGCAGTTCCAAAATCTGACTATATTTATATGCTCGTGTGGGCAAGGACTCGAGTTCATGGCCAGTGTGCCTTGGAAAATACAACATCGGTCGCATGAATGAAAATGGGCAAAGGCTGCTGGAGCATTGCACCAGTAATGACATATGTATTACAAACTCCTTTTTTAAAACAAAAGAGATGCATAAGGTCACATGGAAACATCCAAGATTCGGCCATTGGAACCAGCTGGACTTCATCATCACACGGAGACAACATCTGAACCATATATCATTGACTCGAAGTTACCACAGTGCTGACTGTGATACAGATCATTCTTTGGTTCTTGCAAGGGGTAGACTGAGACCAAGGAGAATCTACACAGCTAAACACAAATCTAGCCCCAGGATTAATATTATTAACACTCACGATCCTGAAAAGTGCTTTCAGTTTCAACAGCAACTTGAAGACGCTTTCACTGATACACCAGAAAATTGTATAGTAAATGATAAATGGAGTAAACTTAAGGAAACTATTTATAAAACAGCGGTACGGGTTTACGGCACTGTGGATCATAAGAGGCAGGACTGGTTTGCGGCAAACAGCCAGATACTGCAGCCCTTGATTGATAAGAAGAAGAAAGCTCTGTTAAGAAACAAGGAAAGACCAACGCGTAACACTCTGAGTGAACTAAGGCAAGCTAGGAAGGATGTGCAAAAGGCTGCCAGGCAGTGTGCAAATGATTGTTGGATCAAGTTATGTGAGTCCATTCAAATCGCAAGTGATAAGGGGAACATAAGAAGCATGTATGAAGGAATAAAGAAAGCCTGTGGTCCAGTGATCAAAAGAAGTGCACCATTGAAAACCTTGACTGGAGAAATCATCACTGATAAGACAAAGCAGATGGATAGATGGGTCGAGCACTATTTAGAGCTTTACTCAAGTGAGACCAAACTAGTGGATGATGCCCTCGACGCCATAGAGGCTCTACCAACTCTTGATCACCTGGACACACTTCCCACCATAACAGAAGTTAAGTGTGCTATAAATGAACTTTCATCTGGCAAGGCTCCAGGTAAGGATGGGATTCCAATAGAGGTTATAAGGAGTGGGCAAGACACACTCACTCTACAGATCCACCAGCTAATAGAGCTATGCTGGCGAGAAGGACAAGTCCCACAGGATTTCAAAGATTCAAGCATCATAACACTGTACAAGAACAAGGGCGATCGGAGCGACTGCAACAACTATAGGGGTATCTCACTTCTGTGTATTGTTGGAAAAGTATTTGCCAGAATTGTTCTGCTCAGACTTCAAATCCTAGGAGATCAAGTCTACCCCGAATCACAGTGTGGCTTTCGACAGAACCGGTCTACCATTGATATGATATTCTCATTGCGACAAATGCAAGAAAAATGCCGTGAACAGAATAAACCACTGTTTATTGCCTTCATCGACCTCACAAAGGCATTTGATTTAGTCAGTCGTGAGGGTCTATTCAAGGCACTAAAGAAGATTGGCTGCCCACCAATTCTTCTGTCCATTGTGGAATCGTTCCACACAGGCATGAAGGGTATAATCAAGTTTGATGGTGCAACTTCTGAAGAATTTGAAATCAAGAGTGGAGTTAAGCAAGGTTGTGTACTAGCTCCCACCCTCTTTGGAATATACTTTTCACTTCTACTAGAATATGCCTTTCGTGATCAGGATGGTGGTATATAAATTCACTCAAGCTCAGATGGCGGCCTTTACAATGCTCAAAGATTGAAGGCCATGACCAAAATTTGGAGGGTACTGATCAGAGAGTTGCTTTTTGCAGATGATGCTGCAGTTACGACCCACTCTGAGGATGAATTGCAATGCCTACTATCTGCATTCTCCAATGCTTGTTCTGAATTTGGTTTAACAATTAGCAAAAAGAAGACACAGATTATGTCACAAGGTGCACATGGGGTACCATCAATCTTTATTGACGACGCCGAACTAGAGATGGTAGACCATTTTACATATCTAGGATCAGTGGTAAATAGCAAATTATCCCTAGATCAGGAAATCAACATCCGGATTGGTAAGGCAGCAACAACAATGAACAGGTTAACAAAAAGAGTCTGGGAGAACAGGAAGCTTACTGCCAAAACAAAAGTCCTTGTCTATCAAGCCTGTGTCCTTAGTACTCTTCTTTATGGCAGTGAAACCTGGACAACTTACACCAAGAGAAACATTTAAACAGCTTTCATATGCGGTGTCTGCGAAGAATTCTTGGTATTAAGTGGCAAGACAAAATCACAAATACTGAAGTATTGGAAAGATCAGGTTGTGTGACAGTTTATTCAATGCTCAGTCTTCGTAGACTTAGATGGATAGGACATCTTAGGAGGATGGATGATGGTAGAATACCAAAGGACATCTTTTTTGGTGAATTACAGATGGGTAAGAGATCTCAGGGTCGGCCTCTACTACGATACAAAGATGTGTGTAAGCGGGACATGATTGATACAGGCATTGATAATGCACATTTGGAGCAAGTCGCCGCTGAACGTGTTGCATGGAGGGCAAACTTCAGAAATGGAATAAAGACAAAGGAGAAAATTATTGCAGATAAGTCGCACACCGAGCGTTTGAGACGTAAGACGGTGCAAAATGGTGGAAATGACCACGTGTTCACATGCACTCACTGTGAACGGATATTTACAGCGCAAATTGGCCTTATCAGTCACATTCGCTACCGTGATAGGTAAAAGTTATTATGCCTTTTTAAAGCACAAACTATCGTCTGTCAAGACGGCAAGGTGCTAATGAATATGTGTACCGCTTGTAGTGCTTTCCCGCCGTGTCCCCTGCCTTGTATCAGTGTTTTGTGTTGTATGCTGTGTAATGTGTTGGTTACAATGAAATGTCTGATCTGTTTGTTTATGATTTTGATCATCTGTTTTGGGAGATAAAGAACTGTCACTAAGTATATTATGTTTGATAATATTATGTTTGAAATGCATATTTCCATATAGTGTGTAGCGTCTTGTTTGGGTGTGCACAAACTCCCAACTTCCCGGCTCCATGTTTCAGCTTAACACCTCAGCTTTGAGTCACCGATGATTGCTGATACTAAAGCTTTCACGCCATGGTGGTTGATTGTATTAGGTAACCGATGAATGGTATCCCCATCTTTCTCTCGTTCCAGATGTTGTTCCCCATCTTTCTCTCGTTCCAGATGTTGTAAGTCTATTTCCATGTCTTGATTGTTAATTTTCTTTTATATGTTTTGCCATGAAGTCTTGGATAGATAATGTGGTGGTTTCCCCTTGCCTTCCAAATCCACATGGTGGTCTTTTACCTCTGCCTTTGACAGCCATTTCCGACTGTAAGGACAAGTGAGTGCCCTGCTCTGCTCAGCTGCAGAGTTGTCCACTTATTCCGGTGGATACTCGGTCCCCAGAGCTGTGTTAGCCACACCGTGGTGTGTTTCCATCCTCTACCACGGAGAGGTGCAGCTGGGATTTTCCCTTCATAAAGTTATGGTCTATGATCAAAACTCTCCAGTACTTTTTAGAGGACGAGAATTTTCTTTTAAATCCATGTAAAGTGCTGTGCACTATTTCATAGGCCAATTGCGTTAGGTTGAAATACCAATGAGTTGGTATTTCGACCCTGTGCCATATGACGGTACACTCCACCAAAGTCATGAATGGGGTTTTCCCAGTTCTGCACAAAAATGGACAAATAGGAAAGGAAGATACCATTGGAAACGAATACAGCGTACCATTGGAAACGAATACAGCGTCACAGAACAACAAAGGACTTTCTCTGTGTGTGATTCGAAAGGAAAGGACGTGTCTTCCAGAGAGCCGTGTGTGAAGCGCTGTATGCGACCGATTCCGAGCCTAGGCGAATAGGATTCAGGAGGAAAGATCGATTGGCAAATGGATACTTAAGACAGGACTCGAAAAACCTAGACGCGCTGAAACTCTGAACAGCGAAATGGCAGGTTTGCGCCTCACAGAGGACATTGGGGCAAGGCAGGGAATTTCGTGTGAAACATTTACTAATTAAACGCCGCTCCTATATCTAGGGGGCAGTTTAATAACATGCGATAACTATCCGCTGTTATTTGTTCCGCTCGACACGAAATAAAAGTGTGAGTATTGTTTTCTTCGGAGTCGTCTGATCATTCGTCACATTGTTCAAAGCGTAACGAGTTGTTTATCAGTCAATGGGAGGAATTACCTATTGGCACCCTGTACACAGTACATATGAGAAATCCCCCCACCCGGGGTGGCTGCCGGTCCATATAGGTCGCTGGTTAAAAGCCAGCGTAACTTTGATAGCCGTACTGGGTCCACTCACCGTTAACACAGTTGTCCCAGGAAGATGTAATTCCTTCCCATTGAAATATTCCGCAATTAGCTCCACAACAGAAGGAGCCATATTTGAATACATTTCGATAGATTATTGTAGATTTTTCAACAAAAGTGATAAAAACATCGCCGCGGAGCAAGCAAGATAGGAGCGTAACAGACCAACAGCCTCACCAACCCAGTATGACCCATCTGTAATCGGGGAACATTTAAGCGGCCAGAGACGTTAGTGGCGGAACTTAGTATTTCGTTCCCTCTCGCTGTGCCCATCAATAAATTAACATGAAAACAAATCGAACTTTGTAGAAAGATGTCAACAAGAATATTCATAGTTTTGTCTCTTACATCTTTATTTATCCTCTTGTATGGTTCTTCTTTTGACATTGTTAAAAACAAAAAAGGAACTCATCGGTATCCAATTTACAAATAAAAATGCATCAATTATTGTTTCATTGTTTAAATATTTTTTGTCTTTCCATTATTTAATTCCAAAGACGGTCTTGTTATCCGTCTTCACAGTCATTTAATCTCAATGTTTCTATTCTTAGTCTGCACTCTTGTCCAAATGGATACATTATTCTCCAAGATATCGAAACAGGTCTTTTCTTGATGGATTCAAATCGTCAACTGCTTTATAGCTTGTTGTTGTTGCTATCCTACGTTCTACCCAATTTTCTTCTGCGTGTATTTGGTGCGTTTGATCTAGCCTATTCTATTCAAAACTAAATTTAATTTCTAAATTCATCTCATCTCATCTCATCATGTTCCTCTTGTACATTTCGGTGTCGAGGTGAAGTATAAACATCGGAGAGAGCCCGTTTATGGGCTTCATGTATCGATATTCCCATGGACTCTGCTATTCCCTCCGTCCAATTCGTCATCTTAATTATATGTCCGAGCTTCATCATATCGTCTTATATATAACAGTCTCTCTGTTATAGATAGCTTCTGATCGTCAGATGAAGTACCCCTTTCCAGAATGTTTCGGGCCTTTCGTCATCATCAAGTGCCATGCCGACGGACTTTGGCGGCCATGGTTAGCCATCTCACACGGTCACCAGAATCTCACATCAGGTCTGTGTTCTTGTCCCGACCATGCCATTCACCATCTCACACGGTCACCAGAATCTCACATCAGGTCTGTGTTCTTGTCCCGACCATGCCATTCACCATCTCACACGGTCACCAGAATCTCACATCAGGTCTGTGTTCTTGTCCCGACCATGCCATTCACCATCTCACACGGTCACCAGAATCTCACATCAGGTCTGTGTTCTTGTCCCGACCATGCCATTCACCATCTCACACGGTCACCAGAATCTCACATCAGGTCTGTGTTCTTGTCCCGACCATGCCATTCACCATCTCACACGGTCACCAGAATCTCACATCAGGTCTGTGTTCTTGTCCCGACCATGCCATTCACCATCTCACACGGTCACCAGAATCTCACATCAGGTCTGTGTTCTTGTCCCGACCATGCCATTCACCATCTCACACGGTCACCAGAATCTCACATCAGGTCTGTGTTCTTGTCCCGACCATGCCATTCACCATCTCACACGGTCACCAGAATCTCACATCAGGTCTGTGTTCTTGTCCCGACCATGCCATTCACCATCTCACACGGTCACCAGAATCTCACATCAGGTCTGTGTTCTTGTCCCGACCATGCCATTCACCATCTCACACGGTCACCAGAATCTCACATCAGGTCTGTGTTCTTGTCCCGACCATGCCATTCACCATCTCACACGGTCACCAGAATCTCACATCAGGTCTGTGTTCTTGTCCCGACCATGCCATTCACCATCTCACACGGTCACCAGAATCTCACATCAGGTCTGTGTTCTTGTCCCGACCATGCCATTCACCATCTCACACGGTCACCAGAATCTCACATCAGGTCTGTGTTCTTGTCCCGACCATGCCATTCACCATCTCACATCAGGTCTGTGTTCTTGTCCCGACCATGCCATTCACCATCTCACATCAGGTCTGTGTTCTTGTCCCGACCATGCCATTCACCATCTCACATCAGGTCTGTGTTCTTGTCCCGACCATGCCATTCACCATCTCACACGGTCACCAGAATCTCACATCAGGTCTGTGTTCTTGTCCCGACCATGCCATTCACCATCTCACATCAGGTCTGTGTTCTTGTCCCGACCATGCCATTCGGTTCTTTCCCTTCTTAAAAACCAAAGCAAAACAAAAAGTATGAATACCCAAAATAAGAACGACTTGTTGTGAATGTTATGTTATCATCAGTCAGGTGCCGTCTCCACAATGAAGGTTGGCGGCAGTGGAACTCCAACACTGTCTGTCTCTCGCCCTGACTCTACATTCTGTCAGATTGCTGTTCGTCCATTTCTTGATGTTGTCTACCTCTTGCTCGCTTACCTTCAACCATGCTTTCCAGTATGGTTAAAAATAAAAGTGTTATGTCTTTTAACGGGGACGAAATATTTCACTTGCCCCTGGTTTATTTCTTTCATCAATTCTCTTTCCAATCCCAGGTTTTCTAGAACCTCTGTATTTGATTGTTTTTGTTTCCATGAAATACGACATATTCGTCTGTATATCCTCATCTCCAGGGCATCTATTTAACTTTCTAGTAGTTGCTTGTTCTATCTCCCTGGCCTAGGAGTTAAATGACTTTCTCCGTAATCCCGTTTATCCACGTAGGGTAACGCAGCGCGCGAGAATTGGTAGCGGTTCTCGCCGCGTTGGTGGCTTAGGGATAAGTGAGCCGGCCGCCCAGAAAGCAATGGCAAACTACTGAGCGTAATCTTGCCAAGAAATCAGCAACAGCGGTAAAATGCTGGTGTTGACAGCGATGTCCTGTAAAGGATATGCGAACAAAAAGTTGCTTGTTCAATGTTGAGACTTACGCGCCATACAGTAGTGTTGAATATTTGACAATTCTCATTGTTAATCTCTCTAGATGTTAATACTCATGTCATGTTGCTAATACAGCATTTTAAAAAAAGTGTGCATTTCAAAAGTTGGCATAATACACTTAAGATATCTAACGTAATGATTAATAGCAGATATAATATACGTGAACATTTTATATTTTGTAGAATTGTGCTACATAATTACCGTCTGTACATAGATATAAGTATGTCATATTTTTGTAATTCTAAATATTATGTTTTATAGATATTACAATGAAGAAAGGCAAAACATTATATATTTACGTCTTTGTTGCTATCTTTCCTCTAAGCGTTAGTTCCCTTGCTTTACATCATCATTCTTACATTCTTCATGCATATAGCATTCGGTGCGTATTTAGTTGCATATCCTTTACCGGACGTAGCAGTCAACCTCAGTAATTTTTGGCTGTTCGTGATTCCTGGGCAAGTTTACGTTCAGTAGTTTGCCATTGATTTCTGAACGGCCGGCACCCATACCATTTCATAAAAACCGACACTGCTGTGTTTCGAACGCTGGTATACGGGGTTAAGAAGTAACAAGCTGCGCCCGCAAAATCTTCGCCACGGAGCCGAGATTCGGTGCATACAATTACTAATAATACAACATTGCCAATACATTGGTGGCATACCTCTCAAATACTGTGTAAATATTAGGAATTTGAAACTAAATCAATCAATAAGGTGCCGTCTCCACAATGAATGTTGGCAGCAATGGATCTCCAACACTGCCGCTCGCCCTGACTGTACATTATGTCAAGCTGATGTTCAAATATTGAGCACAACCCACTACTGGCAACGCCGATCGCATTCTGGTATGAACCTAAGGCCTATCCACGTCAATATGGATCCGGTCAGGGATATGCACTACTGACGAGCTCAAATGAGGGTGAAACTCGAGTATAGTGCTTCCATATTGACGTGGATAGGCCTTAGGTTCATACCAGAATGCGATCGGCGTTGCCAGTAGTGGGTTGTGCTCAATATTTAAATTTCAAATCCCGAAACAACCACATAATCAAGCTGATGTTCGTCCATCTCTTGATGTTATCTTCCCACTTGTATCGTTGTCTACCTCTTGCCCTCAACCTTGCCCTCCAGTATGAAACTAACTACTATTAACTGATCATAAGATAATCCATCATACGTCAATTGAACAATCTAATGGTTACGTGCTGGTCTCCCTGGCGGAGGTGTTAAGGACGTTGTTCGTAATCCCGTATACTCTCGTACGAAACACAGCTGCGCGACATTCGGCAGCGGATCGCGTCGCGTTGGTTACTTACGGATGGTATGTGAGTTCAGAAAGCAATGGCAAACTACTGAACGTAAAACTTGCCAAGACATCAACAGCAGCTGAAAAATGCTGGTGTTGACTGCAATGTCCTGTAAATAGGATATGCGGAAAAAAAAATGTTAACGTCAAAGTTATAGAAATGAATTAAAATCAAAGATAGGTAACTAATTTAGTGCCGGTCTCTCTGGCTGAGGGGTTACAACACTTTCTCCGTAATCCCGTTTATCACGCAGGGTCTCGTAGCGGGAGAGAACTGGGAGCGGTTCGACCCCCGCTGGTGACTTGCGGGATACTGAGCCGGCCTATCAGAAAGCAATGGCAAACTACTGAGCGTAATCTTGCCAAGACATCAACAGACAGCTGAAAGATGCTGCTATTGACAGCGATGTCCTGTAAAGGATCATCATCATCATCATCATCATCTTCCACTTCTGCCGTCAAGCGTCGTGGGGAGGAATAATTTGCGTTCCAGCGCCCGGTGGACGGCACTGGATAGTGTCATTCCGTGAGGTTGTACAATGTCTCTGATGTCGTCAATCCATTTTCTTCTTGGACGTCCTCGTGGTCTCGTCGCAGATGATCTTTGATGTAAGGCCAGTGATGGTAGTTGTTGATGTTGCATTCTAATGACATGGCCAAACCACTTGATCTTCTGTCTGTCAATAAATGTGGCACAAGGTGTTGATCCCACAGTCTGTCTGATAGTAGCATTTCTTACTCGGTCTCGGATTGTTAAGTTGGCAGCTCTCCTCAGGCATCTCATTTCGCAGGTGTTGATTTTGCGAAGGTGTAATTTGGATAAAGTCCAGGTTTGAGATTGGTAGCATAGGGTTGGTGTGAATATGCTGTTTATTATCTGTCGTTTTGCGGACATGGGTATGTTTGGATGTTTCAGTAAGGGTGATAGTTGATATGTAAGTGCACTAGCTTTTTGACATCTGATTTCAATTTCTCTGTCCAATCTGCCATCTTCTGTGATCATACTTCCAAGGTATTTGAATTCTTTAACTTGTTTCAGAGGTGTGTTATTTATCTGTATATTTAGTGGGCCTGGCGATCTGCTAACTTGCATTACTTCGGTTTTGGCTGTGTTTATACTCATATTGTATCTGCTGCAGGCTGAACTCAGATTAGTAATATGATTTTGTAGTCTGCCCTCATCGCTATAAAACAGGCACTGATCATCTGCAAATAGAAGTTCATTTATTCCCTGTGGGTCAGTTGTTTCATCTGGAGTAAGGAGTTCTAAATTAAAATAAAGGATATGCACCCAAAAAAAAAAAAAAATAAATAAATTAGTGCGCCGTATTTGTAAATTTCCTCCATAGGAAATTTTTATGCAACACCATCAACTACCTTCACTGGCCATACATCAAAGATCATCTGCGACGAGACCAAGAGGACGTCCAAGAAGAAAATAGATCGACGACATCAAAGACATTGTACAATCACACGGAATGACACTATCCAGTGCCGCCCACCGGGCGCTGGAACGCAAATTATTCCTCCCCCCCCCCGACGCTTGACGGCAGAAGTGGAAGATGATGATGATTACTTATAAATTGTCTCCCTTGGATTTTCTTGCCTGTCATTGACCTCCTTGTCGATTGTCAAGGTCGAGATAGAGAATTGCCCTGAGGTAAATTTTGGAAAAAGTTAATTAGCACAGTAATCTTTACTGGAAATAGTCCAGGACCGGGCGTATTTCCTTTGCTCGTGTGGTATAGTGCATATTCAACTCTCACAGCAAGTAGTGGTGGACTTTCGCCATTCTATTGAATATTAACACACGGTTTCCTATCATTATACAGCTCTTCTATAAAGTATATCCAACCCCCCCCCCCCCCCCCCCCCCCCGCGTAGCACGCACGATAGGAAGATTCCGATCATCAGAGGTGTTCCCTACCGCCGAATGTTTTTGGCCCTGTTTACCTTCTGATTACGGGCGCAGTTCGTAATATCGCATACCCGCGTTCGAAACACAGCTGCTGGCGATTTGGCAGCACACAGCCTTGCGTGGGTGTTTTACGAA
Source organism: Cepaea hortensis (assembly GCA_963921405.1). NCBI lineage: Eukaryota > Metazoa > Mollusca > Gastropoda > Stylommatophora > Helicidae > Cepaea > Cepaea hortensis. The sequence goes on from OY992895.1 coordinate 3,032,327, forward strand.
ATGGTATGGTTGCCAGTCGTTCAGAAAGCAATGGCAAACTACTTCCAGGAGATCACAACATCAACAAATGCTGGTGTTGACTACGACGTCCTGTGAGGGATATGCAACTAATTTTGTCTTTACCTTCTTAAAGCTCTCAGCATTGATCTTCTTTCATGACTACCAAGAATGTTTCTCCTGTGGTGCGATCGCACATCCACATTGGAGAGGTTTGTGCCATCTTGGCCCATTGGTATCAAAGTCATACAAGAGATGGAAACAGCTACCTACGTAGGTTGACAAGAGTATTTTGTAAACGATTTCTGATATCACTGTGAGGGCAGGAACTCTCATTGGTTCCTTACCACAGACATAGAATAATCCACCAGTTAATATTACCATTTCACCCCCTCCCTCCCCATGCCAGGGCAAAAATATTACCATTTCACTCCCTCCCTCCCACTTCCAGGGCAAAAATAAGTCAAGCCCCTCCCCCACAAGTAAAGCTACTACAGCAAAGAATAGTGACTATCGAATGACCCTAAATTGACCAGGTCTTTGTGTGTCCAGTCGTTCTGTGTTCGTTTCTTATATCTCCACCAACTCCTCCCACCCCACCTCTAAAGCAGAAGCCACACACACACACCTGTTTCAATTTAATAGGTAAGATGGGAGGCTTGCTGCAAGTTTTATTTATCTTTCATTGAGTGATAATGTTAACGTTGTTTACATTGGAACAATTCTAGTTTCCCACAAAAATGTTTCATCATCCTTTACTTTAACTTCAGTGTAACATTTAAATCTGTATACGAGGGGAGTGGGGGGGGGGGCGCTTCAAATGAAAAGCTTTAACCGTGATATACATTACAATAACTAAGCCAGGGACTTGTAACCTGTCAATATTGTTGTTAAGAATGTCAAGAGTGTTAAGCACGTCACATCACTGTGCAGACGAACACGTTTACGTCATAAGGACAGTTTAAAGATGGCCGTCCCACTTTTAATATGCACCATCCGTTTTGTGTATGTGTGTGTAACAGTGAAGGGATGAAACCTGTAGAAATTCATCGGCGAATGAAGGTCCAGTGTGGTGTGCATGCCTGTCAGTCCAGCAAGTGTATGAATGGAGTAGGAAGTTGTAAAATGTGACTTCTGTGACAGACTTTTTGGTTAGATGAAGAGGTACAGCAGGTGGTGCATGAGTAGTTACACACGCGAACAAAATCCTAAAAGAATGCAAACACTTTATCGGCTTTGGAGGACATGCAGTGAACACAGTGGTGACTACATCGATAAAGATACATTCGTACTTTACTGTTTCATAATATATTCGCCTAAAAAAAAAGAATACAACGTTTCTGGTTATCATTTGAAGCCAACCCGTATGTTCTAGGTGTGAATGAGACTATATGGAGTTTAACAGAATTTCGATCGAGTGTTGTTTTAGCGATGAACGAAAGTAGATGAAGATTCTATCATCATAATCAAAATAAACAAACACCCCCTCATTCCCCTCCCACCCCCCCCCCCCCCAAAAAAAAAAAATACTAATTGGTGAGTGCTATGGATCGTTGTTGATGTGCGATGCCGTGGGACACAATGATGACTGACTGGTGGTACATGATTGCTTGTGGTGAACACCACTTTAAGATGTCAGTAGTAACACCTTGACATTGGAAGTGTCATTCATTGCCTGAAATATGGGTCTACAAGGTGTGTCCTTAAGTTTCATAAGTCTAGTATGGTTTTTGTCCATCAAGAATGATAATGGCCATTCATTTTATCCAGTGGGGTGTCACAGGAAAAACTGCAGTTTAATGATTCCTTGATAACTTACATATTAAAATACAAGGAAGGAGAAGGGTTAACAATTGTGTACTTCATTCTGCGAGGAGGAATAAAATTCACGAGCATTGACCTACGAATATAAAAATAGGATACAGGTACGCGCCGAGGGCAGTGACTCCCGCTAGTATCGGCCGACGGGAAAATGAACGGAGAATGCTTTGAAGTGCAAACGAGCGATGGACAGAGGACCAGCTCAACAGCGGAGAACGGAGCGCCCGGACGTATACGTGATTTCACTGAACTTTTGATGTTACGGGAACGACAAAGGCGATTGTTGATGTATGGACATCAAACACTAACGAAGAACGGAAGGCCCAATATAAATAGTAGCAACTGGGATTGTTGTGTTAGTGTGTGCTACCGAAAGGGATGGCAAACTGGATTTATGTCTCCTGAAAATAGCAAAGAAATCATCCCGGGAAATGGGATAGAAGTGATTGTGTGCTAATAGATTTCAATGCTTGGAGTATCATTAATTCTAGATATATAAGGTAACACTAATATTAGCATAGGGAAATATGTGGTTGTGCGTAGGGTTTACTATTGCTTTCTATTTAGTGAATAGTTTATACTTTAGTGAATTCTGCTGTTTATGTCAGAGTAATTCTTTCGGAGGCTGTTTCATTACGGCTGGAGAAAGATAATCACATAGACAGTGATATGAGGCAGACTTAAATCACCTGATTTAATGTTTATTACCCAGGTTCTACTACACAGCCTGACCTATCAAAGAAGATCAACCAGTACATCTCTTGTACAGAGAAAGCAGTGTTGATAATACAGGAAAGACATTTTAATTTAATCAGGCACTTCACAGGTGCAGTGAAAGTATATCACTATAGCAAATGCAAAGTGGGTGACTTAACGAATGTCAAAAAACAGGTTTTGGTGAACCTTAGAGAAGAAACTTTATTCAAGCATAGAAAATAGGATAAAACATTTTCATTTAGTACTCACCTAAACGAAACAGGGAAGAACACTAGACCAGTGTACCTATATTCAGAGAACGGTTAAATAACTGTGGACAGGTGTGAGGTGTTTTCACTGATGGATTATAACAACATAAAACTGAAAACTCTGTCTACGGAAAGGACTTACCGTGATCACATTACTGTACGGTGTTACTGTGGTGAACAATTGTTTGTGTTTTCAAGAATTGGATTAAGTCAAGACCCAAGCTGAACGGATCATACCGGGTGAGAACGTTCTAATTCTGTGTTTGATATCTGATGTTTTGGCCTGTTGAATATGCCGGAGAAGATTACGGAGACTATCTATCAACATCTTATCTTGCATCCACACTAGAAGAACATACCAACTACATAGACACTATCCATACATACACCAGACATAGTTTTTATTAATAAATCTTTTGTTTATTGTTGAAAGGAACTGTTGTCGGAGTATGTGTTGAAGGAATAACAGAGAGAGAGAGTGAAAGAAATAGATATATGGAAGGGAAGACAGAAGAGAGGAGTGTAGACAAAAGTCAGTCAATAATCCCAACAGATAATAAGTTTGAAGATGTGCTTGTTGATTTCAACTTCCTCTCAGGAAAACAAGTGACATAATTGGTGGAGCAGCGGGGTAGAAAATAATACCCATATGACCTGGGCATAACAGGGCATATACATAGAGGGGTACCTGCATATTGGCACAGGCATAGCGGAGTACCTGCATGTTGGGACATACTGATGGGAATAAATATAAGTATACATTGATGACTTTTAATGGAAGGACGTCCATTGGATATATGGTGCCATTACATTTATGGTAGAACCATTTCATTAATGCTGGTGACTTGTAATTACAGTGAGAAAGTTCCAGACAGAGTGAATGTGGATAGGTGGTAAGACACATTACATACCTAGTCACACGTCTACATAAGTCTTTATCCTATATCTCCTCTTGTGGATGAGAGAGTGGTTGTGATGTACTGTGTGGTGTTGTAGATTTAGAATATTTAATAGACTTAGATAAATGATATAGGTTCTAGGTAGATTATCTGTTTATAGGAAGGACTTCTTTATTGCTTGAGGGGTCTGTACTCTATTTGCGGACTTACATTCTTAACTATGGCAACTCCTAAAGTAACTACAGCAGAACTAAGGGCCAACGGGGAGGAAATTGGTTTAGCTGGCTCGGAACTAACTGATTACATCCAGGAAAGAGAGCGAGAGATTCGTCAAGCGGAACGAGAAGATCGGAAGGCCGAGTTGGAAGTGAGAAGAATAGAGGTGGAGACCAAACGAATGGAAATGGAACAAGAGGCCAAGAAACTGGAACAGGAGACCAAGCGACTGGAAATGGAACAAGAGGCCAAGAAACTGGAACAGGAGACCAAGCGACTGGAAATGGACCAGGAGACCAAGAAACTGGAAATGGAACAGAATGCCAGGAGACAAGAAATGGAACATGAATACCGCTTGAAAGAGTTAGAACTCAAGACACAAACTAAGGGTGAAATAGATGCAGCAGAAGGAAGTTCATCTTCACCTGGGGCAACCCACATGATTGGGCAGGGTTACCATGCCATGAAGTTTCCCTTGGCGGTCTTTGATGAAAGTAAAGAGAAGATATACCAGTTTTTGGATCGGTTCGAGGCTATGGCAGTCGCTATGGGACTGGATAGAACCAGATGGGCTCTTAAATTATCCCAGGCTTTACGTGGTTCAGGGTACGAGGTCTACACACGCCTACCACCAGGACAGGAAAATCAGTACGAGGAATTAAAAGCCGCTTTGATGAAACATTATGAAGTCACAGCACAAACGTATAGGAAGAAGTTTAGATCGTCTAGAAGAGAGCCGGGAGAACTATTCGCCGCCTACAGTCTGAGGCTGAAATCCTATCTCCAGAAATGGATGGACTTGGCAGAATTCAAGAGGGATTATGAGAGTCTCGAAGAGATGATGGTGGTCGACCAGATGCGAAAGCAAATGTCGAAACCTCTCAGAACCTTCTTGGGAGAACAAGGGGCGGAACGGATTGATGTTGTAAATAAGCTGGCGGAACGATTCGTAGAGGTACATGGGGAGGCTGCGGAACTCAGTATTCAAACCAAAGGTCAGGAGAAACAAGAGAAAAAGAAACCTAAGAACTGGGAAGGAGAAAAAGTGGAACCTTATATAAAGCACACAGAGGAGAGTTCAGAGAAGGTGAAGGAAGGAAACCAGAGCACCTCGAATTCTTCAGCGAAACGACAGTGGTCGGAGAGGTGGTGTTCATTCTGCAAGGTACCATCTCATAACACGAAGGACTGCAGATCGAAACCTAAAAGTTCTTACTTCGCAGCATGCAAAGTGATTCCTACATCGGTGATCACAGACAAGGCTGAGGTCGGCGAAGGAGAAAGGAACAAAAAGGACACCGGGAAACCGAGGAAGGGAACATGGTGCACACACTGCCGGTCGAAAACACAGAATACTGTGGACTGCAGATGCAAGGCAGAAGACGCCAATTGCATAACCAACCTCGAGGAATCAAAAGAGGAAGGCAAGGAAACGGTCAAGGAGATGAAAGACACTCAGGACCAAGAGAGACCACCTGTGGTTGAACTGATTGAAGTCAATGGCCAACAGGTTGCTTGTCTCTACGATACAGGTTTGGATGGGGAAGCTGTGATTTACGCCAGCTTGGTACGCCCAGACCAACTTACAGGGGAGACCATAGAAATACAGCCGGCAATGAGGAGTGCTGTTACCATGACGCTGCCAATCGCCAAGGTGGAGATTAAATCCAGGTACGTCACGGGCATTATTCCAGCTGCTGTATTATCTGACTCCTTATTTCCCATGATCATTGGCACGAAATATGTCTTTTTGGGGATGCCCAACCAGCCAGCCCACAAAGGAACAGTAGTCAGTGGATCTCACGGGAAGGAAAAAGAGGCGGAGACACTATGCGACAACTCAGGGATAGGAGAATTGCATACTGCCCAGAGGAAGGATACTACGTTGCATCCTTGCTACAGGAAGCTGCAAAGGAGTGCTGAGCTACCAGAACGGGGACAGTACTTTCTGAAGAATCGACTACTCTATCGGAGAGCTGGGAGGGGAGATAACCTGCATGAGCAGTGGGTGGTTCCAGAGACCCACCGTCCTCACATTCTTCAGAGTGGACACATCATAGGCGAGTATCGACATATGGGTGTCCGAGAGACCTTGCAGCAAATTTCCGGCCATTATTGCTGGCCAGGAATGACCGGAGATGTACGCCGGTGGGTGAAGTCTTGTTCGGAGTGCCAGAAAGCACCACCCAACAAGCGAATTAAGAGGAAAATCGCTTTTAAAGTGGAAGACAAAGTGGAAGTGTGGGGTCCAGCAGAGACCAATATACTCCAAGTAGGATGGAAAGGACCTTATCCTGTGGAAAAGGTGGTGTCCAAGAACATCTACAAAATACGGATCGGGGAAGAGCAGAAAAATCTCCCTAGACATCTCATTAGGAAATATGAGGACAGATCCGGGAGCAAAGCTTCGCACTTTATGGTGATGGCAGCCATTGGGACAAAAGTTACCAGTCCAGACGAAGACCAAAGATCGCAAGTACAACATAGGAGAGCCTATGGGACAGTACGTGATAGGTCAGATTTACCCAACGGAGGGAGGAGGGAAATCACACGTCAGGGAAAGGACAAGAGGGAAACTTTCCCTAGTACCCAAGTTCAGAAGGGGTGGGTAACGTCGGGAAAGGCGAGAAATACCCAGGACCCCAACCGAAGATTGGCTGACCAGATACAATATAGCCCAAGATGGTCCTGGAAGCAAAAGTCCAGGAGATTTGGGAAAGACGACTCGGTCCAACGAGGACGAAGCGGAACATCCCCAGAGGCAAAGCCGGGGGAAACCAAGAGGACATGGAAGCAGTGTTACAATCAGGATGGGACAATCCGTCTGTATTGTGAGCCATCGCTTACGCCAGTGGAAAGGAGGGCGACTGAACGTACAGGAGCGATGAGCCAACACTAGTTTCAGTCATGAGTAGTATGGTAGGGTGCTTATGAAGTCGCCTACTGGATGAGGTGTTGATCCATGTGAGGATCCAATCATATCATCAACACGTGATGTTAATAGCTACTTCAGAGAAGCTCAACGCACGGTGGATGTGATGGACGTTGTTGTTGCAACAGGACTTCACAGTGGAATACATTCCTGGAAAGGAGAATGTAGGAGCGGATTTCTTATCTAGACATCCAACTCCAGAGGAAGAGGAATAAGTTGGAGGATCATAGGAATCAAAACTACAGGGATGAAGAGTCGACGCGGTCAACTCTCTTAAGAGGGGGCCTATGTCACAGGAAAAACTGCAGTTTAATGATTCCTTGATAACTTACATATTAAAATACAAGGAAGGAGAAGGGTTAACAATTGTGTACTTCATTCTGCGAGGAGGAATAAAATTCACGAGCATTGACCTACGAATATAAAAATAGGATACAGGTACGCGCCGAGGGCAGTGACTCCCGCTAGTATCGGCCGACGGGAAAATGAACGGAGAATGCTTTGAAGTGCAAACGAGCGATGGACAGAGGACCAGCTCAACAGCGGAGAACGGAGCGCCCGGACGTATACGTGATTTCACTGAACTTTTGATGTTACGGGAACGACAAAGGCGATTGTTGATGTATGGACATCAAACACTAACGAAGAACGGAAGGCCCAATATAAATAGTAGCAACTGGGATTGTTGTGTTAGTGTGTGCTACCGAAAGGGACGGCAAACTGGATTTATGTCTCCTGAAAATAGCAAAGAAATCATCCCGGGAAATGGGATAGAAGTGATTGTGTGCTAATAGATTTCAATGCTTGGAGTATCATTAATTCTAGATATATAAGGTAACACTAATATTAGCATAGGGAAATATGTGGTTGTGCGTAGGGTTTACTATTGCTTTCTATTTAGTGAATAGTTTATACTTTAGTGAATTCTGCTGTTTATGTCAGAGTAATTCTTTCGGAGGCTGTTTCATTACGGCTGGAGAAAGATAATCACATAGACAGTGATATGAGGCAGACTTAAATCACCTGATTTAATGTTTATTACCCAGGTTCTACTACACAGCCTGACCTATCAAAGAAGATCAACCAGTACATCTCTTGTACAGAGAAAGCAGTGTTGATAATACAGGAAAGACATTTTAATTTAATCAGGCACTTCACAGGTGCAGTGAAAGTATATCACTATAGCAAATGCAAAGTGGGTGACTTAACGAATGTCAAAAAACAGGTTTTGGTGAACCTTAGAGAAGAAACTTTATTCAAGCATAGAAAATAGGATAAAACATTTTCATTTAGTACTCACCTAAACGAAACAGGGAAGAACCCTAGACCAGTGTACCTATATTCAGAGAACGGTTAAATAACTGTGGACAGGTGTGAGGTGTTTTCACTGATGGATTATAACAACATAAAACTGAAAACTCTGTCTACGGAAAGGACTTACCGTGATCACATTACTGTACGGTGTTACTGTGGTGAACAATTGTTTGTGTTTTCAAGAATTGGATTAAGTCAAGACCCAAGCTGAACGGATCATACCGGGTGAGAACGTTCTAATTCTGTGTTTGATATCTGATGTTTTGGCCTGTTGAATATGCCGGAGAAGATTACGGAGACTATCTATCAACATCTTATCTTGCATCCACACTAGAAGAACATACCAACTACATAGACACTATCCATACATACACCAGACATAGTTTTTATTAATAAATCTTTTGTTTATTGTTGAAAGGAACTGTTGTCGGAGTATGTGTTGAAGGAATAACAGAGAGAGAGTGAAAGAAATAGATATATGGAAGGGAAGACAGAAGAGAGGAGTGTAGACAAAAGTCAGTCAATAATCCCAACAGATAATAAGTTTGAAGATGTGCTTGTTGATTCCAACTTCCTCTCAGGAAAACAAGTGACATGGGGTTGAAAGTTTGGAGCCATGAGTTCTAAGATGGCTGATAAGGCCCAATTTGGCTCGAAATGTTCTTTGACAATGTGGAAAAAGAATGCTTGACGATCCATGAGGAAGATTCCTGCTGTTTTTTGTTTTGTTTTGTGTCCAGTCTTTTTTTCCCCCACGGCTCTTGCAGTCATGTTTCCTTCAGAAGTGAATGCACCCTTGCGTAATGATGCACGACACGAATGCCGGTCTTTGGCAGCAGTCTTCCAAGTGTTATAAATTCCAAAAGCTTTTAGTATAACATGTTGTTGAGTGACGTGAGTGATGAGTGACTGCTTGACTAAATATTCTACCTCATCCGCCCTGCTGTACATGACGAACCACAGAGTGACACATTACTTATATAAACTTCACAAAACACTGAACAGTTTTATAACCTTTATTATGTCCTTGAATTCACATTAACAACGTTTCACATTATCTCAGATTTCAATCATAATAAAATACATATCAACACTGGTGATTAAAACTATCACATAACAGCGGCAACTTAAATGATGCCATTGCCACAACGAGTCTTGACTCAGTCTAACTACGACCACGGTCATCCTCCACGGTTGAGGAGCGACCTTTCTCTCCTGTTCATTGTCAAAGCGTGCTTCTCGCCGTGCACACGCTTCGAATGTGATCAGAGCTCACATTTCAGCTCATGACAGGGAGAAATTAATAACTATTCGCATATGTTACTATAGACATGCAACGCCCTTTAATATTTGAACAAGACTAAACAAAAAAGACGTGTGTAGACTTACGTAAAGCTTCTTTAATTTTTATGTATATTGCTTATGATTGATCAATGGTCGCTGTAGCAGTCTGCGCTTTGCATAGATTTTGCGACTCTTTTAAGGCATTTCAAAATTTTCTGTTGATGAGAATATAATCAATCTGATTTTTGATCTTATGGTCAGGACCCCTCCATGTCCATAATCTCCTTGGGTGTTGTTGATACCAGGTGTTTTCAATAATCCTATCATGCTCTTTTGCTCAGTGTACGCGTCTGCAACCTCTTTTATTCTGTATTGAACTTATTATAGAATTTGTAGTAGTCCATGTATTATAATAATTAATTTATTATAAAATCTGTAGTAGTGCATGTCCTATATCAATACACTTATAGAACTCTAGTAATCCATGTACTATAGCAATGAACTTATATCACCTCAAGTAGTCTATGTACTATAGCAATGAACTTATTATACCACCTCAAGTTGTCCATGTACTATAGCAATGAACTTATTATACCACATCAAGTTGTCCATGTACTATAGCAATGAACTTATTATACCACCTCAAGTTGTCCATGTACTATAGCAATGAACTTATTATACCACATCAAGTAGTCTATGTACTATAGCAATGAACTTATTATACCACATCAAGTAGTCTATGTACTATAGCAATGAACTTATTATACCACCTCAAGTTGTCCATATACTATAGCAATGAACTTATTATACCACCTCAAGTTGTCCATGTACTATAGCAATGAACTTATTATACCACCTCAAGTTGTCCATGTACTATAGCAATGAACTTATTATACCACATCAAGTAGTCTATGTACTATAGCAATGAATTTATTATACCACATCAAGTAGTCTATGTACTATAGCAATGAACTTATTAAACCACCTCAAGTAGTCCATGTACTATAGCAATGAAATTATACCACCTCAAGTTGGCACCAATACTAAAGAACAAACATGTATCAATAACTACTAAGAAAGCACTTTACAACACAATCTTCCTACCAACTCTGTGCTACCAATGCCAAACCTGGACAATGACAGAAAAAGAGAAAAGAAAAATCACAACAACAGAAATGAGGTTCCTGAGAAGAATACTCAACGTATCAAGAAGAGATAAGATCAGAAATGAAGAAATCAGGACTAAAGTGGGGGTTAAAGCTGCTCTAGATTTTATTAGAAAGCAGCAAGTCAAATGGTTTGGCCATGCAAGTAGGCTACCAGTCAACAGCATGCCACAACAGGCAATGACGTACAGACCAGATGGAAACAGAGGAAGAGGCCGACCACGTAAACGCTGGACGGAGGGAATAACAGAATCCATGGGAATGTCGATATACGAAGCCCATAACCGGGCACTCTCACGAAGTTTATACTTCACCTCGACACCGCAAGGTACAAGAGGAACATGATGAGATGAGATGAGAAGTTGTCCATGTACTATAGCAATGAACTTATTAAACCACCTCAAGTAGTCCATGTACTATAGCAATGAACTTATTATACCAAATCAAATCAAATCAAATCAACTTTATTAGGGTCACAAATTGGGCGCGCAGGCCCGTCTTACATTCGGCCCTTCCAATCACTCGTCTTTCGTTCATCAAGAGCATTATACATTTACATAGGAAGAAAAATAAACATTGTGAAATGAATGTTGTAAACATAAACAAGGCTAATTACAATGTTATGAAGCCCATCTCCCACCTATCCATACATCACCCCACCCACACACACACCCCCACGCGCACCAAGGGACACATACACACCCCCACCTACAAACACACACGCACACCAAGGGACACATACATACCCCACCAACTGACCCATCCCCCTCCCGCACATCCCCCACCCACACACACTGCCCTCACCTGATCCCCCAACCAAAACACACTCGCCACCCACAAACATTCCCCCACCAACCCACACATCCCACCCCACACATCCTCTCCCCACACACACCTCAAACCACCCATCCCCCAGCCACATCTCCATCGACAACATATTCCCCACCCAGACACACAATCCCCCACCAACCCACTACATCGCACATCCACTCACACATCCCCAAACCATACACACACATCCCCACCAACTGACATGTCCCTACCCCCCCCCCCCCCCCCCCATCTCCCTAACCACCCATACATCCCCAATCCACTCACACACACACCACCACCCACACATACAACTTCCACCCACCCACGCCTTGACCTAATCCCCCACCACACAATCCCCCACCCGCACATCACATACACACTCTACCACACACTATTCCCAACCCACGCACCACACACACACATATCCCTCACCAACACATCCCCACTTACACACCACACACATATCCCCCACCCAGATACACCACAATATTCCCACCCACACCCACACAGATACCCTTACCCATCCACCCCACATACCCCCACTCACACACCACAAAAATACCCCACCCACTATACCACATCAAGTAGTCTATGTACTATAGCAATGAACTTATTATACCACATCAAGTAGTCTATGTACTATAGCAATGAACTTATTATACCACCTCAAGTAGTCCATATACTATAGCAATGAACTTATTATACCACATCAAGTAGTCTATGTACTATAGCAATGAACTTATTATACCACATCAAGTAGTCCATGTACTATAGCAATGAACGTATTATACCACCTCAAGTAGTCTATGTACTATAGCAATGAACTTATTATATCACATCAAGTAGTCTATGTACTATAGCAATGAACTTATTATACCACATCAAGTAGTCTATGTACTATAGCAATGAACTTATTATACCACATCAAGTTGTCCATGTACTATAGCAATGAACTTATTATACCACTTAAAGTTGTCCATGTACAATAGCAATGAACTTATTATACCACCTCAAGTATTCCATGTACTATAGCAATGAACTTATTATACCACATCAAGTAGTCTATGTACTATAGCAATGAACTTATTATACCACCTCAAGTATTCCATGTACTATAGCAATGAACTTATTATACCACATCAAGTATTCCATGTACTATAGCAATGAACTTATACCACATCAAGTAGTCTATGTACTATAGCAATGAACTTATTATACCACCTCAAGTAGTCCATGTACTATAGCAATGAACTTATTATACCACATCAAGTAGTCTATGTACTATAGCAATGAACTTATTATACCACATCAAGTAGTCTATGTACTATAGCAATGAACTTATTATACTACTTCAAGTTGTCCATGTACTATAGCAATGAACTTATACCACCTCAAGTAGTCCATGTACTATAGCAATGAACTTATTATACCACATCAAGTAGTCTATGTACTATAGCAATGAACTTATTATACCACATCAAGTAGTCTATGTACTATAGCAATGAACTTATTATACCACATCAAGTAGTCTATGTACTATAGCAATGAACTTATTATACCACCTCAAGTAGTCCATGTACTATAGCAATGAACTTATTATACCACATCAAGTAGTCTATGTACTATAGCAATGAACTTATTATACCACCTCAAGTATTCCATGTACTATAGCAATGAACTTATTATACCACATCAAGTATTCCATGTACTATAGCAATGAACTTATACCACATCAAGTAGTCTATGTACTATAGCAATGAACTTATTATACCACCTCAAGTAGTCCATGTACTATAGCAATGAACTTATTATACCACATCAAGTAGTCTATGTACTATAGCAATGAACTTATTATACCACATCAAGTAGTCTATGTACTATAGCAATGAACTTATTAAACCACCTCAAGTAGTCCATGTACTATAGCAATGAAATTATACCACCTCAAGTTGGCACCAATACTAAAGAACAAACATGTATCAATAACTACTAAGAAAGCACTTTACAACACAATCTTCCTACCAACTCTGTGCTACCAATGCCAAACCTGGACAATGACAGAAAAAGAGAAAAGAAAAATCACAACAACAGAAATGAGGTTCCTGAGAAGAATACTCAACGTATCAAGAAGAGATAAGATCAGAAATGAAGAAATCAGGACTAAAGTGGGGGTTAAAGCTGCTCTAGATTTTATTAGAAAGCAGCAAGTCAAATGGTTTGGCCATGCAAGTAGGCTACCAGTCAACAGCATGCCACAACAGGCAATGACGTACAGACCAGATGGAAACAGAGGAAGAGGCCGACCACGTAAACGCTGGACGGAGGGAATAACAGAATCCATGGGAATGTCGATATACGAAGCCCATAACCGGGCACTCTCACGAAGTTTATACTTCACCTCGACACCGCAAGGTACAAGAGGAACATGATGAGATGAGATGAGAAGTTGTCCATGTACTATAGCAATGAACTTATTAAACCACCTCAAGTAGTCCATGTACTATAGCAATGAACTTATTATACCAAATCAAATCAAATCAAATCAACTTTATTAGGGTCACAAATTGGGTGCGCAGGCCCGTCTTACATTCGGCCCTTCCAATCACTCGTCTTTCGTTCATCAAGAGCATTATACATTTACATAGGAAGAAAAATAAACATTGTGAAATGAATGTTGTAAACATAAACAAGGCTAATTACAATGTTATGAAGCCCATCTCCCACCTATCCATACATCACCCCACCCACACACACACCCCCACGCGCACCAAGGGACACATACACACCCCCACCTACAAACACACACACACGCACACCAAGGGACACATACATACCCCACCAACTGACCCATCCCCCTCCCGCACATCCCCCACCCACACACACTGCCCTCACCTGATCCCCCAACCAAAACACACTCGCCACCCACAAACATTCCCCCACCAACCCACACATCCCACCCCACACATCCTCTCCCCACACACACCTCAAACCACCCATCCCCCAGCCACATCTCCATCGACAACATATTCCCCACCCAGACACACAATCCCCCACCAACCCACTACATCGCACATCCACTCACACATCCCCAAACCATACACACACATCCCCACCAACTGACATGTCCCTACCCCCCCCCCCCCATCTCCCTAACCACCCATACATCCCCAATCCACTCACACACACACCACCACCCACACATACAACTTCCACCCACCCACGCCTTGACCTAATCCCCCACCACACAATCCCCCACCCGCACATCACATACACACTCTACCACACACTATTCCCAACCCACGCACCACACACACACATATCCCTCACCAACACATCCCCACTTACACACCACACACATATCCCCCACCCAGATACACCACAATATTCCCACCCACACCCACACAGATACCCTTACCCATCCACCCCACATACCCCCACTCACACACCACAAAAATACCCCACCCACTATACCACATCAAGTAGTCTATGTACTATAGCAATGAACTTATTATACCACATCAAGTAGTCTATGTACTATAGCAATGAACTTATTATACCACCTCAAGTAGTCCATATACTATAGCAATGAACTTATTATACCACATCAAGTAGTCTATGTACTATAGCAATGAACTTATTATACCACATCAAGTAGTCCATGTACTATAGCAATGAACGTATTATACCACCTCAAGTAGTCTATGTACTATAGCAATGAACTTATTATATCACATCAAGTAGTCTATGTACTATAGCAATGAACTTATTATACCACATCAAGTAGTCTATGTACTATAGCAATGAACTTATTATACCACATCAAGTTGTCCATGTACTATAGCAATGAACTTATTATACCACTTAAAGTTGTCCATGTACAATAGCAATGAACTTATTATACCACCTCAAGTATTCCATGTACTATAGCAATGAACTTATTATACCACCTCAAGTATTCCATGTACTATAGCAATGAACTTATTATACCACATCAAGTATTCCATGTACTATAGCAATGAACTTATACCACATCAAGTAGTCTATGTACTATAGCAATGAACTTATTATACCACCTCAAGTAGTCCATGTACTATAGCAATGAACTTATTATACCACATCAAGTAGTCTATGTACTATAGCAATGAACTTATTATACCACATCAAGTAGTCTATGTACTATAGCAATGAACTTATTATACTACTTCAAGTTGTCCATGTACTATAGCAATGAACTTATACCACCTCAAGTAGTCCATGTACTATAGCAATGAACTTATTATACCACATCAAGTAGTCTATGTACTATAGCAATGAACTTATTATACCACATCAAGTAGTCTATGTACTATAGCAATGAACTTATTATACCACATCAAGTAGTCTATGTACTATAGCAATGAACTTATTATACCACCTCAAGTAGTCCATGTACTATAGCAATGAACTTATTATACCACATCAAGTAGTCTATGTACTATAGCAATGAACTTATTATACCACATCAAGTAGTCTATGTACTATAGCAATGAACTTATTATACCACATCAAGTTGTCCATGTACTATAGCAATGAACTTATTATACCACTTAAAGTTGTCCATGTACAATAGCAATGAACTTATTATACCACCTCAAGTATTCCATGTACTATAGCAATGAACTTATTATACCACCTCAAGTATTCCATGTACTATAGCAATGAACTTATTATACCACATCAAGTATTCCATGTACTATAGCAATGAACTTATACCACATCAAGTAGTCTATGTACTATAGCAATGAACTTATTATACCACCTCAAGTAGTCCATGTACTATAGCAATGAACTTATTATACCACATCAAGTAGTCTATGTACTATAGCAATGAACTTATTATACCACATCAAGTAGTCTATGTACTATAGCAATGAACTTATTATACTACTTCAAGTTGTCCATGTACTATAGCAATGAACTTATACCACCTCAAGTAGTCCATGTACTATAGCAATGAACTTATTATACCACATCAAGTAGTCTATGTACTATAGCAATGAACTTATTATACCACATCAAGTAGTCTATGTACTATAGCAATGAACTTATTATACCACATCAAGTAGTCTATGTACTATAGCAATGAACTTATTATACCACCTCAAGTAGTCCATGTACTATAGCAATGAACTTATTATACCACATCAAGTAGTCTATGTACTATAGCAATGAACTTATTATACCACATCAAGTAGTCTATGTACTATAGCAATGAACTTATTATACCACATCAAGTAGTCTATGTACTATAGCAATGAACTTATTATACCACCTCAAGTAGTCCATGTACTATAGCAATGAACTTATTATACCACATCAAGTAGTCTATGTACTATAGCAATGAACTTATTATACCACATCAAGTAGTCTATGTACTATAGCAATGAACTTATTATACCACTTCAAGTTGTCCATGTACTATAGCAATGAACTTATACCACCTCAAGTAGTCCATGTACTATAGCAATGAACTTATTATACCACATCAAGTAGTCTATGTACTATAGCAATGAACTTATTATACCACATCAAGTAGTCTATGTACTATAGCAATGAACTTATTATACCACTTCAAGTAGTCCATGTACTATAGCAATGAACTTATACCACCTCAAGTAGTCCATGTACTATAGCAATGAACTTATTATACCACATCAAGTAGTCTATGTACTATAGCAATGAACTTATTATACCACATCAAGTAGTCTATGTACTATAGCAATGAACTTATTATACCACCTCAAGTAGTCCATGTACTATAGCAATGAACTTATTATACCACATCAAGTAGTCTATGTACTATAGCAATGAACTTATTATACCACATCAAGTAGTCTATGCACTACAGCAATGAACTTATTATATCACATCAAGTAGTCTATGTACTATAGCAATGAACTTATTATACCACCTCAAGTTGTCCATGTACTATAGCAAGGAACTTATTTTACCACCTCAAGTTGTCTATGTACTATAGCAATGAACTTATTATACCACCTCAAGTAGTCCATGTACTATAGCAATGAACTTATTACTTATTATACCACATCAAGTAGTCTATGTACTATAGCAATGAACTTATTATACCACATCAAGTAGTCTATGTACTATAGCAATGAACTTATTATACCACATCAAGTAGTCCATGTACTATAGCAATGAACTTATACCACCTCAAGTAGTCTATGCACTATAGCAATGAACTTATCAAACCACCTCAAGTAGTCCATGTACTATAGCAATGAACTTATTATACCACATCAAGTAGTCCATGTACTATAGCAACGAACTTATACCACATCAAGTAGTCTATGTACTATAGCAATGAACTTATTATACCACATCAAGTAGTCCATGTACTATAGCAATGAACTTATTATACCACCTCAAGTTGTCCATGTACTATAGCAATGAACTTATTATACCACCTCAAGTTGTCCATGTACTATAGCAATGAACTTATTATAGAACATGTACTATAGCAATGAACTTATTATACCACCTCAAGTAGTCCATGTACTATAGCAATGAACTTATTATACCACCTCAAGTAGTCCATGTACTATAGCAATGAACTTATTATACCACATCAAGTATTCTATGTACTATAGCAATGAACTTATTATACCACCTCAAGTTGTCCATGTACTATAGCAATGAACTTATTATAGAACATGTACTATAGCAATGAACTTATTATACCACATCAAGTAGTCCATGTACTATAGCAATGAACTTATACCACCTCAAGTAGTCTATGCACTATAGCAATGAACTTATCAAACCACCTCAAGTAGTCCATGTACTATAGCAATGAGCTTATTATACCACCTCAAGTAGTCAATGTACCACAGTAATTAACTTATTTTACCACCTCAAGTAGTCTATGTACCACAGTGTTTTGCGTATCCTTTACAGGACTTAGCTGTCAACAGCAGCATCTTTCAGCTGTCTGTTGATCTCTTGGCAAGATTACGCTCAGTAGTTTGCCATTGCTTTCTGAGCGGCCGGCTCAGTATCCGCAAGTCACGAGCGGGGGTCGAACCACCTCAGTTCTCGCTCCGCTGCGAGACTCTGCGTGATAAACGGGATTACAGAGAGAAAGTGTTGTAACCCCACAGCCAGAGAGACCGGCATGTACCACAGTAATGAACTTATTTTACCACCTCAAGTAGTCTATGTACTATAGTAATGAACTTATTTTACCACCTCAAGTAGTCCATGTACCACAGTAATGAACTTATTTTACCACCTCAAGTAGTCCATGTACCACAGTAATGAACTTATTTTACCACCTCAAGTAGTCTATGTACTATAGTAATGAACTTATTTTACCACCTCAAGTAGTCCATGTACCATAGTAATGAACTTATTTTACCACCTCAAGTAGTCCATGTACTATAGTAATGAACTTATTTTACCACCTCAAGTAGTCCATGTACCACAGTAATGAACTTATATAACACTAGTATTCCATGTGTTATACCAATGAACTTATTATAAAATCTGTAATAGTCCATGTACTATAGAAATGAAATAACTCTAGTAGTAAATGTACTATTGCAGTGAACCTATTATAAATTCTGTAATAGTCCATGTGCTATATCAATGAACTTATTATAAATTCTGTAATAGTCCATGTGCTATATCAATGAACCTATTATAAATTCTGTAATAGTCCATGTGCTATATCAATGAACCTATTATAAATTCTGTAATAGTCCATGTGCTATATCAATGAACTTATTATACATTCTGTAATAGTCCATATACTATATCAATGAACTTATTATACATTCTGTAATAGTCCATGTTCTATATCAACACACTTATAGAATTCTAGTAGTTCATGTACTATAGCAATGAACATATTAGAACACATCTAGCAGACTATAGTAATGAACTGTTACTACCTCAAGTAGTCCATGTACTATGGCAACGAACTTAGTGAAATAAGCCAAATATCTCTCAACCATAAGCCAAATGTCTCTCAACCATAAGCCAAATGTCTCTCAACCATAAGTCAAATGTCTCTCAACCATAAGCCAAATGTCTCTCAACCATAAGCCAAATGTCTCTCAACCATAAGCCAAATGTCTCTCAACCATAAGCCAAATTTCTCTCAACCATAAGCCAAATGTCTCTCAACCATAAGCCAAATGTCTCTCAACCATAAGCCAAATGTCTCTCAACCATAAGCCAAATGTCTCTCAACCATAAGCCAAATGTCTCTCAACCATAAGCCAAATTTCTCTCAACCATAAGCCAAATGTCTCTCTACCATAAGCCAAATGTCTCTCAACCATAAGCCAAATTTCTCTCAACCATAAGCCAAATTTCTCTCAACCATACGCCAAATTTCTCTCAACCATAAGCCAAATTTCTCTCAACCATAAGCCAAATTTCTCTCAACAATAAGCCAAATTTCTCTCAATCATAAGCCAAATTTCTCTCAACCATAAGCCAAATGTCTCTCAACCATAAGCCAAATGTCTCTCAACCATAAGCCAAATTTCTCTCAACCATAAGCCAAATGTCTCAACCATAAGCCAAATGTCTCAACCATAAGCCAAATGTCTCAACCATAAGCCAAATGTCTCAACCATAGGCCAAATTTCTCTCAACCATAAGCCAAATGTCTCTCAACCATAAGCCAAATGTCTCAACCATAGACCAAATGTCTCTCAGCCATAAGCCAAATGTCTCTCAACCATAAGCCAAATGTCTCTCAACCATAAGCCAAATATCTCTCAACCATAAGCCAAATGTCTCTCAACCATAAGCCAAATGTCTCTCAACCATAAGCCAAATTTCTCTCAACCATAAGCCAAATGTCTCTCAACCATAAGCCAAATATCTCTCAACCATAAGCCAAATGTCTCTCAACCATAAGCCAAATGTCTCTCAACCATAAGCCAAATGTCTCTCAACCATAAGCCAAATGTCTCTCAACCATAAGCCAAATGTCTCTCAATCATAAGCCAAATGTCTCTCAACCATAAGCCAAATTTCTCTCAACCATAGGCCTCTGTTGCTGTCATGGGTTAATTATTATTATCTTGTGTAAATGATTACAATGATTTTATGTCATAGGGAACTGTCCTCAAGGTGGTAGTCCTTGTGCAATAACTCATGGAGGAGCATCAGAGACCACCAGAGTCAGAGCAGTATAGGAGGCGATGTTGTCTGCTTCATACGATATATAGGAGTCTGGGTAAGACTGGTTGGCGTACAACTTCGTACGATATATAGGAGTCCAGGTAAGACTGGTTGGTGTGCAACTTTGTACAATATATAGGAATCTTGGTCAGTTATACTTCTGTAACCAGATACACTCCTGTAACCAGATACTCTCCTGTAACCAGTTTTAAACATGTACCAGTTATATTCCTGTAACCATTTACACATCTGTAGTGAGCATTGTTGAAGGAACAGTCAGGGGGTAACATTTATCTTCTGTATCTACATGTACAAAACGAATGTTCAAGACACCAAGTATTTGATGCTTCAATGTGACGACTGGAGTTTTACAAAAATTTAAATTTGCATATATCACCAGCGTGTCAGCATAAATAGCAGCACCAGTAAGACGACACCTGCCATTCCAAATCTGGTGATATATCAGCTGAAGATGTCCATCTGTTACACCGACAAACCCATTTACATGAATAACGAAATGTGTTATATTCCTTAGATAACCATCCGTTGTTAACAAATACAGCTGATCATTGTGGATAAAAGTAACAAAGTTACGCAGACTACAACCGGTCTTGATACCCCAGACTCTATGTGTTGTTGTGTTAAGGCAATATAATATTTTGTTATTAGACTCAGTATCATAAAAGATTATATTGTCCTTAAATATATTAACAAACACACAATTGCTTTCCCTCTTGAAGTCAAAGACTTGAAACCAGTCCCACATTTTAGCAACACATCGCTTTCTGTACACACCGTTATCTTTAAATGTGTAACAGAAGTCACCCACAATGGCAGAGCAAGATCCAACATCTTTAATGACTGTGATACTGTTTTGTGACGATGGAAATTTGTCAACAGTCATGTCCATTGTTATTTTCTTTCCACGGCAGGTTTTCGTAGTAATGAAAATACAATTGTACAATGTATAACAGCTCACCACAGACATGCCAGACATGAAACGGAAGTACTTGTTTCTGTTTAGTGAGTAGACATAGATTTTATTGTCTTTCTGAAAAACAACAACATCTTCTACGAGTTCTGTTTTCACAGTGGGAGAAACAGAATTAGTGGGCAAGACTTTGTTCTTGACAGATTCCCGCGCTTTACTGTGAGCCTCTAAAACCTGCCGGACAATATCTCTGGTTTCTTTGACACCCATGATCATGTCCGTGTCTGCCAACATTTCCAGACAGTCCCTGCTGGCTTCACTGAGTCGACACAGTTTGAGCAGGCTCCCTAAAGATGCTTTCCTGGCAGCTGGTGTCTCTGTGAGAGATTGTGCAACAATCTGAAGACAAGAATCCTGACTAGATGCAGGAGGCTTCTGAAGTATGACCTCAACACTTCCTTTATGGCCATTGTTGACATCTGTAGAATTATCTAACATCCGATCACTAACAATATTTGGATCTCGGACTTCCAGGATATCACCCGCACAAGATTGTCCTACATTATTTCCATGAGATTCATGGCTAACCCATTTTACGATGGACTCTGGAAGATTATCTTGTCTGTCCACCCTCAGGTTTCTATCACTGAGAATTTCACGTAAAGCTGTTGATGATAACAGCATAAAAATCTGGCATCTGCTGAAGTATTCAAAGTTCTCTGCCATGAATTCATGAACTATCTTTACAATCTTTTTTGACTCCAACAGAAGTGCATTGGTGTAAATTCCAAGAACATTCTCTTGGGTCATGTGACTGCTAACATATGTTTCACATTTTGATACCAAAACTGAAATCTGTAATTCATGGACAGCATGCCAGAACTCTATCATATTTTCTGCATTAAGTCCATTCTCACCTTTATAAATAGCATTGAGAACCAGCTGAAAGATTCCTGGAGATATGCCTCTGATATTTACTTTTCTAACATGCTGTGCAGTTTCACCTCCGACCTCAGATCGCAATAACACATAAAATAACTCAGAACAGGCACACAGAGTAAACCGATTGCAGTAGAACTCACAGTCATCAATGTTTATCTGCAAATCTGTGAATTGTTCTTTAAGCCAAAGTTGACCAATGTTTCTCACAATTCCACAAGCGATTTCAGGATCAACGTCCATGATGACCTAGTTAGTCAAATTGCTGCAGGCGTGTCTCAAGCTGACCTGTGGTCCCTCGGTTGTTGGTTCCTTACACGACAGGAATCACTTCTAGTCCGGATACAGCTCGCTGAGGTCTATAGATCATACAGTCATCAATATTTATTTTAATGATATTATATTTTCATACACATTTCATAATAAATAGAAGTTTACTGATGTATAAACACATTTAAAGAACTAACTTTAATTAGAATTATCATTCTATGGTAGGACCAAGTGTTTTACAAGAGTTTATAAAAATAAAAGAGTCCAAAATATAACTTTTATCATTGAGTCATTCATGAAGCAGGTCCTTTGCACAACATCGCTCTCATCACAGCCCCCATACAAGACTAGATCTGTTCCCAGTTCCCCTGCCTCAATAATGTTCATGCCCAGGATGTCTGTAATGTCCTGTGGCCACCTGTATGTTGTTCCACCCATCTCCAAGAATGTCTGTAATGTCCTGTGGCCACCTGTATGTTGTTCCACCCATCTCCCAGAATGTCTGTAATGTCCCGTGGCCACCTGTACATTGTTCCACTCATCTCCCAGGATGTCTGTAATGTTCTGTGGCCACCTGTACATTGTTCCACTCATCTCCCAGAATGTCTGTAATGTCCCGTGGCCACCTGTACATTGTTCCACTCATCTCCCAGGATGTCTGTAATGTTCTGTGGCCACCTGTATGTTGTTCCACCCATCTCCCAGGATGTCTGTAATGTCCCGTGGCCACCTGTATGTTGTTCCACCCATCTCCCAGGATGTCTGTTGTCCTGTGGCCACCTGTTCCACCCATCTCCCAGGATGTCTGTAATGTTATGTGGCCACCTGTACATTGTTCCATCCATCTCCCAGGATGTCTGTAATGTCCTGTGGCCACCTGTACATTGTTCCACCCATCTCCCAGGATGTCTGTAATGTCCTGTGGCCACCTGTACATTGTTCCACTCATCTCCCAGGATGTCTGTAATGTTCTGTGGCCACCTGCATGTTGTTCCACCCATCTCCCAGGATGTCTGTAATGTCCCGTGGCCACCTGTATGTTGTTCCACCCATCTCCCAGGATGTCTGTAATGACCTGTGGCCACCTGTACATTGTTCTACCCATCTCCCAGGATGTTTGTAATGTCCTGTGGCCACCTGTACAATGTTCCACCCATCTCCCAGGATGTTTGTAATGTCCCGTGGCCACCTGTACATTGTTCCACCCATCTCCCAGGATGTCTGTAATGTCCTGTGGCCACATTATATTGTTCCACGCATCTCCCAGGATGTCTGTTGTCCTATGGCCACCTGTTCCACCATCTCCCAGGATGTCTGTAATGTCCTGTGGATACCTGTATGTTGTTCCACCCATCTCCCAGGATGTCTGTAATGTCCTGTGGCCACCTGTACATTGTTCCACCCATCTCCCAGGATGTCTGTAATGTTCTGTGGCCACCTGTATGTTGTTCCACCCATCTCCCACGATGTCTGTAATGTCCTGTGGCCACATTATATTGTTCCACCCATCTCCCAGGATGTCTGTTGTCCTGTGGCCACCTGTTCCACCATCTCCCAGGATGTCTGTAATGTCCTGTGGATACCTGTATGTTGTTCCACCCATCTCCCAGGATATCTGTAATGTCCTGTGTCCACCTGTACATTGTTCTACCCATCTCCCAGGATGTCTGTAATCTCCTGTGGCCACCTGTATGTTGTTCCACCCATCTCCCAGGATGTCTGTAATGTTCTGTGGCCACCTGTACATTGTTCCACCCATCTCCCAGGATGTCTGTAATGTTCTGTGGCCACCTGTATGTTGTTCCACCCATCTCCCAGGATGTCTGTAATGTCCTGTGGCCACCTGTATGTTGTTCCACCCATCTCCCAGGATGTCTGTAATGTCCCGTGGCCACCTGTACGTTGTTCCACCCATCTCCCAGGATGTCTGTAATGTCATGTGGCCACCTGTACATTGTTCCACCCATCTCCCAGGATGTCTGTAATCTCCTGTGGCCACCTGTACATTGTTCCACCCATCTCCCAGGATGTCTGTAATGTCATGTGACCACCTGTACATTGTTCCACCCATCTCCCAGGATGTCTGTAATCTCCTGTTGCCACCTGTACGTTGTTCCACCCATCTCCCAGGATGTCTGTAATGTCATGTGGCCACCTGTACATTGTTCCACCCATCTCCCAGGATGTCTTTAATGTCATGTGGCCACCTGTACATTGTTCCACCCATCTCCCAGGATGTCTGTAATCTCCTGTGGCCACCTGTACATTGTTCCACCCATCTCCCAGGATGTCTGTAATGTTCTGTGGCCACCTGTATGTTGTTCCACCCATCTCCCACGATGTCTGTAATGTCCTGTGGCCACATTATATTGTTCCACCCATCTCCCAGGATGTCTGTTGTCCTGTGGCCACCTGTTCCACCATCTCCCAGGATGTCTGTAATGTCCTGTGGATACCTGTATGTTGTTCCACCCATCTCCCAGGATATCTGTAATGTCCTGTGTCCACCTGTACATTGTTCTACCCATCTCCCAGGATGTCTGTAATCTCCTGTGGCCACCTGTATGTTGTTCCACCCATCTCCCAGGATGTCTGTAATGTTCTGTGGCCACCTGTACATTGTTCCACCCATCTCCCAGGATGTCTGTAATGTTCTGTGGCCACCTGTATGTTGTTCCACCCATCTCCCAGGATGTCTGTAATGTCCTGTGGCCACCTGTATGTTGTTCCACCCATCTCCCAGGATGTCTGTAATGTCCTGTGGCCACCTGTACGTTGTTCCACCCATCTCCCAGGATGTCTGTAATGTCATGTGGCCACCTGTACATTGTTCCACCCATCTCCCAGGATGTCTGTAATCTCCTGTGGCCACCTGTACATTGTTCCACCCATCTCCCAGGATGTCTGTAATGTCATGTGACCACCTGTACATTGTTCCACCCATCTCCCAGGATGTCTGTAATCTCCTGTTGCCACCTGTACGTTGTTCCACCCATCTCCCAGGATGTCTGTAATGTCATGTGGCCACCTGTACATTGTTCCACCCATCTCCCAGGATGTCTTTAATGTCATGTGGCCACCTGTACATTGTTCCACCCATCTCCCAGGATGTCTGTAATGTCCTGTAGCCACCTGTACATTGTTCCACCCATCTCCCAGGATGTCTGTAATGTCCTGTGGCCACCTGTACGTTGTCCCACCCATCTCCCAGGATGTCTGTAATGTCCTGTGGCCACCTGTACGTTGTCCCACCCATCTCCCAGGAATCACACCTTCCGTCGCTGTTCTCTCTAAGTAACTGTGATGTTTAACATCATCATTATGTGCCATGTCTACAAGTGCAGAGTCTAAGATCAGGTTCCTGTTTGTGTCCTGATTATACCATGTGGACCAGCCATGCAGGATCTATCTCTTTATCTTTCCTTTGTTTTACTTATGCCATGCCCAACAAATATTGATGGCCTTATGTCTCATTTCTCTAATCAGTTTATGGTTTTCATATTTTTTCCGTAAGGATTATCCCAATTGTTTTTCTGTCCATCCAGGGTATGCTTGGCATTTTCCTCAGAAACCTCATTCATACTGCCATTAGATGTTTCCACCTTGTCTGCTGATTGTCCATGTTTCACATGAATTCAGCATAGATTCTTTATAGCATTTTAACACTCATTTCTCACTGTCATTGAAAGCTTTTTATTTGTGTTTTCTGTCTTGCAAAAGGCTATGTTTGACATATCAATTCTTGTTCTAATCTCTCCAAGGCATTTTCTGTCAGATGTTATGACTGTTCAGAGATAGTTGTACTGATTCATCTGTTTAATAATTGTCCTGTTTACTAGACGTTATATTGTGGTATGTCTTTATTCTTGAAGATGACCATAATTTCTCTTACACTTTCATTCTAACCCTAGTTGCTCACTGTGTACAATAACTGCTGTTCGCTGTCTGGAGTTAGTACTATATCATCTGCATATTAATGTTATGTCCTCCAATAGTGATCCCTCTTGCATATTTTAAATCTCTCATAATATCTTCACTACACAGGAGAAAAGTCTGGAGACATGACACATCCCTGTTACATCCCGCCCTTGACTGACTGGTATTGACTTAATTCATGAATTGTTGTGGCAGCTTGTTTCCAATATATTTTCTGCACAAGTCTAAGGTTGGGATTTCAGTGATGAAATGCTAAAACTGCAGATCTTACTATGGAGTTCATGGTTTGTGCGATGCTCTCAGCTGACAGCTTGCCATGCTACAGAGAGAGAATGAGCCAGGTGGAGTAAACATGGGGTGATTAAGTTGATCCTCTCATCTATAACCAATATATTCTATACAAGTCTATGGTCTCTCCCTTCAATTTGTGGATCTGCAAGCATTTGACACCTTTCATCTATAACCTATATACAGTGGAGTCTGGATAAGTAGAAGTCACAGGGACCGAAGGAATTTGTTCTACTTATCAGAAATTCTACTTATCCAGACTGCACACATTTACACTAATTTCATGTAGTAGCATTGAGTAAAATGATTGTACCACTTAGGAAACACAGTTAGTGAACACATAAATAGCAATAAAATATCAGACATGTTGAAATGTTTAATTTTGAAAATTTTCAAATTAATTAAAGAAAAATTCTGTGATTTTGCTTTGCTTCTTGACTTAAAAAAAATTGTCTTCCCATGTCCCGTTTAAAGGCACAAAATGGTGAGACTGCATCATTTAACCATCCAGTCTGCATCATGTAAATGTCAATTTTGTCAATCCATGCCAAAATATCTGACATACACATACTGGTTGTGCTTGTAGCTCACAGTCATCCTCATCTGCAGAATTATATTTAGCTAAAGCAGGTCTGAGCACATCTTCTATCCATGAGTGAGTCGTTGCTTCATCGACTGACTGTTTTTCTCCACACACATTCTTGTGCATGATGCAATGTCGTTTTTTGAAACGATCCAACCAGCCAGCACTACATTTCCAGTCTGTCTGAAAAATTTTTTTTTTGACTGTCTACGTCTAATTTCTCTAATCAGTTTACGATCTTAATTTGTTTCTTGAAGGACTTGTTCGTTAGTTTTTCTGTCTGTCCATGGTATTTTCTGCATTTTCCTCAGAAACCACATTTCCACAGCCATCAGATGTTATTCAGCTTGACTGCTCATTGTCCACGCTTCACATCCATACAAAAGTACAGGTTCAATGTAGCACCTCGACATAGTAGTACCTTTGCAATGACAATTCTTGTTCTAATTTCTTCAAGGCATCTCCCATCAGATGTTATGACTGTTCTGAGATAACTGTACCGATTAATTTGCTTAAGAATATGTTCATTTACTCATGTATCACATTGTGGTATTTCCTTCTTCCCAGAGATGACCGTAATCAGTGTCTTCTTACTATTCAATTCTAACCCTAGTTTCCCACTGTGTGCAACAACCGTATCTACTAAATGTTGCAGGTCCTGTTCATTGTCTGCAATCAAGACTGTATCATCTGCATATCTAATGTTATTGATGTATCGTCCCCCAGTGTTGATTCCTTCCATATCTTCTATATTTCTGAAAATATTTTCACTGTACAGGGAGAAAAGATCTGGAGACATTACACATCCCTGTCTCACACCTCTTTTAATAGGCTGATATCAATTCTGATAGCAGCTTGTTGTAAGTTTTTTAAAAGTCTAAGGTCTTTTCCATCAATTTATAGATCTTCAAGCATCCTTATCATGTCGACATGTCTCACTTTATCGAAAGCCTTTGTGTAGTCAATAAAGGAAAGATATAGATCTTTGTTTACTTCCATAGAACGTTCAATTACTTTTCTCAGTATATACACAGCATTTACTGTACCCTTGCCTTCTACAAACCCACATTGTTCTTCTATTTCGGGTTGTATTTTCTTCCTAACTCTTTGCATGATTTATCCAGGACTGCATTAAATAAAGATTGACACAAGTCAGGAGGTGTATCTCCAGCGTCATATACTGTGTTCAGCAGCCTGATGACTTGCTTTGTTCCTTTTTCTTCTAAGGCAGTGAGTAGCTGTGGTGATGTCTAGATTTCATATGGTTGTGATAGTTTCAGCTGTAGTGATGTCTAGATTTCATATGGTTGTGATAATTCCAGCTGTGGTGATGTCTAGATTTCATATGGTTGTGATAGTTTCAGCTGTAGTGATGTCTAGATTTCATATTTTTGTGACAATTTCAGCTGTGGTGATGTCTAGATTTCATATGGTTATGATAATTCCAGCTGTGGTGATGTCTAGATTTCATATGGTTATAATTTCAGCTGTGGTGATGTCTAGATTTCATATGGTTATGATAATTTCAGCTGTGGTGATGTCTAGATTTCATATGGTTATGATAATTCCAGCTGTGGTGATGTCTAGATTTCATATTTTTGTGATAGTTTCAGCTGTGGTGATGTCTAGATTTAATATAGTTACTGATATTTTGATCTTCCATCTTCAGATTTGGTAGCCTTCCCCGATATAATATTGTTCCTCATTGTAAAGGTCTTCCACATACTCTGACCATGTCTTCTAAAATCTGATCCCTGGCTATTATGATTCTGCGGTCTTTGACTTTCAGGTAACTCGTTGATGTGGGTGCTCGTTTGTTAGTGAGGTCATTCATTCTATTCTTTTGTAACTTGGGTGTTGTTTTGTTTTTTCAATTTCTCTACCATTTTCCCTAAGCCATGTTTTCTATTTTTGTCTCTTTACATAATTTGTCCTTGAATATCTTCACATTTTTCATGATTATTTTTGAATAATGAAAACACAACCAATAGATTGCACGAGAATTTGAAGGGGTTGTGACTTATGAAAGTATGGAGCCGGTCGCTCAGAAAGTCGTGGCGTGCTGATGAGCGTAATCTAGCCTAGGAATCAACATACAGCTGAAAGATGCTGATGTTGACCGCAATATCCTGAAACAGGATGGAAACACGGAAAAAACAAAACAAAAACAATATGTTGCACAATTTGTGGCCTGGCATATTTTGCTGCATCTTGTCAGATACATATTGCAGAAATCATACAACGTAAATGAAAGTAATTGAAATTTCAATCTGAAATATAAAACACACATATTCACGCAGTAAGTTGAGGTGTCTACCACAGTAATTTTAAACTAACTATCATATCTTTCTGTTTGCACAAAATTGGTAGTCAGTTTAAAATTACTGTGGTAGAACATTCAAATTCCAGTGTGAATATGTGTGCTGTATATTTCAGCTTGATGAAGTTATCTAATTAGTTTATGTTGTGTGATTTCTGCAATATGTACCTGACGAGATGCAGCAAAATATGTCAGGCAATAAATCATGCAATCTATTGTTTGTGTCTTCGTTATTAAAATTCACTACCGGAAAACGTTTATTTTTCTTGTTTCTTCTTGTTTCCATTAGTTTTATGATGTCTTCAGTTTTACATTTTTAATGTTGGGATAGTTATTTCTGCAGCCTGTCTGACCGAGTTCTTCGATATTTACCACTGGTCAATAACATCTTGAAATATATATTATATATATATATATATATATATATATATAGATCAAACATCAGATCTATTCTTTACTTGTGTTTCCTATGTTGGCCAATGTTTATTCACTTTCAGAGACATGACGCTGTTTTCTTCCACGTTCAGATCCTGTACAATGTCTGTAATGTTTGTGTTTTTTTCAAACTCCATAGTTAGTTTTTCTAGATATTCATATCTTTTATTAGATGCCATTATAATATTTATTATCTCCGTTGTTTCCCTAAACTTTGGAATACTTGTTCCACAACTACACCGACCCTGCATAGTATGAGTATGATAATGAATGTGTCCTAGTTTCAGCGTTAAAATAATGAATTAGTAAAATTTAGATTAAAACCGAAGTTACACAACAATATTACAATATTCAGATCACATCACAGCCATGCTTGTACAGACAGACTCCGTCACACTGTAAGATGTATGGCTATAACTTCAATCAAAACCGATAATTTCAAGTAATGAAATTTTACACAGAGATAAAAATGGATGGAGAATTCAATTATCAATATTACTAATGATAATATTAATCATAATGTGGATTGTGGCTTTAGCAATATTCTGTACATACATAAACTTACCTCGATATTTGAAATTACACAGCAGTTACCAAAGAAAAACCTTCCGAGCACACGTGCTTGAAACTAGAAAGCATGGCTCACAATACTGGCCTAATTATAACCTGACAAAATCCCGCGATTTTCGGAATTTTAAGATAAAGTACGACCATATTAGGAATTGGGTCAAATCTCGGAAACAAACAGCACGGCTGCCGGGCCACGTGATCTTGACCACGAATGCCCCACCGATCGCGACATCAAATCAAAGTTGTATGGATATTTTGCCCTGGCCATGCGGGGGTACGGGGGAATGAACAGACTGATAGGCTAGCAGGGAATGCTCCTCTTGGTGGTAGACTGCCTATGGACAAGGGGGAGGTGGTCGTGTGCTTGTGGGACCAGGTGGAGACGGCGGAGGAATAGACTGATAACCCATATGTGGAAAGCATGAGATTGGGGATCGGCAGGGGTTCTGGAAGAATCTCAAAATTGAGAGGGAAGACCAGGGGAACGTTTAATCAGATAGCGGTGGGAACGATTAGTAATAGTAGTATGACTCTTCGCTGGCTGTTGAACGAGGGGACGAAGCACTTATAGGAATGTCCTGAGCGCAATGATGTCGGTTCTTAACTCAACTAATCAAATCAAAGTGGCTACACTGTATGGTTACCGAAGTTGTGCATTTTAAGTTAAAAACAACCGTGTACATTTGATAAATAATCGTAATATAGCAGTAATATAGGCAATCCAAATGGGTTTTTCTCTTTAATCGTCAGTTTCTGGTGTTAAGTTACGCAATAACTTACCAACTACAGTCAGTTAGGCACAGTCATCATCATCAAGTGCCCTGCCAGCTGGCGTAGGCGTTCATGGCTCTCCACAGATCTCGGTCTTTAGTGTTCTGGATCAACTCTGCTGATGATATTCCTCCATGCCACCGTCTCAATCCATTCAGCATCATTTCTCTTGGTCTGCCTCTGCCTCTTTTCCCCTCGATCTTTCCAGTTGTCACGATGTTCTCCAATGCGTCTCTTCTCATCACATGACCAAAGAAAGCTGTTTGTCTCTTTCTTATTGTTGTATATAGTGTTCTAGTTTCATTAGCCTTTTTCAGGCAGTCATTGTTAGTTATTCTGGCCGTCCAAGGAATTCGCAACATTCGTCTCAGGAACCACATCTCTGTTGCTTCTAACTTCTTCTTAATTTGTTCATTCACATTCCAAGATTCACTGCCATACAGCAAAACTGGTTGTAAATAGCATTTCAGCACTCTCTTTCTTACATTCATTGATAGTAACTTATTGCATAAGATTCTCTTCATTTTCTGAAATGCAGCTTTTGCCTGCTCCATTCTGCTCTTAAATCTCTGTTTTACA
This sequence comes from Cepaea hortensis, assembly GCA_963921405.1. Lineage (NCBI taxonomy): Eukaryota > Metazoa > Mollusca > Gastropoda > Stylommatophora > Helicidae > Cepaea > Cepaea hortensis. Next base: position 3,064,554 of record OY992895.1, read on the forward strand.
TCTTCCATCTGATGTTATAAATGCGCCTTTTTTCGCATATCCTTTTTACAGGACATCTCTGTCAACACCAGCATTTTACCGCTGTTGATTTCTTGGCAAGATTACGCTCAGTAGTTTGCCATTGCTGTCTGAGCGACCGGTTCACATACCCCCGTAAGTAACCAACGCGAAGCGATCCGTTACCGAATCTCGCGCAGCTGTGTTCCCCTACGTGGATATAGGGATTACGGAGAAAGTCGTAAATTTCGTCGCCAGGAGGACCGGCATAAATGCATTTAGGTATTTAACATTATCCACCTGGTTAAGACTTTCCCCTTCTATTTCTATGTCACATTTTGGTGTCACTATTTTCTTTGATATCATCATTGTAACTGTTTTCTTGATATTCAAGGAGAGTCCTTTCTTCGCACTCTCTGTTACTACAATGTCCAACAATTGTTGTAGGTCTGTTGCATTATCCGCCACCAATACTGTGTCATCTGCATAGCATATATTGTTTATATTATAGCATGGCACATCATGGATATATATATATATATATATATATATATATATATATATATATATATATATATATATATATATATATATATATATATATATATATATTGATTGATTGCTTGATTTAGGAACCGACATCACAGCATTCGGGACATTCCCATTATATATATATATATATATATATATATATATATATATATATATATATATATATATATATATATATATATATATATATATATATATATATATATACTAGACGACCGGGCCCAGCTTCGCCCAGGCCCTGGCGGGGAGGATCTCATTTAATTCATATTCGGCCCCTGCTCCCGTTCCCGTTCCCAATAAAGACGACCCGGCCCGGCCTCGCCCAGCCCCTGGCGGGGAGCGTCTCATTTTATTCATATTCGGCCCCTGCTCCCGTTCCCGTTCTCAAAAAAAGACGACCTGGCCCGGCTTTGCCCAACCCTGACGGTAAGCGTCTCATTTAATTCATATTCGGCCCCTGCTCCAGTTACCGTTCCCAAAAAAATAAGCCCAGCTCGGCTTCGCCCAGCCCCTGGCAGGGAGCGTCTCATTTAATTCATATTCGGCCCCTGCTCCCGTTCCCAAAAAAAGACGACCCGGCCCGGTTTTGCCCAGTCCCTGGTGGGGAGCGTCTCATTTAATTCATATTAGTAGTCATATAAGCTCCCGTTCCCGTTCCCGGAAATATGGCGAACAGATTGGAAGAGAACAATCTTCATCCCAATAACTAAATAGGGCAATCTGAAACTACTGAACGTAAACTTACCAAGATATCACGAAAACCCAATAAATGCTGGGATTACTGTATAGATGTCGAAGAGAAATAAAAAGATGAGTTAGGAAATTTTCACTTATTTAAAATAGATGCATTATTTTTATGAAAACTTTGAAAATGTCTTAAAGATTTTATCATTATATATTATAACGCATATGCCTGTAGATAACTGTAGATAAAAATTTTATAAAGCTTTGAGCACAATGCAACAATTATTTAAATTTAAAAAATCTAAAGCTATTAAAAGTTATGTCCCTTGCTATAACTTTTCTTAAGTTACATCCCCTCGCTATATATAAATTATAATGTAAATTAAAATATTAAATTTTATTGAGTAAATAACTGTTTGTACACTAACAAACTATGACGGTTGGCTGCACGGGAATGAAAAGAAAACATGTAGAAAATTTCATCTCAATCGGATGGACCGTTCGCGAGCGCATCAATAACATACAGACATACATTGCATTATATATATATATATATAATAATGTTTTTGCGTATCCTTTTACAGGACTTAGCTGTCAACAGCAGCATCTTTCAGCTGTCTGTTGATCTCTTGGCAAGATTACGCTCAGTAGTTTGCCATTGCTTTCTGAGCGGCCGGCTCAGTATCCGCAAGTCACGAGCGGGGGTCGAACCACCTCAGTTCTCGCTCCGCTGCGAGACTCTGCGTGATAAACGGGATTACAGAGAGAAAGTGTTGTAACCCCACAGCCAGAGAGACCGGCATATATATATATATATATATATATATATATATATATATATATATATATATATATATATATATATATATATATATTTCTTCTTCAGCGTTCCGAGCCATTGAGGTTCTTTGCTGCAAATACAATCCGTCTCCATTCGTCTCTCTGGTGGACCTTCTCTTGCCAGTCGTTGATTCCAAGTGCTTGTAGGTCTGTACATGTATTATCTCTCCACCGCCTTCTTGGTCTACCTCGGGGTCTACGGTCATTTATTTCCTGAGTGTAAAGCGAGTTTTGTTTCCCTATTATCTTCCATTCTTTCTATATGCCCCAGCCATTGTAGTCTATTAGCCTTCATGATACCAGTGATTAGCGGGGACTTAAACAGATCATAAATGTCTTTGTTACTTCTTCTTTTCCAATATATATATATATATATATATATATATATATATATATATATATATATATATATATATATATATGCATACATATGCATACATATGCATCATGCATTTTGGGAGACATTTTCTTCTTTTTATGAACCATTATTTCTGTTTGTCTAAGTGCTATGTTTTGACTTTCTGCCGAAATTACATCTATCATTTCTTGTAACGGTTTCATTTTCAGCGACCAAAACCATCAGCATGTCACCGGGTGTTTACATTATGCCCATCAAACGATGTTCCTGGCATGTTTTGCATGGCTCTCATGATTATTTCCTATAAACATTGAACAGATCGGGTGATAGCTCTCAACCCTGTCTATCATCTTATTTAATGTGTTGAAAAGTCCCCAAATTATTATCAATTCGTATGGGCGCTTCTCTCTCTGGAAATAAGATATACTATGCACTACAACATCTACTAAAATCAAAGGCGCTATCTCGTAACACCAAAATCACAATATACAAAATACTGATCAGACCAGTTGTGCTATATGGCTCTGAAACCTGGAGTACAACTAAAGGAGACGAAGCCTTGTTACAAACCTTTGAGAACAAAATTTTAAGACGCATCTTTGGACCCATTAGGGATACACAAAGTGGAGAGTGGAAAAGAAGAAGTAACAAAGACATTTATGATCTGTTTTCCCCGCTAATCACTGGTATCATGAAGGCTAATAGACTACAATGGCTGGGGCATATAGAAAGAATGGAAGATAATAGGGAAACAAAACTCGCTTACACTCAGGAAATAAATGACCGTAGACCCCGAGGTAGACCAAGAAGGCGGTGGAGAAATAATACATGTACAGACCTACAAGCACTTGGAATCAACGACTGGCAAGAGAAGGTCCACCAGAGAGACGAATGGAGACGGATTGTATTTGCAGCAAAGAACCTCAATGGCTCGGAACGCTGAAGAAGAAGAAGATGGGCGCTTCTTGTTGCCAATACACTGTGTTTTATTCTAATTGTCAAATCGTTACCACGAATTAGTAATCTTTCTAAAATGCTACTTACTTCTTCATGTTTCATCATATTAAATGCTACAGTGTAGTCAATAAAGCACAAATATATATATATATATATATATATATATATATATATATATATATATATATATTTAAATCGTTTTTTGTGTCTTAATGTTCTCAAGATGCATATGGCATTGTTAGTGCCCTTACTTACAGTACCTACAGTACTGGGAGATTTCAATGCAAAAGGCAAAAGTTGGAGAAGAAATTGATGAAGGTGTTAGGTCTACTGATGGAGGGAGTATCCAGAGAGCAGAGAAACTGGTTGAATGGCGTGTCTAAAACCTACACGCGCAAAATTATGCTCTCTCTCTCTCTCTCTCTCTCTCTCTCTCTCTCTCTCTCTCTCTCTCTCTCTCTCTCTCTCTCGTACACGCATGCAAATACCACGTACGTATGTGTACACACACACATATACCTGTCTATTATCTAAACCAATGAACAAGTAAAATATACTGAATGACAGTTGTTGCACTAATTCCAGATAAGATGGTACACTCGATGATAGTTGTCTCTCTCTCTCTCTCTCTCTCTCTCTCTCTCTCTCTCTCTCTCTCTCTCTCCCTCTCCCTCTCATCTTGCTCCTCTTGAAACGTGCGGTGTCGAGGTGAAGTATAAACAGCAGGAAAGTGCCCGCTTATGGGTTTCATGTAAGGATATTCCCATGGACTCTGCTATTCCATCCGTCCATCGTTTACATGGTCGGCCTCTTCCTCTGCTTCCATCTGGTCTGTACATCATTGCTTGTTGTTGTATACTGTTAGTTGGTAACCTACTTGCATGGCCAAACCATTTGACTTGCTATGTTCTAATAAAATCTAGTGCAGCTACAACACTCACTTTAGTCCTGATTTCTTCATTTCTGATCTTATCTCTTCTTGTTACGTTGAGTATTCTTCTCAGGAATCTCATGTTGTGTTTTTTCTTTTCTCTTTTTATGTCATTGTCCAGGTTTGGCATTTTCAGCATACAGTTGATAGCGCAAATTATATTGTAGAGTGCTTTCTTTGTAAATATTGATACCTGTTTGTTCTTTTGTATTGGTACCATTTGTCCAATGAGTTGGTTTGCCTTATTGCATCTATTTTCGATGTCGTCTTCTGAGTTGCCATTTGAGGATATTATACTTCCTAGGTACTTAAAACTCTTTACTTGTTTCAGGGGGTTCCAAATGTTGCTGTATGTAGCCGAGGCGCGGTGTTGGGGTGAGCGCCCAACATTGCTCAAATACCTCAATGGCTCGTGAATACATAACCTATGCAGCAAAAGTCCAACTCCTGGCCTTCACGTGGCGGGCCTGTTTAAACTAACAGGAGAAGGGGCGACGGCGAGTCTCTGGCGCCGGAAAATAACCAGTATGCTCTAGATGTGTATGCACGTACATGCATGCGCAGACAGGCGTGTGCGCGCGTACACATCTACACTCGAGTGAGACCACAGTCTGCTCTAGCAAAGAAAGGTGCTGAACACGGAGGCAACCAGCCAAGAGGCGCACCACAGAAATCAGGATGCCACGCAATCACGCAAAATGGAATATGTCGACTACTGCTAATCGTTATGGTGCTTGCCCTGCTCTGGACCCCCAGACAGGTGCAGTGCCGGGCCCTATGTCTCGAAAGGGTCCAACCCCAACTACTGGAGGTCCTTCTCAGATGTCCTGTGGAGCCAGGGGACATGAGAATAGGACGACTGGCCATACTAAACGAAGACTTAAAATAATGCACTGGAATGCGGAGGGAGTCAGCAACAAAAACATAGAATTAGAAAAAATCTTGGACCAAGAAAAAGTAAGCATATGTTGCTTGCAAGAAACTCACCTCAATGAAAATATAGCCTTCAAAATCAGAGGCTACCAGTGTTACCGATCTGACCGAAAGGACAGGCGAAAAGGTGGGGTACTGACCCTTGTAAGAAATAACATCATGGCTTCCCAAATCAAAGTCTACATGGAAGGGGCTGAGTATCAGACACTTAAACTTAAGACAGGTAATAGAGATCTACATCTGATCAATTACTACTGTCCAAGTGACCGCCCACAGGCACTGGACACTCTACCACTAAAAGAAAAAATGATTGTGTGTGGCGATTTCAACAGCCACTCGCAGAGTGATCACATGGACCAGAGAGGAGAGAGACTGGAAGATTGGCAGGATGAGAATAGATTCATGTTGATTAACAAGCCGTCCGACCCACATACTTTCTACTCGAGATCATGGCACTCTACAACTACACCTGACCTGGCTTTTCATTCACCAGACCTGGAGTGGAACATTACACGAATTGTTGGGAAACAACTTGGTGGCAGTGACCATCGGCCAGTCTTTCTAACCGTAGAAAATGAGCTTGTAAGTGAAAGCAGCACCCTCTCGAGGTGGAACTACAAGAAAGCAGACTGGGCAATGTACAAGCATCGCACCAGCATACTGGTTAGAAACCTGAACACTGAGAAAGACATAAATAAAGCAGTTGAAGAGTTTGGGAAATGCATACTACAGGCAGCGCGAGAAACAGTACCAAGAGGAGCCCGTAAACAATATAAACCCTACTGGAGTAGTGAACTGGAACAGTTGCATAATGATGTTGAAGTGTGTAGAAAGCAAGCAGAGGCCACACCCAGCCAAGAGCACCACAATAAATTCCAGCATGCAAAAGCCAAATTTCAAAGGGCCAAGCTGCAGGCTAGACGGAAAAGCTGGCAGGAAAAAACAGAGTCTCTGAACTTTGAAAGAGACACAAGGAAATTGTGGAAGCTAATAAAACAGCTTAATGACGTAGGCACAGGGAGAAACTCAAAAATTGCACTACATAAAGATGGAAAAATCTTAACAAGAAAGCAAGCAGCTGACCATTTTGCGGACTCGTTCGCACAAGATAGCAATATCAAAATTAGTCCAGAGAAACAACAAGAGATTCGAGAGAAACGACAACATACAGGACAGAAGGAAATAGTACATGAGGTTCTGGAGGCACCCATCACAATCAGCGAGATGGAGCTAGCCATATCAAAACTGAAAATGAGAAAGTCACCAGGAGCTGATGGTATCTCCAATGAAATGATCAGGAACCTAGGAACAGAGGCCAAAACAAAGCTGTTGCAGATCTTCAATAACAGCTGGACCTTAGGCAGTGTTCCACAAGCCTGGAGAGAAGCAATCATGATACCCCTCCTAAAATCAGGGAAAGATGGTTCCATTGCCTCTAGCTACAGACCAATTAGCCTCACCAGCTGTCTCTGCAAAACACTGGAGCGCATCATCAATCACAGACTGAAGTGGTACATTGAAAGTAAAAACATCCTTGTGCCACAGCAGGCTGGCTTTAGGCAGTGCTACTCTACGGAAGATCAGACAACCTACCTCTCTCAAGAAATTGAGGATGCATTCCAAGAGAAGAAGCTGGTGCTTGCGGCATGGATAGATCTGAAGAAAGCCTTTGACAAAGTCTGGAAAGAAGGTCTGATGAAGAAACTGAGAAACTGCAAAGTCAATGGAAGAATGTACAAATGGGTGAAAGCATACTTGCACAACAGAAGAGCCCGAGTACAGATAGACGGACTAAAGAGCAAGAAAGTACTACTACGTCACGGAGTTCCCCAGGGCGGAGTATTGTCCCCCACACTCTTTCTAATCTTCATCAATGATCTCGTTGCTAATCTACCGCATGGAATTAAAGCTGCAATGTATGCCGATGACCTGGTTCTATGGAGCATAAATGAACATGCATCAGTGGCCACCAGATTACTACAAAGAGCTGTAGATACATTTGTTGCATGGGCAATTAGATGGTGTGTCAGCATAAACACTGACAAGTGCAGCACCACCCTATTTACCCTCTCTCCAAAACAAAAGGCACGGACCATCCAGATAAATGGAACACCCCTACGAGAAAATAAAGAACCAACATACCTTGGAGTAACATTTGATGGCAGGTTGACTTGGAGAAAGCACATCAACAAAGCAGTAGCAAAAGCCAGAAGGAAAATAGCCATCCTGAGAAAGCTAAGTGGAACCACATGGGGAGCCAGTACGAAAATACTTAGCAAAGTTTACCAACAGAGCATACGACCACACCTGGAATATGGGTCAACTGCGTGGTGTTCAGCATCAAATACCACACTACAAGAGCTGGACAAGGTGCAAAATCAAGCACTTAGAGTCACCACAGGAGGGATGAGATCAACCCCTATAGTGGAAATGGAGAAGATGGGGAGGACACAGGCACTGAGTGAGCGCAGAGATACGAAAACGCTAATACAAGCAGAAAAGTTCCTCAGCTTGCCAGGCCACCCTATGAAGAACAGATTTGAAAACCTAGCTATGGGGCGGTTGAAAAGAAGTAGTTTTATCCACCAGGCCAAATGACTCTGCAGAGAAACCACTGATCTGCCCACAGTTGGTATCCCCCTAACAACTATTCCAGAGCGAACTCCATGGAAAGATGAGCATAGACTATCGTTACAAATCCAGACAAAAGTGAGAGGAATATTTGACAAGGAAGAACAGAACAGTGTGCAGCGCAGAACAGCCACTCTCAGCTTCCTTGATGAAGAATACCCACAGGACCTCTGGATCCGAGTCTACACAGATGGGTCAGCACAAAATGCTGTTCGAAATGGAGGAGCGGGAGTGTACATAGAATACCCAAATAATACTAGGGACACAGCCAGAGTACCGACAGGAAAGTACTGCCATAACTATGATGCCGAAATTGAGGCAATCAAGATAGCAACAGAGAAATTACTAAATAACAGCAATGGTACACAACCTGTGGTGCTACTAACAGATGCAAAATCAGTACTCGAGGCGCTCCTCTCTGGGAAATTGCCAGTACTAAGGACACTACTTTCTGAACTTAGCAGTCAGCATAAAGTCACCATACAGTGGATACCATCCCACTGTGGAGTACCCGGAAACGACAGAGCTGATCAATTGGCTAAGGAAGGAGCCAAAGAGGAACAGCCTGATGTGCCCGTTACATACCACCAAAAGAAAAGAATGATCAAATCAGTCAGAAAGCCACCAAAACCTGCTCAAGATGACTACCACATTATGGACAGACCAGAACAAGGCATTATTCTGCGCCTCAGAACAGGACACAATAGATTACGCAACCACATGTATACAAAATTCAAGATTGGTGAAACAGCCTTGTGCACATGTGGATTGGCGTCGCAGACAGCAGAGCACATACTCCAAGACTGCCCAAAATATAACATATCTAGGCAAACCTTCTGGCCTAGAGAGACGACAGAGGAAGATAAACTCTATGGACCACTGTGTGAACTGAAAAAAAAAAACAGTTCAATTCATGCAAGAGACGACATTGCAGATATAGACATATTTCAAGCGAACGAAAGAAGAAGAACTTGTTTCAGGGGATGTTCTTTTAGGTGAATCGCTGTGTTTTTTTTTCTTTTTCGTTTTTGGTTATAGTCATTACCTCTGTATTTCTTGTTCTAATTTTCACGTTATGTTATGTTGTTGCAGCAATTCCAGATATAGGTCACGTGGTCAAACACTGGTCGCATGACGTTCTATGGACAATTTGAAGCAGAGGAGAACAGACAGGCCTGGCTAGAGGCGGTAGCGTGGTGGCTAGAAGCGGTAGCGTGGTGGCTAGAGGCGGTAGCGTGGTGGCTAGAGACCATAGCGTGGTGGCTAGAGGAGGTAATGTGGTGGCTAGAGGTGGTAGAGTGGTGGCTAGAGGTGGTAGAGTGGTGGCTAGAGGCGGTAGCGTGGTGGCTAGAGGCGGTAGCGTGGTGGCTAGAGGTGGTAGTGTGGTGGCTAGAGGCGGTAGCGTGGTGGCTAGAGGCGGTAGCGTGGTGTCTAGAGTTGGTAGTGTGGTGGCTAGAGGCTGTAGTGTGGTGGCTAGAGGTGGTAGCGTGGTGGCTAGAGGCGGTAGCGTGGTAGCTAGAGGTGGTAGTGTGGTGGCTAGAGGTGGTAGCGTGGTGGCTAGAGGTGGTAGCGTGGTGGCTAGAGGCGGTAGCGTGGTGGCTAGAGGCTGTAGTGTGGTGGCTAGAGGCGGTAGCGTGGTTGCTAGAGGCGGTAGCGTGGTGACTAGAGGCGGTAGCGTGGTGGCTAGAGGCGGTAGTGTGGTGGCTAGAGACCATAGCGTGGTGGCTAGAGGAGGTAATGTGGTGGCTAGAGGTGGTAGAGTGGTGGCAAGAGGTGGTGGCTAGAGACGTTAGTGTGGTGGCTAGAGGCGGTAGTGTGGTTGCTATAAGCGGTAGTGTGGTCGCTAGAAGCGGTAGTGTGGTGGCTAGAGGCGGTAGTGTGGTGGCTAGAGGTGGTAGCGTAATGGCTAGAGGTGGCTTGATGTGCTAGGGTGGTAGCTAGAGCGGTTGTGTGGTGACAAGAGGCAGTAGCGAGGTGCCTAGAGGCGGTCGCGTGATGACCAGAGGCGGTAGTGCGGTGGCTAGAGGTGGTAGCATGGTCGCTAGAGGCGGTAGCGTGGTGATTAGATGCGGTATCGTAGTGGCAAGAGGCGATAGCGTGGTGATTAGAAGCGGTAGTGTGGTGGCTAGAGGCGGTAGCGTGGTGGCTAGAGACCGTAGCGTGGTGGCTCGAGAACGTAGCGTGGTGGTTAGAGGAGGTAGCGCGGTAACTAGGGGCGGTTGTGTGGTGGCTAGAGGCGGCAGTGTGGTGGCTAGAGGCGGTAGTGTGGTGACTAGAGGTGGTAGTGTGGTGACTAGAGGTGGTAGTGTGGTGACTAGAGGTGGTAGTGTGGTAGCTAGAGGCGGCAGTGTGGTGGCTAGAGGCGGTAGTGTGGTGACTAGAGGCGGTAGTGTGGTGACTAGAGGTGGTAGTGTGGTGACTAGACGTGGTAGTGTGGTGGCTAGAGGCGGCAGTGTGGTGGCTAGAGGCGGTAGTGTGGTGACTAGAGGCGGTAGTGTGGTGACTAGAGGTGGTAGTGTGGTGGCTAGAGGTGGTAGTGTGGTGGCTAGAGGCGGTAGTGTGGTGGCTAGAGGCGGTAGTGTGGTGGCTAGAGGCGGCAGTGTGGTGGCTAGAGGCGGTAGTGTGGTGACTAGAGGTGGTAGTGTGGTGACTAGAGGTGGTAGTGTGGTGACTAGAGGTGGTAGTGTGGTGGCTAGAGGCGGCAGTGTGGTGGCTAGAGGCGGTAGCGTGGTGACTAGAGGCGGTAGCATGGTGATTAAAGGCGGTAGCGTGGTGGCTAGAGGCGGTAGCGTGGTGGCTAGAGGCGGTATGTGGTGGCTAGAGACCGTAGCGTGGTGGCTCGAGAACGTAGCGTGGTGGTTAGAGGAGGTAGCGCGGTAACTAGAGGCGGTAGCTTGTGACTAGTGGTGACTAGAGGCGGTTGTGTGGTGGCTAGAGGCGGCAGTGTGGTGGCTAGAGGCGGTAGTGTGGTGACTAGAGGTGGTAGTGTGGTGACTAGAGGTGGTAGTGTGGTGACTAGAGGTGGTAGTGTGGTGGCTAGAGGCTGTAGTGGGGTGGCTAGAGGTGGCAGCGTGGTGACTAGAGCCAGTAGCGTTGTGACTAGAGCCGGTAGCGTGGTGACTAGAGGTGGTAGTGGGGTGGCTAGTAGTGGCAGTGTGGTGGCTAGAGGCGGTAGTGTGGTGGCTAGAGGCGGTAGTATTGTGGCTAGAGGCGGTAGCGTGGTGACTAGAGGTGGTAGTGTGGTGGCTAGAGGCGGTAGTGGGGTCGCTAGAGGTGGTAGTGGGGTGGCTAGAGGTGGCAGCGTGGTGACTAGAGCCAGTAGCGTGGTGACTAGAGCCGGTAGCGTGGTGACTAGAGCCGGTAGCGTGGTGACTAGAGGTGGTAGTGGGGTGGCTAGAGGTGGTAGTGGGTTGGCTAGAGGTGGTAGTGGGGTGGCTAGTAGTGGCAGTGTGGTGGCTAGAGGCGGTAGTATTGTGGCTAGAGGTGGTAGTGTGGTGGCTAGAGGCGGTAGCGTGGTGGCTAGAGGTGGTAGTGGGGTGGCTAGAGGCTGTAGCGTGGTGGCTAGAGGCGGTAGTGTGGTGGCTAGAGGTGGTAGTGGGGTGGCTAGAGGCGGTAGTGGGGTGGCTAGAGGTGGTAGTGTGGTGGCTAGAGGCGGTAGCGTGGTGGCTAGAGGCGGCAGTGTGGTAGCTAGAGGTGGTAGCGTGGTGGCTTGAGGCGGTAGCGTGGTGGCTTGAGGCGGTAGCGTGGTGGCTAGACCTCACCTGTCGGCCCACAGGTCAAGGCTTCTGTCCTCACGGGGGCAGACTGTAAGTTTATTAATTGACTTTCCGCTCCCAGGTCAACCAGATCCAACAATGAGCACCAGGAAATGTGTGGGGAAGTGATGGCGGCCTGTGAGGTACTGGCCACACCAGCCACGGTTAGTCGTGCAGCAGGTCCTTGGTAGAACGTGGCTCTCACAACGGAGCCTTGATCTCTTGCCATGTCTCCCGCCTGGAACTCCCTCATGTCCCAGGGTGTCTGCAATGTCCTGTGTCCATCCTCGTACTGACCGATCCCTGCCTCTTCCCCCAGGAACCACGCCCCTCCCCCCATCCCTATTCTCTCCCAGCCTCTGTGACGTTAGATAAGATTAAAGTATTCCAGTTCCCCAGACATATCGCTGTGTATGATCCAGTTCCCCAGACATATCGCTGTGTATGATCCAGTGTTCTTCTAAGTTCACATCTTGTAGTATCTTCAGATATTTCAGTATCTCTCCCCCCCCCCCCCATTTGTCTCTTTCTTGGTCCACAACATTCTTAAACGTTAAGTGTATATCCTTTACAGGACGTCGCAGTCAAACCCATCATTTCTTGGCTGTTTGTGATTTCCTGGCAAGTTTACATTCAGAAGATTGAACTATTGCTGTCTGAACGACCAACACTCATACCATTGAGTGAAATGTTAGTTAGTTAGTTAGTTAGTTAGTCGACAGATCATCCTCATTGCACATCGAACCATTCAGTCCATAAGTGCTCGGAACCCCTACTCAGCAAATCCCGCAGCGTGTAGCGGCTAAAGACACCAGTTCTGTGTTGGTTTATCAATCTTCTTTGGCTTCCTGCGTAGTTTTCTTCTTTGGCCACACCTCTTTTAATTTGCTGTTATCGCAGCCTGACCATTGTTGCAGATTCACAGTCATCACTTGGTTCTCGCAACAGTCTTACTTCTCGTAGAGCATTCAGAATGTCAGCCTGGTCCATGGCGAGTCCGCCCTCCACAGTAGCCTTACCTGCGAGCTTGTCAGCCCGCTCATTTCCTTGTACTCCCGCATGCCCTGGCACGAAGATGAAACTAATCTTTGCCAGCCGAGACCGCCCCAGAGACAGCAACCATTCTCTTCGGATCCACCCCATCTCTATCCTCTTGAGCATGCTCATTGAGTCACTAAGGAAACATGCCCTATTGAATGTCTGTGTCTCGAGCCATGTTATTGCTTTACTTACTGCCATGACTTCCAATTGAGTGAAATACCCAGCGGAAGGCAGTCTGCTTCCTAATCGTCCGCAGCTGCGTTTCGTCCGCGGAATACGGGATTACGAATTGAGTTCATAACCGCTTCGCCACAGCGCTGTGGGGAGGGATTATCATATATTATGCTGTTAGTATCGCATCCATTTCTCCAGTCTATACGATTGATTTCACTTTCACAATGAATATTCAGCCGAATGTTAGCTATCTTCATAGCAGTTTTAGCTTAGAACGACATTTGTAATTGGCAATTTGCAACACGTGGAACGAATACTTTATTGAATTACTAAATTGTGAAGCTCCAAGTAACACTTTCCCACAGGAAGAGGTTCTAACATGTGAACCACAAATTGAAGAACCTGCAGTTGAAGAAATCCTATATGTAATCACACGACTTAAAAACAATAAGGCAACTGGGGCTGATAGAATTGCTGCTGAATTTATAAAGGCGGGTGGCTATGCATTACATCTAAAGCTATACGAACTAATAATAAAAATCTGGAGGACTGAAGAATTACCCCATGACTGGAAAGAGTCATTATTGATACCTATCTTTAAGAAAGGAGACAAGTTCCAGTGTGAAAATTATAGAGGAATATCACTACTGTCCATAAGCTATAAGATACTATCTGCAGTATTACTAAATAGACTAAAACCATATCCAGAATACATATTAGGTGACTACCAGGCGGATTTTTAGACAAAACAGATCAACAATAGATCAGATATTTATCTTTCGACAAATAACCGAGAAAAATTGGGAATATAAAAGAGATCTCCACAACATTTTTGTGGATTTTAAAAAGGCTTATGATAGTGTCCATAGGAATAGTCTATGGAATGCTATGCGGGAATTTGGAATACCAAGGAAGTTAATCAACATGACCAGACTATGCATGGAAGATATTTATAATATAGTAACATATCATCATATATATATATATATATATATATATATATATATATATATATATATATATATATATATATATATATATATATATATATATATATATAACATATAAAGGCAGGAAATCAGACCCTTTCCAAATAACATCTGGCTTGAAACAGGGTGATGCACTATCGCTGCTACTCTTCAATCTGGCTCTAGAGACAGTTGTAAGGAAGATAAAGGAGGAATGTTATATTGGAGGAACATCCAAGCTGCTTGGTTATGCAGATGATATAGATATTATAGGGGAAAATGAACAAAAGACATTGGAAATATTGACTCACTTAAAGGAAAAATCCCAACAGATGGGGCTGGTTATCAACCAAGATAAGACAGAATATATGGTAATTTCAAGAGAAGGAATGGCTAAAAACTCTGGCCACATACAAATAGATAATATGACCATTAAAAGAACGGAAACATACAAATACCTGGGTACAATCTTCAACATCATAAGGGAAGAAATACAAACTAGAATCAATTCTCGAAATAAGATATACTATGCACTACAACATCTACTAAAATCAAATGCGCTATCTCGTAACATAAAAATCACAATATACAAAACACTGATCAGACCAGTTGTGCTGTATGGCTCTGAAAACTGGAGTACAACTAAAGGAGACGAAGCCTTGTTACAAACCTTTGAGAACAATGTTTTAAGACGCATCTTTGGACCCATTAGGGATACACAAAGTGGAGAGTGGAAAAGAAGAAGTAACAAAGACATTTATGATCTGTTTAAGTCCCCGCTAATCACTGGTATCACGAAGGCTAATAGACTACAATGGCTGGGGCATATAGAAAGAATGGAAGATAATAGGGAAACAAAATTCGCTTAGACTCAGGAAATAAATGACCGTAGACCCCGAGGTAGACCAAGAAGACGGTGGAGAGATAATATATATACAGACCTACAAGCACTTGGAATCAACGACTGGCAAGAGAAGGTCCACCAGAGAGACGAATGGAGACGGATTGTATTTGCAGCAAAGAAACTCAATGGCTCGGAACGCTGAAGAAGAAGAAGAATCCTTTCCCGGAATTTCAAAACGAAACAGACAATTAAACATGGTATTTGGTATTGCGCTTAGGATAAAGCTAGGAGTACGACAGGGGTGTGTCTTGTCACCGGATCTCTTCTCCCTCTATAGCGAAGTAATAATGAGAGAGATCAAAGAGACGTCAGGAATATTAATAGGGGGTAATAATATAAATAATATACGCTATGAAGGTGACACAGTATTGGTGGCGGATCTGCAACAAACGTACAACAATTATTGGACATGGTAGTAACAGATAGTGCAAGGAAAGGACTCTCCTTGAATATCAAGAAAACATTAACAATGGTGATATCAAAGAAAGTGGTGACACCAAAATGTGACACATAGGAATAGAAGGGAAAATTCTTAACCAAGTGGATAATTTTAAATACCTAGGGAAATTTAGCCGGTCTCCCTGGTCTAGCGATTAACGACTTTCTCCGTAATCCCATATATCCACGTGAAGAACGTAATTTGCGCGAGAATCGGTAGTGGTTCTCGCCGCGTTGGTAATTTAGGGGTATGTGAGCCGATCACTCAGAAAGCAATGGCAAACTACTGAGCGTAATCTTGCCCAGTACATCAACAGCAGGTGAAAAATGCTGGTCTTGACTGCAACATCCTGTATGGGATATGCAACATAAGGGGCATTTATAACATCAGATGGAAAATGTACAACAGAGATTAAGAGCAGAAAAGGGCAAGCAAAAGCCGCATTTCAGAAAATGAAGAGTAAC
The DNA here is from genome assembly GCA_963921405.1 of Cepaea hortensis. Taxonomy (NCBI): domain Eukaryota; kingdom Metazoa; phylum Mollusca; class Gastropoda; order Stylommatophora; family Helicidae; genus Cepaea; species Cepaea hortensis. The sequence goes on from OY992895.1 coordinate 3,080,182, forward strand.
TTATGCAATAAGTCACTATCAATGAATGTAAGAAAGAGAGTGCTGAAATGCATATGTGGAACCAGTTTTGCTGTATGGCAGTGAATCTTAGAATGTAAATGAACAAATTAAGAAGAAGTTAGAGGCAACAGAGATGTGGTTACTGAGACGAATGTTGCGAATTCCTTGGATTGCCAAGGTAACTAACAATGATTGCCTGAAAGAGGCTTATGAAACTAGAACACTATATACAACAATAAGAAAGAGACAAACAGCTTTCTTTGGTCATGTAATGAGAGAAGAGGCACTGGAGAACATGGTGACATCTAGAAAGATAGACGGGTAGAGAGACAGAATCAGACCAAGAGAAATGATGCTGGGTGGATTGAGACGGTGGCATGGAGGAATATCAGCAGCAGAGTTGATCCAGAAAACCAAAGACCGAGATCTGTGGAGAGCCATGAACGCCTACGCCAGCTGGCAGGTCACTTGATGATGATGACTGTACCTAACTGACTGTAGTTGGTAAGTTATTGTGTAACTTAACACCACAAACTGAACATTAAAGAGAAAACCCCATTTGGGTTGCCTATAACTGCTATATTACGATTTTATTTTTCAAAGGCACAACAGTTGTTTTTAACACAACAACTTCGGTAACCATACAGTGTAGCTAGATTTGATCGGGCCTCGTGGTCAAGATCGCCTGTCCAAGCGGCCGTGTTGCTTGCTCCCGAGATTTGACCCAATTCCGAATGTGGTCATATTGTTTTCTTACATTCCGTTATTTTATCGGGCTATAATTAGGCCAGTATTATTGTGAGCCATGCTTTCTAGTTTCAAGCACGTGTGCACAGAAGGCTTTTCTTTGGTAACTGCTGTGAAATTTCAAGTATTGCGGTAAGTTCACGTATGTACATAATGTTGCTAAGGCCACTTTGTGATTAATATTATGTTTAGTATTAATTGATTAAATGATCGGTTGTGATTAAAATTACAGCCATACATCAGACAGTGTGACTGAGTGTGTACATGCATGGCTGAATTGGCTGTGATGTGATTTGAATATTGTTGCCTAACTTGGGTTTTAATCTAAATTTTACTAATTCAATAATTTGACGCTGAAACTAGGACACATGATCATACTATGTATGGTCAGCGTAGTTGTGGAACAAGTAAGACAAAGTTGGGAGGAAACAACGGAGATAATAAATATTAATGGCATCTAATAAAATAATGTCTGGAAAAACTAACTAAGGAGTTTGAAAAAATAAAACGATACGGGCATTGTACATGTACAAGGATCTGAACGTGGAAGAAAACAGCGTCACGTCTCCAAACTGAATAAACATTGGCCAAAATATAAAACAAATTTAATAGAGAAGTAAAGAATAGATTTGATGCTTTGTTTGATCTCATCATCATCAAGTGCCCTGCCAGCTGGTGTAGGCGTTCATGGCTCTCCACAGATCTTGGTCTTTGGTTTTCTGGATCAACTCTGCTGATCCGTCCAGCATCATTTCTCTTGGTCTGCCTCTTCCCCTCGATCTTTCCAGTTGTCACGATGTTCTCCAATGCCTCTCTTCTCATTACATGACCAAAGAAAGCTGTTTGTCTCTTTCTTATTGTTGTACATAATATTCTGGTTTCATTAGCCTCTTTCAGGCAATCATTGTTAGTTACTCTGGCAGTACAAGGAATTCGCAACATTCGTCTCAGGAACCACATCTCTGTTGCTTCTAAGTTCTTCTTAATTTGTTCATTTACATTCCAAGATTCACTGCCATACAGCAAAACTGGTTCCACATAGCATTTCAGCACTCGCTTTCTTACACTCACTGATAGTGAACTTTTGCACAAGATACTCTTTATTTTCTGAAATGCAGCCTTTGTCTGCCTTATTCTTCTCCTAATCTCTGTTGTACATCTTCCATCTGATGTTATAAATGCCCCTAGGTATATAAAATTATCCACTTGGTTAAGGATTTTTCCTTCTATTTCTATGTCACATTTTGGTGTCACCATTTTCTTTGATATCACCATTGTTACTGTTTTCTTGATATTCAAGGATAGTCCATTCCTTGCACTCTGTTACTACAGTGTCCAACAATTGTTGCAGGTCTGTTGATTTATCTGCCACCAATACTGTGTCATCTGCATAGCGTATATTATTTATATTATAACCTCCAACTAGTATTCCTGGCATCTCTTTGATCCCTCTCATTATTACTTCGCTATACAGGGAGAAAAGATCTGATGACAAAACACATCCCTTTCGTACTCCTAGCTTTATGTGTTCATAACTACCCTCTTTATTTCCAATTTATTTTAATTGCTGCTACTTGGTTCCAGTAAATATTCTTTATTATTCTTAAATCTTTCCCATCAATGTTATCTTCTAACATTTTAATCAGTTCATCATGTTTTACTTTATCAAATGCCTTAGTATAATCTATGAAGCATAAATATGTCTTTGTTTCTCTATTGACCTTTCTATTAGTGTCTGTAATGTATATATTGCATTGTTTGTGCCCCTTCCCTCCACAAATCCATACTGTTCTTCACTAATTTGTGGATTTGTGGAGGGAAGGGGCACAAACAATGCAATATATACATTACAGACACTAATAGAAAGGTCAATAGAGAAACAAAGACATATTTATGCTTGTAAGACGGGCCTGCGCGCCCAATTTGTGACCCTAATAAAGTTGATTTGATTTGATTTGATTTTAATTTCCATTTTTATTTTCTTTCGTATTCTTTTCATTATGATTCTGAGCAGAATCTTAGTGATATGGTTTATGAGGTTAATTGTATGAAAATCTTCACATTCAATTGCTCCTGGTCTTTTTGGTATAGCTATAAATACAGATTTCAGCATATCACTGGGTAAATATCCACAGCTGTAAATATCATTTAACATTTTGGTTAATATATCTACTCCAAATTCTCCCAATACTTTAATTCTTCTATTGTGATTTCATCTGGTCCAGCTGTTTTTTCCTTTCTTCATATATTTCATAGCGTCAGAGACTTCTTATTTCAGAATAGGTGGACCTTCTAAGTTACTTTCTTCTGTTAATTCTTCCCTTTCCCCATCATATAATTCTCTTATATACTCATTCCACTTCTTCATTATAGCACCTTCCTCCAATAATATCTTTCCTGTTTTTGATTTAAAACACCTGTAGTTTTCTTATTTTTCTTCCCGTGAGCTCACTGTATTGTCTGTGCATATTTTTTATATCTTTTTCAATTATTTTGCACTGCTGATTTAACCAACTTTCTTTTGCCTTCCAACATTTATCTTTTATTTGTTTATCTTAGCGTATTCTTGTTTGTCATTTTACTGTTTTCTTTTGTCCATCAGCATGAAGATTTCTTCATTCATCCATTTTTTCTTAGCTATTTGACTTCTCTCCGGTAATATTTTTTTGCTAGTTTGATGGAGTCCCTTAACATTTCCCATTGTTCATTTATACTCTGTATTTTAGTTATTGCATTGTATCTATTTTTCACAGTCACTGTGTATTGTTCTTGAATTTCTTTATCTACTTTCAGAACCTCTTTATTATGTCTCACGCTCTTTATCATTTTATTCCCCCTCTTTAATCTGACTTTTATTTGTCCACATAGAGGTACATGATCACTATTACAGTCGGCGCCAGGCATTGTTTTTACATTAATTCATCATCATCATTGGCATCTTGCCGTCTTGACAGACAATAGTTTGTGCTTTAAAAAGGCATAATAACTTTTACCTATGGCAGTAGCGAATGTGACTGATATGGCCAATTTGCGATGTAAATGTCCGTTCACAGTGGGTACATGTGAACACGTGGTCATTTCCACCATCATGCACTATCTTACGTCTCACACGCTCGGTGTGTGACTTATCTGCAATAATTTTCTCCTTTGTCTTTATTCCATTTCTGATGTTTGCCCTCCATGCAACACGTTCAGCAGCGACTTGCTCCCGCTGTGCATTATCAATGCCTGTATCAATCATGTCCCGCTTACACACATTTTTGTATCGTAGTAGAGGCCGACCCTGAGATCTCTTACCCATCTGTAATTCACCAAAAAAGGTGTCCTTTGGTATTCTACCATCATCCATCCTCCTAAGATGTCCTATCCATCTAAGTCTACGAAGACTGAGCATGGAATAAACTGTCACACAACCTGATCTTTCCAATACTTCAGTATTTGTGATTTTGTCTTGCCACTTAATACCAAGAATTCTTCGCAGACACCGCATATGAAAGCTGTTTAAACGTTTCTCTTGGTGTGGGTAAGTTGTCCAGGTTTCACTGCCATAAAGAAGAGTACTAAGGACACAGGCTTGATAGACAAGGAATTTTGTTTATGCAGTAAGCTTCCTGTTCTCCCAGACTCTTTTTCTTAACCTGTTCATTGTTGTTGCTGCCTTACCAATCCGGATGTTGAATTCCTGATCTAGGGATAATTTGCTATTTAACACTGATCCTAGATATGTAAAATGATCTACCATCTCTAGTTCGGCGTCGTCAATAAAGATTGATGGTACCCCATGTGCACCTTGTAACATAATCTGTGTCTTCTTTTTGCTAATTGTTAAACCAAATTCAGAACAAGCACTGGAGAATGCAGATAGTAGACATTGCAATTCTTCCTCATTATTACATTAATTAGAGCATTTCTAAATCTTTTATTAATTAGTATGTAGTCAATTTGGTTGCGTATTTTCTGATCATGGCTTTTCCATGTGTATAGTCGTCTTTTATGGTGTTTAAACCATGTGTTTCCAATTATCATATCACTGATATTTGCCCATTCTATTAGCTTTTCCCCTTTTTCATTTCTTGTACCTAAACCATAATTCCCCACTACATCCTCCATTTTCTCCTTTCCTACTTTTGCATTAAAATCTCCAAGTATTATTTTTATTTCCTGTGATCCTCTAAAAAGTACTGGAGAGTTTTGGTCAGAGACCATAACTTTATGAAGGGAAAATCCCAACTGCACCTCCCCGCGGTAGAGGATGGAAACACACTACGGTGTGGCTAACACAGCTCTGGGGACCGAGTATCCACCGGAATAAGTGGACAACTCTGCAGCTGAGCAGGGCAGGGCACTCACTTGTCCTTACAGTCGGAAATGGCTGTCAAAGGCAGAGGTAAAAGACCACCATGTGGATGTGGAAGGCAAGGGGAAACCACCACATTATCTTCCCAAGACTTCATGGCAAAACATAAATCAAAGTTAGTGAAGGACGTTAATGGCTGTCTTAGGGCATCCTCGTCCGGTAGGGACAGTCATGAGCCACAGGTGACACCAGACCGTCATCCAGCTACTGATGGCAAAATCATAACTAAAATAAATAAATTTAGAGTAGGAACATGGAATGTTAGGACATTAAATGAGCTAGGAAAGTTGACCAATGTTCTAGGAGAGATGGATAGCATGAAAATGAATATACTAGGCGTTAGTGAGATGAGATGGAAGGGATCGGGCAAAATTATAGCTGACAATCATACAATAATTTATTCTGGAGGGGATACACATGAAAAAGGTGTAGGAATAATATTAGACGAAAAAACAGCCAAGTCAATTAATGGATACTGGTGTATTTCAGATAGAGTTATTATGGTAAAAATCAAAGGCAAACCAATAGACATAAATATTATACAAGTATATGCACCAACAGCAAGCAGTAGTGATGAAGAAATACAACACTTTTACGACGAAATAGAAATGGCAATGGCTCAAATTGGATCACAAGAAATAAAAATAATACTTGGTGATTTTAATGCAAAAGTAGGAAAGGGAAAAATGGAGGATGTAGTGGGGAATTATGGTTTAGGTACAAGAAATGAAAGAGGGGAAAAGCTAATAGAATGGGCAAATATCAATGAGATGATAATTGGAAACACATGGTTTAAACACCATAAAAGACGACTGTACACATGGATAAGCCCTGATAAGAAAACACGCAACCAAATTGACTACATACTAATTAATAAAAGATTTAGAAATGCTTTAATTAATGTAAAGACAATGCCTGGTGCTGACTGTAATAGTGATCATGTACCACTATGTGGACAAATAAAAGTAAGATTAAAGAGAGGGAAAAAAATGGTTAAGAACATGAGACTTAATAAAGAGGTTCTGAAAATAGATAAAGAAATGCAAGAACAATACAGAGTGACTGTGAAAAATAGGTACAATGCAATAACTAAAATACAGAGTATAGATGAACAATGGGAAATGTTAAGGGACTCCATTCATCAAACTAGCAAAGAAGTATTACCGGAGAGAGGCAAAATAGCTAAGAAAAAATGGATGAATGAAGATATCTTAAAACTGATGGACAAAAGAAAACAGAGTAAAAATGACAAACAAGAATACGCTAAGATAAATAAAGAAATAAAAGATAAATGTGGAAAGGCTAAAGAAAGTTGGTCAAATGAGCAATGCAAAAAAATTGAATTAAATTCCATTAAAGATACAAAAAATATGCACAGACAAATCAGTGAGCTTACAGGAAGAAAAATAAGAATAAATACAGGGTGTTTGAAATCAAAAACAGGAAAGATAATATTAGAGGAAGATGCTATAATGAAGAGGTGGAATGAGTATATAAGAGAATTATATGAAGGAGAAAGGGGAGAATTAACAGAAGATAGTAACTTAGAAGGTCCACCTATTCTGAAAGAAGAAGTCGCTGACGCTATGAAACGTATGAAGAAAGGAAAAACAGCTGGGCCAGATGAAATCACAATAGAAGAATTAGAAGTATTGGGAGAATTTGGAGTAGATATATTAACCAAAATGTTGAATGATATTTACAGCAGTGGATATTTACCCAGTGATATGCTGAAATCTTTATTTATAGCTATACCAAAAAGACCAGGAGCAATTGATTGTGAAGATTTTCGTACAATTAACCTTATAAACCATATCACTAAGCTTCTACTCAGAATCATAATGAGAAGAATCAAAAAGAAAATAAAAATGGAAATTAGTGAAGAACAGTATGGATTTGTGGAAGGAAAGGGCACAAACAATGCAATTTATACATTACGGACACTAATAGAAAGGTCAATAGAGAAACAGAGAGACATATATTTGTGCTTCATAGATTATACTAAGGCATTTGATAAAGTAAAACATGATGAACTGATTAAAATGTTGGAAGATATCAACATTGATGGAAAAGATTTAAGAATAATAAAGAATGTTTACTGGAACCAAGTAGCAGCAATTAAAATGGGAAATAAAGAGGGTAGTTACGAACAGATAAAGCTAGGAGTACGACAAGGGTGTGTCTTGTCACCAGATCTTTTCTCCCTGTATAGCGAAGTAATAATGAGAGAGATCAAAGAGATGTCAGGAATAATAGTTGGAGGTTATAATATAAATAATATACGCTATGCAGATGACACAGTATTGGTGGCGGATAATTCAACAGACCTACAACAATTATTAGACGTTGTAGTAACAGAGAGTGCAAGGAAAGGACTCTCCTTGAATATCAAGAAAACAGTAACAATGGTAATATCAAAGAAAATGGTGACACCAAAATGTGACATAGAAATAGTAGGTATTTCGTAACTAACGAAGGACGCCGTTTTCGGAAAGTTCAAGGTCGTTGGATGCGCAGAAGGTTACTGCGCGCCCGCAAGATCTGTATATGAAAATTCCCTTGCCGTGTTTCCAAAAGGATAAATGCGAAACTCTAGCATGAAAAAATGTGAATGACAACTTTAACGAGGGTTCAAAGGTCAATCTCACCTAGCATGGCAAAGAACACTTGAATCGTTTTCATTCGTGAGAACAGGTCGATTTTTAAGACACAAAGTAAGGAAGTTTATAGTTTGCCTTGTCTATTATCAAATTTATAGTACTTTAACCCACATTTTTGAATTGTATGCTCATTTTTACATATAAATATGTAATTGCAATAAGGTTCATTAACCAGACGGTCTAAAACAAAAATGTTAAAAGTGATCAGTGTGTGGGTACTTTACACTACTTTTCATGACCAGGAGATTCACAATGGCGGAGTCGTGACATGTTGGATGGATTTCAGTTTTTATTAATAATTATAAAACAAAGAGAGTTAGAATCATAAAGTTAAACAGAATATCAATACACATTTAACTTTTATAAATAATTTATTTTCTGGCTTTTATCATGCCAAATAACTTAAAATTTATGAAAGTCAAGTCAGTTTTTCAAATCCCTTCACAGGTCCATGGCTGAAAAATTTCATTGACTGCCTTACACTTTACAGTTTTATTTGTCTATGCTATTATATGAATTGTCTTCATTATACTTTATTTTGCATTTTTAAATCCTGTGCCCATTTATTTATTTAACTGTAGAATTTCAACAAGCTTCGTTAACCAGGCGGTGTAAAATAAAAATGTTTTGTGTGATCAGGGTGGGTACTTTTCATGACTCGGAGATTCACAATGGCGGAGTTGTGACATATTGGATGGAAAGTCAAGTCAGTTTTCAAACCCCTTCACAGGTCCATGGCTGAATTTAATGGACTGACTGCCTTACAGTTTTATTTGTCTATGTTATATGAATTTATTTATTGTGCATTTATGAATTATGTGTCAAATTTTACACATAACTATAGTGTTTTAACAAGATTCATTATGCCGAGGTATAGAAAATATATAAATTAATATATTTTGTGAGACCATCTGGTTACAGTCACCATTTATTTATGATCGTGAAAATTTACAAAGGCGACATCCCAGCGTATATGAATCTGACTAGTCCAACTATTAGATTTGCATTTTATAAATCTGCAGCAATTTTTATTAACATTATTTTGCTTTTATTTTCTATATTTCTCATTAGATTTATCATGGCAAGAAACAGAAATCATGCCCATCTGATATCACATCTGTCGGTGTTTGAACCTGAAGCTTGAATGCCAAGACAGATCAGTCGCCAACAGAGGTAGTATTTCTCTAATTAAGGACACGTTTCTACGGTGAGTTGAGTTTACCTTTATAGTTTTAATATCTATTTATTATACTGTAAATCAAAGGTGTTTTTAATACATATTAATATTTTGTTGCGTATCCCTTATGGGACGTTGCAGTCAACACCAACATTTTTCAGCTGCTGTTGATGTACTAGGCAAGTGTTACGTTCAGTAGTTTGCCATGGCTTTCTGAACGACCGGCTCCCATACCAGCACGTTACAACACAATGCGACCAACAGAGACACTGATCATGGAACCAGACATTCCACAAACACCAACACAATCTTCTGCATCATTAATGCTGCCTTCTTTTTCAGTGTGCGGTTAATAATTTATAACTTCTTCGTTATCTATCTTTATAATTTTAAGATCAATTTATTATAATATAAAACATTTTAAAAATAAATATACAGCTTCTTTAATTTCTTTTTCTTTTCTCTTCATATTTAAAGTTCACAATTAATAATGTACTATAAATTCTTCATGTTATTTTATAGCATTTTTGTTTTCCAAATTTAGTAATCTTTTTTTTTTCTCTTTTCAAGTAATGTAGCTGCCATGAAGACAGAAGAGATATTGAATGCCAAGACAGGTCAGTCGCCAACAGAGGTAGTATGTCTCTAATTATGGACATATTTCTACGGTGAGTTTAGTTTACCTTTATAGTTTTAATATCTATTTATTATACTGTAAATCAAAGGTTTTTTAATACATATTTTGTTGCGTATCCCTTATGGTACGTTGCAGTCAACGCCAACATTTTTCAGCTGCTGTTGATTTACTAGACAAGTGTTACGTTCAGTAGTTTGCCATTGCTTTCAGAACGACCGGCTCCCATACCAGCACGTTACAACACAATGCGACCAACAGAGACACTGATCATGGAACCAGACATTCCACAAACACCAACAACACAATCTTCTGCATCATTAATGCTGCCTTCTTTTTCAGTGTGCGGTTAATAATTTATAACTTCTTCGTTATCTATCTTTATAATTTTAAGATCAATTTATTATAATATAAAACATTTTAAAAATAAATATACAGTTTCTTTAATTTCTTTTTCTTTTCTCTTCATATTTAAAGTTCACAATTAATAATGTACTATAAATTCTTCATGTTATTTTATAGCATTTTTGTTTTCCAAATTTAGTAATCTTTTTTTTTTCTCTTTTCAAGTAATGTAGCTGCCACGAAGACAGAAGAGATATTGAATGCCAAGACAGGTCAGTCGCCAACAGAGGTAGTATGTCTCTAATTATGGACATATTTCTACGGTGAGTTTAGTTTACCTTTATAGTTTTAATATCTATTTATTATACTGTAAATCAAAGGTTTTTTAATACATATTTTGTTGCGTATCCCTTATGGTACGTTGCAGTCAACGCCAACATTTTTCAGCTGCTGTTGATTTACTAGACAAGTGTTACGTTCAGTAGTTTGCCATTGCTTTCAGAACGACCGGCTCCCATACCAGCATGTTATAACACAATGCGACACGGTCTTAATACATATACAGTATCTTTAATTTCTTGTTCATTTCTCCTCAAATTTAAAGTTCACAGTTAGTTAGTCGACAAATCATCCTCATTGCACATCAAACAATTCAGTGCATACATGCTCAGCTTATTAATCTTCTTTGACTTTCTGCATACTGTTCTTGTTTACCAAACCTCTTTTAATTTGCTGTTCATGCATTCTGACCGTGGTTGTAAATTCATTCATTACTTGTCTGTGTCTCGAACCACGTTATTGCTTTACTTAATGACATGACTTCCATAGTCAGGCTACTTGTGATCAAAGCAAAAGCACCGTAACCTTTCTTCGCAATGACAGCGTCACCGTCTGTCTTTAGTTTGTCTAGTTAGATGCAAATCTGAAATAAACAATTAATAATTTATAACTTCTTCATGTTATTTTATAGCATTTTACTAATCTTTTTTGTCCTCTTTCTTTTCAGGCTCTTGTCAGAATCAACTGATGTCAAGCTGCATATATAATGTAACCATAATATTAATAAAGATTATTAACGGCAAACTATATGAGTACATATTCATCTGTTGACACTTGTGTGCAAATTTACTCATTTTAAACGAACCTCATAACAACCATTTATCCCAATAATATACTTGTGATAACCAATAATAATCGGTGCTTACTGAGTTGATTTTGGTGAGGCCGAGTCAAAGTGAGAGCTAAAATATCAAAATTTAGCATTATTTGATTGTATCAATTTTGTTTTTAAACGAACATGTTAGCAACCATACATCGCTACGACCGGGGCTTCGAGGCCTAACTGCTCATGTCATCCATTTTTTTAATATGATGTGTAACCATTTTAAATTGCTAATTAGGCAACAACACATACTATTAAAAATTCAAAGTGACTGTTAGATCTGTATCATCAATCCGCATAAAACAATATACATCTCAAAATTTTTTGAAGCTAAAATTCAGAAAACGTAACCTAATTTATGAGTTAGTAATTAATTAGCGGCCATTTTAAATTGCTAATTAGGCCACAACACATACTATTAAAAATTCAAAGTGACTGTTAGATCCGTATCATCAATCTGCATAAAACCATATACATCTCAAAAATTTTTAAAGCTAAAATTCAGAAAACGTAACCTAATTTATGAGTTAGTAATTAATTAGCGGCCATTTTAAATTGCTAATTAGGCCACAACACATACTATAAAAAATTCAAAGTGACCGTTAGATCCGTATCATCATTCCGCATAAAACCATATACATCTCAAATTTTTTAAAGCTAAAATTCAGAAAACGTAACCTAATTTATGAGTTAGTAATTAATTAGCGGCCATTTTAAATTGCTAATTAGGCCACAACACATACTATCAAAAATTCAAAGTGACCGTTAGATCCGTATCATCATTCCGCATAAAACCATATACATCTCAAATTTTTTAAAGCTAAAATTCAGAAAACGTAACCTAATTTATGAGTTAGTAATTAATTAGCGGCCATTTTAAATTGCTAATTAGGCCACAACACATACTATCAAAAATTCAAAGTGACCGTTAGATCCGTATCATCATTCCGCATAAAACCATATACATCTCAAATTTTTTAAAGCTAAAATTCAGAAAACGTAACCTAATTTATGAGTTAGTAATTAATTAGCGGCCATTTTAAATTGCTAATTAGGCCACAACACATACTATCAAAAATTCAAAGTGACCGTTAGATCCGTATCATCATTCCGCATAAAACCATATACATCTCAAAATTTTTTAAAGCTAAAATTAAGAATGCACGGAGTAATTAATGAATTAGTAATTAATTAGCGGTCATTTTTACTTGCTAATTAGGTCACCACACGTCATATTAAAAAATAGTTGACATGAGCAGTTAGGCCTCGATACCCCGATCGCAGCGAAGTATGGTTGCTAGGATGTTCGTTTAAAAACTAAATAGATATTCTTAAAAAATGTTAAATTTTGACAATTTGGGCCCCAACACTGATTAGGCCGCGCCAAAATAAACTCAGTGAGCGGATTTTTAAGAAAATTTTAGTCAAAGGTCATGACACTCAAATTTGAATAACTCCACTTAGAATTGAGACACAAACATCATTGAGGTACCGTTAGATTTGTTTTTTCAAGGCCTGTCTATCTGTGGTGATCACATTAGTAAATGGCCAATTTGAAAATCATGATCAAAATACCTAGAAATAGAAGGGAAAATCCTTAACCAAGTTGATAATTTTAGATACCTAGGGGCATTTATAACATCAGATGGAAGATGTACAACAGAGATCAGGAGTAGAATAGGGCAGGCAAAAGCCGCTTTTCAGAAAATGAAGAGTATCTTATGCAATAAGTCACTATCACTGAATGTAAGAAAGAGAGTGCTGAAATGCTATGTAGAACCAGTTTTGCTGTATGGCAGTGAATCTTGGAACGTAAATGAACAAATTAAGAAGAAATTAGAAGCAACAGAGATGTGGTTCCTGAGACGAATGTTGCGAATTCCTTGGACTGCCAGAGTAACTAACGACGACTGCCTGAAACAGGCTAATGAAACTAGAACATTATATACAACAATAAGACAGAGACAAACATCTTTCTTCGGTCACGTGATGAGAAGAGAGGCATTGGAGAACATCGTAACAACTGGAAAGATCGAGGGGAAGAGAGGCAGAGGTAGACCAAGAGAAGTGATGCTGGATGGATTGAGACGGTGGCATGGAGGAATATCAGCACCAGAGTTGATCCAGAAAACCAAAGACCGAGATCTATGGAGAGCCATGAACGCCTACGCCAGCCGGCACGGCACTTGATGATGATGTGATCCAATTTGAGCCATCATCATTTCTATTTCGCCGTAAAAGTGTTGTATTTCTTCATCACTACTGCTTGTTGTTGGTACATAATATTTATATCTATTGGTTTGCCTTTGATTTTGACCAAAATAACTATCTGAATTACACCAGTATCCATTAAGTGACGTGGCTGTTTTTTTCGTCAAGTATTTTTCCAACACCTTTTTCATGTGTATCCCCTCTAGAATAAATTATTGTGTGGTTGTCAGCTATAATTTTGCCCTATCCCTTCCATCTCATCTCACTAATGCCTAGTATATTCATTTTCATACTATCCATTTCTCTTAGAACATTGTTCAACTGTCCTAGCTCATTTAATATCCTAACATTCCATGTTCCTACTCTAAATTTATTTATTTTATTTATGATTTTGCCATCAGTAGCTGGATGATGGTCTGGTGTCACTTGTGGCTCATGACTGTCCTTAACGGACGAGGATGTCCTAAGACAGCCATTAACGTCGTTCACTAACTTTGATATATGTTTTGCCATGAAGTCTTGGGAAGATAATGTGGTGGTTTCCCCTTGCCTTCCTCATCCACATGGTGGTCTTTTACCTCTACCTTTGATAGCCATTTCCGACTGTAAGAACAAGTGAGTGCCCTGCTCTACTCAGCTGCAGAGTTGTCCATTTATTCCGGTGGATACTCAGTCCCCAGAGCTGTGTTAGCCACACCGTGGTGTGTTTCCATCCTCTACCACTGGGAGGTGCAGTTGGGATTTTCCCTTCATAAAGTTATGGTCTATGACCAAGACTCTCCAGTACGTTTTAGCGGACTTGTTTGATCTAGGCATAGTATAATATAATAATATATTTCGAAATGTTAATGACCAGTGATAATTATTGAAGAACTCAGACAGGTTGCAGAAATAACTATCCCAAAATTGAAAATGTCGGGCCATACCATAAGGAAATGTAAAACTGAAGACATTAAACTAATGGAAAGAAGAAGAAACAAGAAAAATAAATGTTTTCCTGAACTGAATTTTAATAATGAAGACACAAACAATAGATTGCACCATATATTACCTGGTATATTTCGCTACATCTCGTCAAGTACACATTGCAGAAATCACACAACATATCATATAGTAATTAGATAAGTCCTTCAAGCTGAAATATACAGCACACATATTCACACTTTAATATGAATAAGCATGAGAATGGAGGTGGAGGCAGTAACAGCGGTATTCTGGTGGCTGGAGGAGACTACTGCAACACACGTTGTGTTCATTACGGATTCAAAGAGTATGCTTAGCAAGGTGGAGAAAGGAATGTTTCGTGTGGAATGGCTCTCGTCGCTTCAGAGGTCACAGATTGTGAGAATTGTATGGATATTTTGCCCTGGCCATGCAGGTGTACGGGGGAATGAACAGGCTGATAGGCTTGCAGGGAATGCACCTCTTGGTGGTATTTTGCCTATGGACAAGGGGGAGGTGGTCGTGCACTTGTGGGACCAGGTGGAGAAGGTGGAGGAACAGATTGAGAACCCATATGTGGAAAGAATTAGATTGTGGGGGATCGGCAGAGGTTCTGGAGGAATCTCAAAACTGAGAGGGAAGACCAGGAGAACTTCTAATCAGATAGCGATGGGAACGATTAGTAGTATGACTCTTCACTGGCTGTTGAACGAGGGGACTGAGCACATATGGGAATGTCCTGAGTGCAGTGATGTCGGTTCTTAACTCAACTCAACTCACACTTTAATTTAAATGGTCTACCACGGTAATTTTAAACACTACCAATTGTGTACAAATAGAAAGATATGATAGTTTAAAATTACTGTGGCAGACACATCAAATTACTGTGTGTTTATGTGTGTTGTATATTTCAGCTTGAAGGATGGATTTATCTAATTACTTTATTGTACCTTGTGTGATATTTGCAATATGTACCGGACGAGATGCAGCGAAATATGCCAGGCCACAAATGGAGCAATCTATTATATATGTCTTCATTGTTAACAAATAACCATGCAAATGTGAAAAGATTCAAGGAAAACTTATGTAAAGAGGCAAAAATAGAAAACACGGCTTAGGCAAAATAGCAGAGAAATTGAAAAAACAAAACGACACCCAAGTTACAAAACTATTGCACAAAATAATGAATGACTTCACTAACAAAAGAGCACCCACATCAATGGGTTATATGAAAGTCCAAGACGGCAAAATCATAATAGCCAGAGATCAGATTTTAGATAACATGTTCAGAGCATATGGAAGGCCTTTACAATGAGGAACAATATTATGTTAAGAAGAGCCACCATATCTGAAGATGGAAAATCAAATTATCAGTAACCATATGAAATCTAGACATCACCACAGCTGAAATGATCATAACCATATGAAATCTAGACATCACCACAGCTGAAATGATCATAACCATATGAAATCTAGACATCACGTCAACTGAAATTATCATAACCATATGAAATCTAGACACCACAGCTGAAATTATCATAACCATATGAAATCTAGACATCACCACAGCTGAAATTATCATAACCATATGAAATCTAGACATCACCACAGCTGAAATTATCATAACCATATGAAATCTAGACATCACCACAGCTGAAATTATCATAACCATATGAAATCTAGACATCACCACAGCTGAAATTATCATAACCATATGAAATCTAGACATCACCACAGCTGAAATTATTATAACCATATGAAATCTAGACATCACCACAGCTGAAATTATCATAACCATATGAAATCTAGACATCACGACAACTGAAATGATCATAACCATATGAAATCTAGACATCACAACTGAAATGATCATAACCATATGAAATCTAGACATCACCACAGCTGAAATTATCATAACCATTTGAAATCTAGACATCACCACAGCTGAAATTATCATAACCATATGAAATCTAGACATCACCACAGCTGAAATTATAACCATATGGAATCTAGACATCACCACAGCTGAAATTATCATAACCATATGAAATCTAGACATAATCACAGCTGAAATTATCATAACCATATGAAATCTAGACATCACCACAGCTGAAATTATCACTTAGAAGAAGGAACAAACCAAGTCACCAGGCTGGTGAACACAGTATATGATGCTGGAGATATGCCTCCTGACTTGTGTCAATCTATATTTAATGCAGTCCTGGAGAAATCAGAAGACTTAGAATGTGATCAACATAGAACAATTAGCATAATGTGCCACGTCATAAAGATATTACTAAAATTCTATATGCAAAAGATTTGGAGGAAAATACAATCAGAAATAGAGAAAGACCATCGTGGGTTTGTAGAATGAAAGGGTGCAACAAATGTGTGTCTGCTGAGAACATTAATGAAGCAGCTCAATAAAGGCTTTCGATAGGGTAAGACATGACATAATATAGATGCTTGCAGATCCACAAATTGAAGGGAGAGACCCTAGACTTGTATAGATTATACAGGTTATAGATGAGAGGATCAACTTAATTACCCAAGGTTTACCCCACCTGGCCCAGCCTCTCTCTGTAGCATGGCAAGCCGTTGGCTGAGACCATCACAAAAACCATGAACTCCATAGTGAGGTCTGTGGCTTTAGCATTTCATCACTGAAACCCTAGCCTTAGACTTGTGCAGAATATATATTGGAGTTGCCACAACAATTCACAAATTAAATAAAAACCAGCTAATCAAGAGAGGGGTGTGGCAGGGACATGTAATGTCTCCAGATCCAGAATTGTTCTCCTATGCAGTGAGGATATGAGAGATTTACAATATGCAAGAGAGATCGTCATTGGAGGCCATAACAGTAATATACAGATGATATAGTATTGACCCCAGACAATGAACAGGATCTGCAGCATTTAATAGATGCAGTTATTGTACACAGTGAACAACTAGGTTAGAATGAAAGTGTAAGAGAAAATATGGTCATCTTCAAGAAAAACGACATACCACAATATAACATCTAGTAAATAGGACAATTATTAAACAGATGAATCAGTACAACTATCTCTGAAAAGCCATAGTATCTCACAGAAAATGCCTTGTAGAGATTAGAACAAGAACTGATATGTCAAACATAGCCTTCTGCAAGACAGAAAACACAAGTAAAAAGCTTTCAATGACAGTGAGAAATGAGTGTCCAAGTGCTATAAAGAATCTATGCTGTATTCATGTGAAGCATGTACAATAAGCAGACAAGTTGGGAAACATCTAATGGCAGTGTGAATGAGGTTTCTGAGGAAGATGCTAAGAATACTCTGGATGGACAGAAAACCAAAGGAACAGTCCTTAAAGAAACAAATGAAAACCATAAACTCACATCTAGCATTCGTTCTCTCGAATGGTTGTGTGAGATGTACCCAATCGGGATCTTCCCGGCCGACGCAAGTTGGAGAGGTAGGCGTTTCGAGAATGTAACCGCATCGTGAAGCCAGAGTTGTGGTTTGAGCGAGTGAAAGAGCAAATTTGTACAATCGTTCGACAAAATCTCGTTAAGTGCCCACTCTCTCTATATGAGAGCCCCGCCAGCGTAGCTTAAAGCTCGTCGGTAGGCGTCCAGTGGTTTTGTATGCATCGCCGGTTACCAAGTTAGCGCTCTGAGCGATTGCTACTCTTGGCCTGTGTGTGCGATAGATATCTGGTTATCCTGCCAGTAGTCATACGCTTGTCTCAAAGATTAAGCCTTGCATGTCTAAGTTCACACTGTCTCACAGTGAAACCGCGAATGGCTCATTAAATCAGTCGAGGTTCCTTAGATGACACGATCCTACTTGGATAACTGGCAAATCTAGAGCTAAATACATACTTACCAATCTCCGACCCTCGCAGAAAGAGAGCTTTTAATTGTTTAAAACCTATCGTCATTGCCCTTTGCTGGGTTTGGCGTTCTCACTGGTGACTCTAGATAACTTTGTGCTGATTGCAAGGCCTTATGTGCCGGCAACGCTTATTTCAAATGAGTGCCCTATCAAATGTTGATAGTACGTGACATGCCTACCATGTTGGTAACGGGGAATCAGTGTTCGATTCCGGAGAGGGAGCACGAGAAACAGCTACCATATCCAAGGAAGGCAGCAGACGCGCAACTTACCCATTTCCGGCACGGGGAGGTAGTAAGGACAAATAACAATGCAGGCCTCTATCGAATGAGTACACTTTAATCCCTGTAATGAGGATCTATTGGAAGGCAAGTCTGGTGCCAGCAGCCGCGGTAATTCCAGCTCCAATAGCGTATATTAAAGTTGTTGCAGTTAAAAAGCTCGTAGTTGGATCTCAGGTGCAGGCACGCAGTCCGGCTCATGCCGGTTCACTGCCGCTGTTCCCACCCTACCGTCTTCCGGCTCTCTCCCATGGGTGCTCTTCGCTGAGCATCCCGGGTGGCCGGCGTGTTTACTTTGAAAACATTTAGAATGTTCAAAGCAGACATCAGCTGCCTAATTAATGGTGCATGGAATAATGGAATAGGACCTCGGTTCTATTTTGTTGGTTTTCGGAACTGGAGGTAACGATTAACAAGGACAAACAGGGGCATTTTTATTGCGGAGTTAGAGGTGAAATTCTTGGATCGCCGTAAGACGAGCTACTGTGAAAGAATTTGCCAAGAATGTTTTCATTAATCAAGAATGAAAGTCAGAGGCGCGAAGACAACCAGATGCCGTCCAAGAAGCGAAATGGAATATACCTTGGCTAGCATATCCATTGCACTTCGAATCATTTCAATGTGCCACTACATTCTTGGGCCATACATTTGTTCTACGGCTCTCATCTGAGGGATATGGCTGAACGCCTCTAAGTCGATATCCCCTTTATGTGAGGGCCCTGCCGTTACTCACCCTACACTGCATGGATGTGAAATATTGAGCCTGCTACATACATGCTTTGTCCAGACCACTTGTTGCATGGCCCTCAGCTGAGGGATAAGCCATAGGGCCTGCATGGAGGTAAGATGCTGAGCCTGCAGCATCTGCAGCCTACCTCGTGAGAGTTATCTGAGGTGGGGAAAAATGTCTCAGTGGCACGAAATAGTTACGATGTGAGTCTGGATTAATTGAATAAGCGTAATCAAGGGTGGGGAAACGTTCCATTAACACGAAATGGAACGCTTGGCTAGCGAATCCTTTATGTGACATTAAATTCATTAAGTCCGAAGTCAAAGCTTGCTGAGTGGATGTTCTCTGCAAACTCACCATTCCTGGTTTGCATGGGGAGCAGCCAGTAGCAAACGAAATGCCCAATATACGCAAGTGAGGAAATGAAGCAGCCATGCGCAGGACGATACAATTTCTTGGGTGAACACAGTACCAGAGCACTGTCTGTCGACTCTGCAATTATGGAAACCTTCTTGGATGGTGTGGAATGCCCATGGTCTGCCCCTGCCTTCCCTTGGGGGTTGACCGTGATGTCTTTGGCCGTTCTAACTTGACCAGCTGAGATGTGGACGACACCACAACAGTGGGAGTCAAATGTCCCTCGAAACCCACAGGAAGGTTAACCTGGACAAAAATGCCGGAAGTCAGATGTGTTGGCATATGGTGCAAATAAAATTTGCACAGCGCAAAAATGTCTGAGTGAGAGTGGAATGTCCTCTATGCCCGGAACAGCTCTGACTATTTTGTTTTTTTCGGGCACAGCGTCCAGCACTTGTCTGAACCTAAAGCTCGCTGAGTAGACGTCGTCTGCAGACTGACCGTTCCTGGCTTGTGTATGGAGCTGCCTGTGGCAAATGAAATGCCCAATACATGGAAGTGAGGAATTAAAGCAACCATGTGCAGGACGTGTCGAATTCCTTGGGTGAGCCCATTACCAGAGTGCTATGTTTGGGGGGGGGGGGGGGGTCTTAGTGTCCCCCAACAGTTATCAACCCCATAGCTGGTTCCTCTCCATCCAATCCTCCACTAAAGTGCCCTCAAGGTTTAGACTACCAGATAAGCAGTGTCATCTTCGCCCATGCCTGTCACCCATGGTCTATGGGTTGAGTAATACCTTGACCGATTCAGAATTTCACCATTCCCCTGTGTACATAATTATTTTCCCTAGTTATCCTTCCATTTAAAAGAGAAAGCCTCACACATTGTCTTAATTCCTTCACTACATGCAATTAGTATTTACTTATAAACAATATAAGTACATTATGACATCATCTCCTCTATGACATTCAGGTGGTTTCCTCTCAAATGATTTGAGGAGGAGCATCCTCCCTCCTCTTCAACATGTAGGTATATGCCTTTACTTTACTCGTCCATAAGATTCATCATCATCATACATCAAACATTATTCAGGAAACAAAACCACATAATTGTAACATGAGTGATATGTAATACAGAGTGGCGTCCTGCGCAGAGGCACACTAAATTGTCATTTAGTGCATGGGTACCACTATCATCTTCTCTTCTGATAGACATGGCAGTATGCATCAATTTACCTACTACCAGGTGATTGATTGATTGACTATATTCATCCTCAGTATGCCACTTCTCCTCACCCAATCTATAATCATTCAAAATAAATCATACCCCTACTGGCATGGATGATGAATAAGCATAATTAGGTGACTCACAATCAATAAGCTAAAAAATAAATTCATATATTTAACACCGATGAAGTGACAATTGAATCACATGAATGCTTCCATAGAACACACAGGATTTTATGATAACACATGGGGAACTATTTAACATTTTATGTGCCCATGTACTGTTTCTAGGACGAATTACCTAATTACTCCTACTAGTGATTGCTCATTTAAGATAGTTCCTTACTACTGAACTATGAATTCTAATCTCCTAAATCCTAAGTTAATCACTATCTCCTAAATCACTACTGACTTAGCTTAACTGCTTAAGGAGTAAAATGCACAACCTAGGCATTATGCTTATGCTTACACAGAAGCAGCATAACAGGGAAAAAACACCTTACTATGGGTTAACTTAGTGCACAGATCATCTATTAACTACATCTGAATATAGTACTTAGTCTCTCCTGAAATAAGTTCTTAAGGACTAACCACATTTTTATAGAACACCAACTTACCGTTTCCCGGGAAAGGAGCATAACTAACTTAATATTACAGTGTGCTTACCTTCAACATAGTTTAATGTCTTCTTCAAGCATAGCGTCATCAGGTTTCAGGCTCCAGACTAGGTTTTTGCTTTACTAGTTCACTGGCTGCTTAATAGGCTGGCACTTTTCTCTCTTCCTCTAATGGAGTTGGCTAAACTTCAAATGAATTGTTGAGTAGAGGACACCATTCCGTCAATTCCAGTGGACCTTCTCCTTTTGAGCGATTGCTGAAGGTTTTTTCGTTTTACACACACTGCCATTCTGCCGGTCTTCACTCCATTTTTAAAGACACTCGGTTGTTTTTTTTTCTCCTGCCCTTCCTCGACTGGGCTCTGACATCATTCCGAGTCGTGACCAATGGCTGAGCTCCTTTTTGGCTATTTTTAGAATATTGTCATCCCCATTTTTATCAGCGCTCTTTTTTTCAAATTAAGATGATGTAAATTTCATCTTTCTTCTTAAACTATAGGTGCTAATTACTTCATTTTTTAATATATGAATTGAATTCTAATAGTGGTGGTTGTTGGCGCTGTTGCTAACTGAAGGGTTGTGTTAGGAAATTCAATCAGCAATGGGGCGGTTTGCAAGATGTATACTACAATGGTCAACAAACACCCGCAGAAAGTCCAAAAGTCTCATTAACATGAAATGGAACACTTGGCTAGTGAATCCATTGTGTGAAAGTCCGAACGAAAGCTTTCTGAGTGGATGTCATCTGCAGACTGGCCATTCCTGGTTTGCAGGGGGAGTGGCCCATGGCAAACGAAATGCCCAATACATGGAAGTGAGGAATTACAGCAGCCATGTGTGGGACGTAGCGATTCTTGTGTGAGCCCAGTACCAGAGCGCTATGTGTCGGCTCTGCAATTATGGAAGCCTCCTTGGATGGTGGATAATGCTTACGGACTGCCCCTGCTTTCTCTTGAGGGCTTATCGTGAAGTCTTCGGCCATTCTAACTTGACTAGCTGGGATGTGGAAGACAACACAACAGTAAGAGTTGAATGCCCCAGGGCAATTATGTCTGAAAAACACTCCGGATGATTGCAGAAGAAGAAGAAGAAGAAGAAGAAGAAGAAGAAGAAGAAGAAGAAGAAGAAGAAGAAGAAGAAGAAGAAGAAGAAAACCATAAACTGATTAGAGAAATGAGACATAAGACCGTCAATATTTGTTGGGCATGGTATGAAAAAAAAGCTCAGCTGTAAAACTGGGGAACTTGGTGGAAGAAGAGCAAGGTTGGACCACATGGTATAATTGGGACACAAACTTGATCCTAGACTGGGGGGGGGGGGTGAGGTGGCGAACCATGACCATCCACTCTTGTCAACATGGCACATGATGATGATGACATTAAACGTGGCAGTGGCTTAGAGAGAATAGCAATGGAAGGTTTGATTCCTGGGAGATGGGTGGAACACCATACAGGTGGCCACAGGACATTACAGACATCCTGGGAGATGGGTGGCCACAGGACATTACAGACATCCTGGGAGATGGGTGGAACAACATACAGGTGGCCACAGGACATTACAGACATCCTGGGAGATGGGTGGAACACCATACAGGTGGCCACAGGACATTACAGACATCCTGGGAGATGGGTGGAACACCATACAGGTGGCCACAGGACATTACAGACATCCTGGGAGATGGGTGGAACACCATACAGGTGGCCACAGGACATTACAGACATCCTGGGAGATGGGTGGAACAACGTACAGGTGGCCACATGACATTACAGACATCCTGGGAGATGGGTGGAACACCATACAGGTGGCCACAGGACATTACAGACATCCTGGGAGATGGGTGGCCACAGGACATTACAGACATCCTGGGAGATGGGTGGCCACAGGACATTACAGACATCCTGGGAGATGGGTGGCCACAGGACATTACAGACATCCTGGGAGATGGGTGGAACAACATACAGGTGGCCACAGGACATTACAGACATCCTGGGAGATGGGTGGAACACCATACAGGTGGCCACAGGACATTACAGACATCCTGGGAGATGGGTGGAACACCATACAGGTGGCCACAGGACATTACAGACATCCTGGGAGATGGGTGGAACACCATACAGGTGGCCACAGGACATTACAGACATCCTGGGAGATGGGTGGAACAACGTACAGGTGGCCACATGACATTACAGACATCCTGGGAGATGGGTGGAACACCATACAGGTGGCCACAGGACATTACAGACATCCTGGGAGATGGGTGGAACACCATACAGGTGGCCACAGGACATTACAGACATCCTGGGAGATGGGTGGAACAACGTACAGGTGGCCACATGACATTACAGACATCCTGGGAGATGGGTGGAACAACGTACAGGTGGCCACATGACATTACAGACATCCTGGGAGATGGGTGGAACAACGTACAGGTGGCCACATGACATTACAGACATCCTGGGAGATGGGCGGAACACCATACAGGTGGCCACAGGACATTACAGACATCCTGGGAGATGGGTGGAACAACGTACAGGTGGCCACATGACATTACAGACATCCTGGGAGATGGGTGGAACACCATACAGGTGGCCACAGGACATTACAGACATCCTGGGAGATGGGTGGAACACCATACAGGTGGCCACAGGACATTACAGACATCCTGGGAGATGGGTGGAACACCATACAGGTGGCCACAGGACATTACAGACATCCTGGGAGATGGGTGGAACAACATACAGGTTGCCACAGGACATTACAGACATCCTGGGAGATGGGCGGAACAACATACAGGTTGCCACAGGACATTACAGACATCCGGGGAGATGGGTGGAACAACATACAGGTGGCCACAGGACATTACAGACATCCTGGGAGATGGGCGGAACACCATACAGGTTGCCACAGGACATTACAGACATCCGGGGAGATGGGTGGAACAACGTACAGGTTGTCACAGGACATTACAGACATCCAGGGAGATGGGTGGAACAACATACAGGTGGTCACAGGACATTACAGACATCCTGGGAGATGGGTGGAACAACATACAGGTGGCCACATGACATTACAGACATCCTGGGAGATGGTTGGAACAACATACAGGTGGCCACAGGACATTACAGACATCCTGGGAGAGGGGTGGAACAATGTACAGGTGGTCACATGACATTACAGACATCCTGGGAGAGGGGTGGAACAATGTACAGGTGGTCACAGGACATTACAGACATCCTGGGAGATGGGTGGAACACCATACAGGTGGCCACATGACATTACAGACATCCTGGGAGATGGGTGGAACAACATACAGGTGGCCACAGGACATTACAGACATCCTGGGCATGCACATGGTTGAGGCAGTGGAACTGGAGGCAGATCTAGAGTCTTCTACAGGGGGAATGTCATGAGAGTGATGTTGTGCAAAGGACCTGCTTCATGAATGACTCAATGATAAAAGTTATATTTTGGACTCTTTTATTTTTATAAACTCTTGTACAACACTTGGTCCTACCATAGAATGATAATCCTAATTAAAGTTAGTTCTTTAAATGTATTTATACATAAGTAAACTTCTATTTATCATGAAATGTGTATGAAATAAAATAGCATGAAAATAATTATTGACGACTGTATGATCTGTAGACCTCAGCGAGCTGTATCCAGACTAGAAGTGATACCTGTCGTGTAAGGCCCCATCTGTAGACCTCAGCGAGCTGTATCCAGACTAGAAGTGATGCCTGTCGTGTAAGGAACCAACAACCGAGGGACCACAGGTCAGCTTGAGACACGCCTGCAGCAGTTTGACTAACTAGGTCATCATGGAGGTTGATCCTGAAATCGCTTGTGGAATTGTGGGAAACATTGGCCAACTTTGGCTTCAAGAACAATTCATAGATTTGCAGATAAACATTGATGGCTGTGAGTTCTACTGCAATCGGTTCATTCTGTGTGCCTGTTCTGAATTCTTTTTCGTGTTATTGCGATCTCAGGTCAAAGGCCAAGCTGCACATCATGTTAGAAAAGTATATATCAGAGGCATATCTCCGGGAATCTTTCAGTTGGTTCTCAATGCTATTTATAAAGGTGAGAATGGACTGAATACAGAAAATATAATAGAGTTCTGGCATGCGGTCCATGAATTACAGATTCCACTTTTGGTATCAAAATGTGAATCATTTGTTAGCAGTCACATGACCCAAGAGAACATTCTTGGAATTTACACCAGTGCACGTCTGTTGGAGTCAGAAAAGATTGTAAAGATGGTTAATGAATTCATGGCAGAGAGCTTTGAATACTTCAGCAGATGCCAGATTTTTATGATGTTATCATCGAAAGCTTTACATGAGATTCTCAGTGATGGAAACCTGAAGGTGGACACACTAGATAATCTTCCAGAGTCCATCGTAAAATGGGTTAGCCATGAATCTCATGGAAATAATGTAGGACAATCTTGTGCGGGTGATATCCTGGAAGTCCGAGATACAAATATTGTTAGTGGTCGGATGTTAGATAATTCTACTGGTGTCAACACTGGCTATGAAGCAGGTGTTGGGGTAATACTTCAGAAGCCTCCTGCACCTAGTCAGGAGTCTTGTCTTCAGATTGCTGCACAATTGCTCACAGAGACACCTGCTGCCAGGAAAGCATCTTTAGGGAGCCTGCTCAAACTGTGTCGACTCAGTGAAGTCAGCAGGGACTGTCTGGAAATGTTGGCAGACACGGACATGATCATGGGTGTCAAAGAAACCAGAGATATCATCAGGCAGGCTTTAGAGGCTCACAGTAAAGCCCGGGAATCTGTCAAGAACAAAGTCTTGCCCACTAATTCTGTTGTTGCCACTGATGATCTGTCTTTGAACACAGAAGATGTTGTTGTTTTTTTTAAAGGAGGTAACATGCATGCCTACTCATTAGACAGAAACAAGTACTTCCATTTCATGTCTGGCATGTCTCTGGTGAACTGTTATACATTGAACAATTGTATTTTCATTACTACAAAAACCTACCGTGGAAAGAAAATAACAATGGACATGACTGTTTACAAATTTCCATTGTCACAAAACAGTATCACAGTCATTAACGATGTTGGATCTTGCTCTGCCATTGTGGGTGACTTCTGTTACACATTTAAAGATACAGGCTTGTACAGAAAGCGATGTGATGCTAAAAATTGTGACTGGTTTCAAGTTATTGACTTCAAGAGGGAAATCAATTGTGTGTTAGTTAATATATTTAAGGACAATATAATCTTTTATGTTACTGAGTCTGATGACAACACAATATATTGCTTCAACACAACAACACATCAAGGAGCCTGGGATATCATGACCATCCAAGTTGTGTGTAACTTTGTTACTTTTATCCACAATGATCAGCTGTATGTATTATCAATACATGGTTCTCTATGGAATGTGACAACTTGCATTAATCATATAAATGTTTTCTCTGCCGTTGTAACAGGTGGACGTGTTCAGCTGAAGCGTCACCAAATTTGGAATGGCAGTTGTGATATTATTGGTGCTGTCATTCGTACTGACACACTGGTGATATTTGCAGATTTAAATAATTGTGAAACTCCAGTCGTCACATTGAATCATCCAATTGACGGTGTCTGTAACATTCGTTTTGTACATCTAGACACAGAAGATAAATGTTGTTACCCCCTGACTGTTCCTTCAACAATACTCAAAACAGAAGTATAACTGGTTACAGGAATATAACTGGTTACAGGAATATAACTGGTTACAGGAATATAACTGGTTACAGGAATATAACTGGTTACAGGAATTATTACACAAGGACTACCACCTTGAGGACAGTTCCCTCCTATGACATAAGACCTTATGATTGAGAGATATTTGGCTTATGATTGAGAGATATTTGGCTTATGGTTGAGAGAAATTTGGCTTATGGTTGAGAGAAATTTGGCTTATGATTGACAGATATTTGGCTTATGATTGACAGATATTTGGCTTATGATTGACAGATATTTGGCTCATGATTTAGAGACATTTGGCTTATGATTAGTACATAGTATTGTACATAGAATACTAGAGCTCTATATTTCATTTCCTATAGTACATGGACTACTATCGATTTTACAATTAGTTCATTGATGTAGCACATGGAATACTAGAGTTATATAAGTTCATTACAATGGTACATATACTACTTGAGGTGGTATAATAAGTTCATTGCTATAGTACATGGGCTACTTGAGGTGGTATAATAAGTTCATTGCTATAGTACATGGACTACTTGAGGTGGTATAATAAGTTCATTGCTATAGTACATAGACTACTTGAGGTGGTATAATGAGTTCATTGCTATAGTACATGGACTACGTGAGGTGGTATAAGTTCATTGCTATAGTACATGGACTACTTGAGGTGGTATAATAAGTTCATTGCTATAGTACATGGACTACGTGAGGTGGTATAATAAGTTCAATGCTATAGTACATGGGCTACTTGAGGTGGTATAATAAGTTCATTGCTACAGTACATGGACTACTTAATGTGGTATAATAAGTTCATTGCTATAGTACATGGACTACGTGAGGTGGTATAAGTTCATTGCTATAGTACATGGACTACTTGAGGTGGTATAATAAGTTCATTGCTATAGTACATGGACTACGTGAGGTGGTATAATAAGTTCAATGCTATAGTACATGGGCTACTTGAGGTGGTATAATAAGTTCATTGCTACAGTACATGGACTACTTAATGTGGTATAATAAGTTCATTGCTACAGTACATGGACTACTTAATGTGGTATAATAAGTTCATTGCTATAGTACACGGACTACTTGAGGTGGTATAATAAGTTCATTGCTATAGTACATGGACTACTTGAGGTGGTATAATAAATTCATTGCTATAGTACATGGACTACTTGAGGTGGTATAATAAGTTCATTGCTATAGTACATAGACTACTTGAGGTGGTATAATAAGTTCATTGCTATAGTACATGGACTACTTGAGGTGGTATAATAAGTTCATTGCTATAGTACATAGACTACTTGAGGTGGTATAATGAGTTCATTGCTATAGTACATGGACTACGTGAGGTGGTATAAGTTCATTGCTATAGTACATGGACTACTTGAGGTGGTATAATAAGTTCATTGCTATAGTACATGGGCTACGTGAGGTGGTATAATAAGTTCATTGCTATAGTACATGGACTACTTGAGATGGTATAATAAGTTTATTGCTATAGTACATGGACTACTTGAGGTGGTATAATAAGTTCATTACTATAGTACATGGACTACTTGAGGTGGTATAATAAGTTCATTGCTATAGTACATGGACTACTTGAGGTGGTATAATAAGTTCATTGCTATAGTACATGGACTACTTGAGGTGGTATAATAAGGTCATTGCTATAGTACATGGACTACTTGAGGTGGTTTAATAAGTTCATTGCTATAGTACATGGATTACTTATAAATTTATTGATATAGGACATGCACTACTGCAGATGTTATAATAAATTCATTATTATAACACATGGACTACTACAAATCTTATAATAAATTCATTATTATAACACATGGACTACTACAAATCTTATAATAAATTCATTATTATAACACATGCACTACTACAAATCTTATAATAAATTCATTATTATAACACATGGACTACTGCATATCTTATAATAAATTCATTATTATAACACATGGACTACTACAAATCCTATTAATTCATTATTATAACACATGGACTACTGCAAATCTTATAATAAATTCATTATTATAACACATGGACTACTGCAAATCTGATAAATTCATTATTATAACACATGGACTACTACAAATCTTATAATAAATTCATTATTATAACACATGGACTACTGCAAATCTTATAATAAATTCATTATTATAACACATGGACTACTACAAATCTTATACATTCATTATTATAACACATGGACTACTACAAATCTTATAAATTCATTATTATAACACATGGACTGCAAATCTTATAATAAATTCATTATTATAACACATGGACTACTACAAATCTTATAAATTCATTATTATAACACATGGACTACTGCAAATCTTATAAATTTATTATTATAACACATGGACTACTACAAATCTTATAAATTCATTATTATAACACATGGACTACTACAAATCTTA
Source organism: Cepaea hortensis (assembly GCA_963921405.1). Lineage (NCBI taxonomy): Eukaryota > Metazoa > Mollusca > Gastropoda > Stylommatophora > Helicidae > Cepaea > Cepaea hortensis. Next base: position 3,109,669 of record OY992895.1, read on the forward strand.
TAAATTCATTATTATAACACATGGACTACTGCAAATCTTATAAATTCATTATTATAACACATGGACTACTGCAAATCTTATAAATTCATTATTATAACACATGGACTACTACAAATCGTATAAATTCATTATTATAACACATGGACTACTGCAAATCTTATAATAAATTCATTATTATAACACATGGACTACTACAAATCTTATAAATTCATTATTATAACACATGGACTACTGCAAATCTTATAAATTCATTATTATAACACATGGACTACTGCAAATCTGATAAATTCATTATTATAACACATGGACTACTACAAATCTTATAATAAATTCATTATTATAACACATGGACTACTACAAATCTTATAATAAATTCATTATTATAACACATGGACTACTACAAATCTTATAATAAATTCATTATTATAACACATGGACTACTACAAATCTTATAATACATTTATTATTATAACACATGGACTACTACAAATCTTATAAATTCATTATTATAACACATGGACTACTACAAATCTTATAATAAATTCATTATTATAACACATGGACTACTGCAAATCTTATAATAAATTCATTATTATAACACATGGACTACTACAAATCTTATACATTCATTATTATAACACATGGACTACTACAAATCTTATAAATTCATTATTATAACACATGGACTGCAAATCTTATAATAAATTCATTATTATAACACGTGGACTACTACAAATCTTATAAATTCATTATTATAACACATGGACTACTGCATATCTTATAAATTTATTATTATAACACATGGACTACTACAAATCTTATAAATTCATTATTATAACACATGGACTACTACAAATCTTATAAATTCATTATTATAACACATGGACTACTGCAAATCTTATAAATTCATTATTATAACACATGGACTACTGCAAATCTTATAAATTCATTATTATAACACATGGACTACTACAAATCTTATAAATTCATTATTATAACACATGGACTACTGCAAATCTTATAATAAATTCATTATTATAACACATGGACTACTACAAATCTTATAAATTCATTATTATAACACATGGACTACTGCAAATCTTATAAATTCATTATTATAACACATGGACTACTGCAAATCTGATAAATTCATTATTATAACACATGGACTACTACAAATCTTATAATAAATTTATTATTATAACACATGGACTACTACAAATTTTATAATAAGGTCAATACGGAATGAAAGAGGTTGCAGACGTGTACACTGAGCAAGAGATCATGATATGATTATTTGAAACACCTGGTCTCAACAGCACTCAAGGAGATTATGGACATGGAGGAGTCCTGACCATAAGATAAAAATTTTTTTTTGAAATGCCTTAAAAGTCGCAAGATCTATACAAAGCGCAGACTGCTACAGCGACCATTGATCAATCGTAAGCATTTTACATATAAAATTAAAGAAGGTCAAAAGGAAGATGTTAAGTCTACACGCGTCTTGTTTGTTTAGTATTTTGTTCAAATATTAAAGGGCGTTGCATGTCTATTGTAACATATGCGAATAGTTATTAATTTCTCCCTGCCATGAGCTGAAATGTGAGCTATGATCACACGCGAAGTGTGTGCACGGCGAGAAGCACGCTGTGACAATGAACAGGACAGAAAGGTCGCTCCTCAACCGTGGAGGATGACCGTGGTCATAGTTAGACTGAGTCAGGCTCGTTGTGGCAATGGCATCATTTAAGTTGCCACTGTTATGTGATAGTTTTAATCACCAGTGTTGATAAGTATTTTATTATGATTGAAATCTGAGATAATGTGAAACGTTGTTAATGTGAATTCAAGGACATAATAAAGGTTATAAAACTGTTCAGTGTTTTGTGAAGTTTATATAAGTAATGTGTCACTGTGGTTCGTCATGTACACCAGGGCGGATGAGATAGAGTCAAATAGAATATCTAGTCAACCAGTCACTCACCACTCAGGTAACATGTTATTCTAAAAGCTTTTGGAATTCACCATGGCACTTGGAAGACTGCTGCCAAAGACCGAAATTCCTGGCGCACATCATTACGCAAGGGTGCAGTCAAGTGTGAAGTAACCAGGACTGCAAGAGCTGTGGGAACAAAAGAGACTGGACCACAAAAAAAAAAAAAAAAAAAAACAGCAGGAATCTTCCTCATGGAACGTCAAGCATTCTTTTCCTACATTGTCAAAGAATATTTCGAGCCAAATTGGGCCCTACCGGCCATCTTAGAACTCACGGCTCTAAACTTTCAACCCCACTGGATGAAATGAATGGTCATTATCATTCTTGATGGACAAACAACAACACTAGACTAATGAAACTTATGGGCACACCTTGTAGACCCATATTTCAGACAATGAATGACACTTCCAATGGCAAGGTGTTACTATTGACATCTTAAAGTGGTGTTCACCACAAGCAATCATGTACCACCAGTCAGTGATCATTGTGTCCCACGGCATCACACATCAATAACAACCCACAGCACTCACCAATTAGAATCTTCATCTACTTTCGTGTATCCCTAAAACAACATTCGATCGAAATTCTGTCAAACTCCATGTAGTCTCATTCACACCTAAAACATAAGGGTTGGCTTCAAATGATAACCAGAAACGTTTTTTTTTTTTAGGCGAATATGTCCCGTATGAGGAGGAACGTGGCGACTCTACGGGTGTGGATGTGTTGCTACAGAATGGATGTATTTGTAAATACATGTTTTAGATTACCTTGTAGAATGGATGTATTTGTAAATACATGTTTCAGATTACCCTGTAGAATGGATGTATTTGTAAATACATGTTTTAGATTACCTTGTAGAATGGATGTATTTGTAAATACATGTTTTAGATTACCTGTAGAATGGATGTATTTGTAAATACATGTTTTAGATTACCCTGTAGAAAGGATGTATTTGTAAATACATGTGTTAGATTACCCTGTAGCATGGATGTATTTGTAAATACATGTTTTAGATTACACTATAGAATGGATGTATTTGTAAATACATGTGTTAGATTACCCTGTAGAATGGATGTATTTGTAAATCTACGTGTTAGATTACCTTGTAGAATGGATGTATTTGTAAATACATGTTTTAGATTACCTGTAGAATGGATGTATTTGTAAATACATGTTTTAGATTACCCTGTAGAAAGGATGTATTTGTAAATACATGTGTTAGATTACCCTGTAGCATGGATGTATTTGTAAATACATGTTTTAGATTACACTATAGAATGGATGTATTTGTAAATACATGTTTTAGATTACCCTGTAGAATGGATGTATTTGTAAATACATGTGTTAGATTACCCTGTAGAATGGATGTATTTGTAAATACATGTTTTACATTACCCTGTAGAATGGATGTATTTGTAAATACATGTTTTACATTACCTTGTAGAGTGGATGTATTTGTAAATACATGTTTTAGATTATGCTGTAGAAAGGATGTATTTGTAAATACATGTGTTAGATTACCCTGTAGCATGGATGTATTTGTAAATACATGTTTTAGATTACACTATAGAATGGATGTATTTGTAAATACATGTTTTAGATTACCCTGTAGAATGGATGTATTTGTAAATACATGTGTTAGATTACCCTGTAGAATGGATGTATTTGTAAATACATGTTTTACATTACCCTGTAGAATGGATGTATTTGTAAATACATGTTTTACATTACCTTGCAGAGTGGATGTATTTGTAAATACATGTTTTAGATTATGCTGTAGAAAGGATGTATTTGTAAATACATGTGTTAGATTACCCTGTAGCATGTATGTATTTGTAAATACATGTTTTAGATTACACTATAGCATGGATGTATTTGTAAATACATGTTTTAGATTACCCTGTAGAATGGATGTATTTGTAAATACATGTGTTAGATTACCCTGTAGAATGGATGTATTTGTAAATCTACATGTTAGATTACCTTGTAGAATGGATGTATTTGTAAATACATGTTTTAGATTACCTGTAGAATGGATGTATTTGTAAATACATGTTTTAGATTACCCTGTAGAAAGGATGTATTTGTAAATACATGTGTTAGATTACCCTGTAGCATGGATGTATTTGTAAATACATGTTTTAGATTACACTATAGAATGGATGTATTTGTAAATACATGTTTTAGATTACCCTGTAGAATGGATGTATTTGTAAATACGTGTGTTAGATTACCCTGTAGAATGGATGTATTTGTAAATACATGTTTTACATTACCCTGTAGAATGGATGTATTTGTAAATACATGTTTTACATTACCTTGTAGAATGGATGTATTTGTAAATACATGTTTTAGATTATGCTGTAGAAAGGATGTATTTGTAAATACATGTGTTAGATTAGCCTGTAGCATGGATGTATTTGTAAATACATGTTTTAGATTACACTATAGCATGGATGTATTTGTAAATACATGTTTTAGATTACCCTGTAGAATGGATGTATTTGTAAATACATGTGTTAGATTACCCTGTAGAATGGATGTATTTGTAAATACATGTGTTAGATTACCCTGTAGAATGGATGTATTTGTAAATACATGTGTTAGATTACCCTGTAGAATGGATGTATTTGTAAATACATGTGTTAGATTACCATGTAGAGTGGATGTATTTGTAAATACATGTGTTAGATTACCTTGTAGAATGGATGTATTTGTAAATACATGTTTTACATTACCTTGTAGAATGGATGTATTTGTAAATACATGTGTTAGATTACCCTGTGGAATGGATGTATTTGTAAATACATGTTAGATTACCCTGTAGAATGGATGTATTTGTAAATACATGTGTTAGATTACCCTGTGGAATGGATGTATTTGTAAATACATGTGTTAGATTACCCTGTAGAATGGATGTATTTGTAAATACATGTGTTAGATTACCCTGTAGAATGGATGTATTTGTAAATACATGTGTTAGATTACCCTGTAGAATGGATGTATTTGTAAATACATGTTTTACATTACCCTGTAGAATGGATGTTTTTGTAAATACATGTTTTACATTACCCTGTAGAATGTATGTATTTGTAAATACATGTTTTACATTACCTTGTAGAATGGATGTATTTGTAAATACATGTTTTACATTACCCTGTAGAATGAATGTATTTGTAAATACATGTTTTACATTACCTTGTAGAATGGATGTATTTGTAAATACATGTTTTACATTACCTTGTAGAATTGATGTATTTGTAAATACATGTTTTAGATTACCCTGTGGAAAGGATGCATTTGTAAATACATGTGTTAGATTACCCTGTAGCATGGATGTATTTGTAAATACATGTTTTAGATTACACTATAGAATGGATGTATTTGTAAATACATGTTTTAGATTACCCTGTAGAATGGGTGTATTTGTAAATACATGTGTTAGATTACCCTGTAGAATGGGTGTATTTGTAAATACATGTGTTAGATTACCCTGTAGAATGGATGTATTTGTAAATACATGTGTTAGATTACCCTGTAGAATGGATGTATTTGTAAATACATGTGTTAGATTACCCAGTAGAATGGATGTATTGTAAATACATGTGTTAGATTACCCTGTAGAATGGATGTATTTGTAAATACATGTGTTAGATTACCCTGTAGAATGGATGTATTTGTAAATACATGTGTTAGATTACCCTGTAGAATGGATGTATGTGTAAATATATGGTTTAGGTTACCCTGTAGAATAAATGGGATTGTAAATATATGTTTTAGACTATCATGCAGAATTCGTCTGCATTACATGTTGGTGTCTGACACCTAGAGTTTAGTGAACCGCAGTATTACTATTCCCTGACACACCGAGTACAGGGTTCGAAATCTGCCGTGGGTGATTTGAAACAGACTACCTTGCGTCGACTTTGATGTTATGAGGCGTCGGCTGTTCAGAAAGCAGTGGCAAACTACTAAACGTGAAATTGCCTAGTAAATCACACACAGCCAATAAACGCTGGGATTGGCTTCAACGTCCAGAATTGGCGAGCAGATCGCTTCATTTCATGTGCGTGCAGGGAAAATGTCAGCTAGGACAGATATAGAATTCATTCAGTATGTGCCATGCTGGTAAGCGTGGACGATCATGTTCCACAATCTCACACGATCACCAGAGTCGTGGATCAGCTGCGTATTCTTGTATCGGTTATGCCATTTGGTCAAGTCATCCAGGTATTTACTTCTCTGTCTTCGCCTTTTTCCTCCCTTCACCTCTCCAATCTTGCCAGTTGTCACCGAGTTCTTTAGTTTATGTCTTGTCATAACGTACCCAAAAATGTGACGGTCTACGTCTAATTTCTCTATTCACTTTGCGATTTTCATTTGCCTCTTGTAGGACTTGCTCATTGGTTGTTTTATATAGATATAGAATAGTAAGTGGAATCAGTGGTTGAGAGGTCACATTGTCTGCCTCAGTTTCGAAAGGCTCTGGGTTCTATCTTCACATTGCGCTGGAATGTCTTACAGAACCACACATATCTAATGATATCACCTGTACCCGGATTTCTTGCGTAGTCAGATCTTATTAAGGGCGAAACACAGGAGATACCGTGTGCAAGATGCTCATGTTAAAGACATTACGTCAGTTGAAAATTTAAAAGGGTAGGCCCTAAGAACACAGCCACAGCAAGATTGTTATAAAAGAAAACCTGTCTAGGGTAGATGAAGTCCGTGACCTTGGATGGAAGCCTCTAGGGGAGACCAATCTTGCCCACATTCAAGCAGGTCAAGGTCTAACACGCTGACCTTTGAGGTAAATAACTCGTCGTGACCTACTCCCCTCGACTGATGAACAAAGAAGTAGAGGAATAAAAGTAAAATAGGTGTCGTTGTAGTACTGTGATTTTCAAGTGAATTATCAATTGTTAGGAAGACTACACGGGTAAATGAGCTATGGAAATTAACTGTTATAATTATAACAAAAATTAACAGTAATATCCCCCCTGACACAATAGAAGTGAAAATGATTAATCAAGCTTCTTCTTTCGTTCGCTATTAATCAAGCTGATCTTTATCATCATCATCATCAAGTGCCTCACTTAGGCGTCCATGTCTCTCCACAGATCTCAGTCTTTGGTGTTCTGGATCAACTCTGATGATGATATTCCTCCATGCCACCGTCTCAGTCCATCCAGCATCATTGCTATAGGTCTGTCGCTGCCTCTCTTCCCCTTGATCTTTCCAGTTGTCACGATGTTCTTCAATATCCAATCAAGCTAATACATTAAAACATCTAAAGACAATCATAACATCAGATGGAAGATGCACAACAGAGAATAAGGGCAAAAGAGGTCAAGCAAAAGTTGTATCCAGAAAATGACAAGTATCTTATGGAATAAGTCATTATCATCGAATGTAAGAAAGAGAAGGCTGAAACGTCATATAGAAACTGTTTTGTTGTATGGCAGTGAATCATGGAACAATAATTAACAAATTAGGAAAAGTCTGGAAGCAACGAGGATTGTAAGGGTTCCTGAGACCAAATCTTGCGAATTCCTTGGAATTGTCAGAGTAACTAACGACGATTGCCTGGAAGAGGCTAACGAAACTAGAACATTATATACAACAATAATAAAAACAGCTTTCTTTGGTCATGTGATGATAAGCGAAGTATTAAAGAATTTTGTGACAACTGGAAGGATCAAGGGTAAGTGAAGCAGGGGCAGACCAAGAGCAATGATGTTGGATGGCATGAGAAGATGGCATGGAGAATTATCATCAGATTATCATGGCATTGCGCATGATGTTGAGCCTTCTGGTGCAGCAGTAATTTACCCATCGAATACCCCGGAAATCTGTGTAATACAGCACGGTCTGTTCACCGCATATACAAGTCCAGGGTGGACTACTTCAGAAACAGCTCTTTGGCTTTCATTAGATAAATTATGACAAATGATTTGGCTGTAAAACACTCCCGCTTCTCAGTGTAGAAGAATAAACATGACAACTGTGCTTGGACACTCAAGTTTGGAAACTAAACATGACTACTGTGACTGCTCACTCAAGTTTAGAATAGGAAAGATTAACAAGACCGCCATGTAATCTACACAACAAACTTTCAAAGAATATAAACAAATATAAAATCTACATGTAGAAAGTTTGAGAACAACAAGTGTTTTCAAAATAGAGAAAAGCATAGTAATGTGACTTCTAAACAAGAGAGTTTACATTGTGTGTTAGTATTAATTGTCCTCGGTCTAACACCATACAACAATCATGCATCAATCAATAACATACCAATCAATCACTTCAGACTCTAAATCAATTCCAAGACTTTATTTTATATTTTCATATTTCTACTGTGGGAAAAAAAAAATGATAAACAAAAGGATTTAGGCAAACGTTTTCTAGATATTGCGTCCACCTCTTCATTTTCCTTTACTTCCCACTGGGACATACTCCCTCACCCAACCCACACCAAACAACCCACACCACACAACCCACACCAAGCGGTCCTGGCTTTGCAATCTCCTGCAGCTGATCTCCATGTCCTCCCCACATAGCTCATCCTTGTCTAATTCCATTTGTGTGTTTGAGGTCTCCCACTATTTTGTTCGTTAGTTTCCAGGTATAATCACTCAGTTCCCAGTAATAATCACTCAGTTCCCAGCTATAATCACTTAGTTTCCAGCTATAATCACTCACTTTCCAGTTATAATCACTTAGTTTCTGGCTATAATCACTCATCTCCCAGCTATAATCACTCAAAGGGGAGATAAACAAAGACCAATATTCAGACATGGGGGACACTGGAAAAAAATGTATTAAAAAACAGACATCTAAATGAAATAAAAATTTAAATAAAAGCAATATAGACAATAAATATTCTACATTCCTTTTGTAAGCACTAACAAAAGGAGATAAACAAACACCAATATTCAGACATTGGAGACACTGAAACAAATGTATTAAAAGACAGACATCTAAATGAAGAAAATAAAAGTAATATAGACAATGAACTTGTTACATTCGTGTTGTAAGCATTTGTTTGGGTATAATCAAAGGGTAACATTTTGTGATAAGACCATACAAGTGGACAAACTTGATGGTTTTCAGTCCTGGTATCTTACATGCGTGTGTTTCTGAAACTGAAATAGAAGATAAATCACCAAACACTATCAGATTGTCATTGTGAACTACAGCACCATACAACTTGAACTGGAACTCCCACAGCAGACGACTTGTAGATATCTCTGAATATTTAAGCATAAAAGAAGCATCCACGGGGGATGTGACAGACTGGGTTACATTAAGGCACACACCGTTGCTATATAAAATACAGAACTGGTCTTCATGTATGAAAGTGACAAAGTCACAGTCTTGGTAGTCACACGTCATCAGGAGCCAGGGTTTTCTGGACTTTGTGTTGAAGCAATAGACTTCTTGATTTCCATGCTCGTCCAGGGTAGAGTTGTAATAGAGAATATTATCATTGAAAACAGTCAGTGAGGGGCTGGACATGTGATCTGGTAGAGAGAATAGTTCGTACCATTCACCATCTTTGATGTGTCTCCTGCACATGTTTCCCCTGGATGTATAACAGAAGTCTCCCACAATCACAAAGGTCATTTCTCACAAGAACGGTGACAGGACTGATTTCTGAGAAAGGAAATTCAGTAATATTTGTTTGGAAAGGATCGACATGTGTAAAATTGTAAATTTCACGCCACAATAATTTGGTGTGGCGTGTATGCATGTTTACAATCTGATTACCAGTATAGTAAAATATAAAAATGTCCCCTCTATCTAGAGAGTAGGCACAGATAGTTGTGCTGTTTTCACGTGTCATAAAAACAACAGTGTCTTCTGTATCTCCCATGGCCTGTCTGACGATATCTCTAGTTTCCTTGAAACCCATGACCAGGTCGTTGTCCGCCAGAGCCTCCCAAACATCCTTGCTGACTTCATTGAACCGGACCAGTTTTAGCAATTTTCCCAAAGACTGTTTTCTAACTGAGGGCTGTCCTGTTGGATATCTACAACAATCGTCACCAGAATCTACATGAGGCTTCTCGAAAATTACCTCAACACTCCCATTTGTGTTTCTTGTTACTTCATTTGTCTGGGTTGATATGTCTTCTGCTGCACTATCTACACACACATGTTCCGTGTCTCTTGCACAGAGTTCATAGTTAACCCATTTCAGAATCAGTTCTACAACACGATCTTGGGACAGCCCTACACCTCCAATAACACCCTCTATGAAGCTGGCTGGCTGTTGCAACAAAATGTCGAGTTCCTTGAAAGTCTCGAAATTCTCTGCAACAAACTGTTGAACTGCAGTGGTCACATCTACAGATTTCAAGCTGTGAGCATTCCTGTGAATGTTTACAAAGTTCTCTGGAGTCAGGTAACTGATGACAAATGTTTCACATTTTAACACCAAAACTGGAATCTGCAACTGATGGACAGCATGCCAGAATTCTACTATGTTTTCTGCGTTGAGTCCAACTTCACCTTTATACAAGGCATTGAGAATCAACTGAAATATTTCAGGAGATATACCTCTAACAGTTAAATGTCTAACTGGGTGTTCAACTTCACCTTTGACCTCAGACTTTAAAAGAACTTTAAAGAATTTGGAACAGGCACAAAGAATCAGCCGACTACAGTTAAACACAATGTCCCCGATGTGTATCTGTAAATCAACAAACTGTCCATCAATCCAAAGTTGGCCAATGTTTCTCACAATTTCACAGGCAAGTTCTGCATCTACTTCCATGCTGCCTAGTTAACCAAATCTTCAGTGTGTTACCGCAGAGCTGCTTCGTTGTCTGTTACTTTAGTGGTTGTCACTTCGCTCGTTAGGCAGCTGGTTGTCACTCTTCAGGAAGCTGGTTGTCACTCTTTAGGAAGCTGGTTGTCACTCATTATAAAACTGGTTGTCACTACTCATTAGGCAGCTGGTTGTCACATTTACAAGATAGTAACTTGGATGGACTTTAGTAGTGAGTCATTTCACAAAACCTGAAAATTATAATACAGAAAACAATGTTAATTATTATGGCTTTTTATAATCACAAAATTACAGAAGAAAACACTTTGAAAAGATTAATATCCAGACATTTGACTTTTCTATGCGTTTATACTGGGGGTTCTAGAATCTCATGCAGACTCTTAATTAAACGAAAAGTAATGCAGGTCTTAGTTAGATATGACTGAGTTAGCGTATAACAGTAGATGGTACTGCCTGCTTTCTGGTAGCGCTGAATGGTGGCCGGCACTTACCAAACCCCACATTGTGTGAAAAGCTTTGGGTGGAGGAGCACAATTGGGAGGGTACAAGCCTTACCCTGGTGCCAGGAAATATTACCTAAAGACTAAATGTCATGTCAGGGCAGACCACCTTGGGTGGCAACTGGTTTAGGATCGAAGCTCCGACAGACAGACAGTTAGAGCACTACTTTGTTGATCCAACAGCTTCTGCAGCTTGTCTTGTTCCATATGTATTGGTGTTATCTTTCCTCCAGGGTAAAATAGGCAGGCCAAGAGAGGGATCATTATATCTGGACAACACATGGTCTCTACTATTCCGCCCAGGCTTTGTGCTATGGAGAGGTATAACTCCATCCCTGGTCCCACCATGGGTTGTGGTTATATTGCCTTCTTTACAGCACATTGAAGCAAACTACCGTCTGTCAAGATGGCCAGGTGTCGGTAGTAGCAGCAGTAATGCATACATTTTCATGCAGACGGTTAATGAAACATCTTCTTCTTCTTCTTCGTTCATCCGGAGTTTTTTTTCCGGATGTGATTGCGTTGTGTCTGTTTACAGCAGAGCTGCGTTCTTGCGCCGTTAGGCCGACACATTCGACTTCTGCGGGCATTTGTTGACCGGGTTAACCTTCCCGGGTTAATGAAACTAATTGTAATGCATTCAATACTTATATATACACCCATTGTACCATATAAATGAGCACATTTGGTCTACTCAGTTACAAGGAAGCATACATAACAAGGTTCCCTGCCAGTCTGTCCCCAGGGCCAGAAAGGGAAGCACAGAAGAGTCACACACCAACACTGTAACCTGTCATGCATGTCGTAGGAGGCCAGTAAGAGCGGTTGGCTACCTCAATGTGTAGACAACTTTAGCTACAACATTCAGCCACTCATGAACAAGTTTACAAGTGGATCTCTGCCTCTCCCCGGCCCCGGGTATATGGTGCTGGCTCCATATTTGTCTAGATCAATCGACACTCGGTGAGTAATGTGGTCGATATCATGCCGGCCGCCTTTACTTTGTGAAACATGTTCTGGTACCCATTCTAGGGCTGGGTCGACATGGGAGCACATTAACATTGTTACAAATTCCATGCTTGAATGGGGATTTGAGCATATAACCACCGGGTCAACAGGCAAGTGACCTAGCCACTGCTCTACCCATGTAACAACACTGCTCCACCACTGCTCCCCTGGGGACACGCTGGTGATTCAAAATAGGCAAAGAATTGTAAGTGGGGAAAGCATGACAGGGGTTGCTTGTACTTGCATACTGATACTGCTGTTAGAGTGTAGGTCTTCACAAATTATAGGTCATGTCATAATGGGATGTGGTGTTCAGCTCTCTTACTTGTCACCTTTTCTTCCCACATAATTGCTAACAAATTCTTAACACTGTCTGGCACCAATCTGTATGAAGGTGGGCTGACCACTGAACTTTACAGGTGTATACAGATAACCCGGCATCTGCTGCAACTAGTTTCAATACTTCAAGAAGGCAAATAATATATGACAAACACCTGCCAAGGTCTCCCATAACCACTATAAAGCATGCAAATTAACCCTCACAATTTTAGCGCCAAATTACATGACTTAGAAAGTAACATTAAAACCTAGTAAAATTGACAGTGAAACAGAGAAAAAGTGACAGTAAAACCGAGTACAAATGACAGTAGAACCCAGGAAAAGTGACAGTAAAATTGAGTAAGCGACAGTAAAACAGAGGGAAAATAACAGTAAAACCGAGTACAAATGACAGTAAAAACTGAGTACAAGTGACAGTAAAACCGAGTACAAATGACAGTAGAACCCAGGAAAAGTGACAGTAAAACTAAGTACAAGTGACAGTAAAACCAAGGAAAAGCAGCAGTAAAACTGAGTAAAACCGAGGGAAAATAACAGCAAAACTGAGTACAAGTGACAGTAAAACCGAGTACAAATGACAGTAGAACCCAGGAAAAGTGACAGTAAAATTGAGTGACAGTAAAACCGAGGGAAAATAACAGCAAAACCGAGTACAGGTGACAGTAAAACTGAGTACAAGTGAAAGTAATACCAAGTAAAAGTGACAGTAAAACCAAGTACAAGTGACAGTAAAACCGAGGGAAAATAACAGTAAAACTGAGTAAAAGTGACAGTTAAACAGGGAAAATAAAAATAAAACCGAGTACAAGTGACAGTAAAACCGAGTACAAGTGACAGTAAAATCGAGTAACAGTCTCTGTAAACCCAAGGAAAAATAACAGTAAAACCGAGTAAAAGTAACAGTGAACCCAAGGAAAAATTACACTAAGTGACATTAAAACAGAGTGAAACTGACAGTAAACCCAAGGAAAAGTAACAGTAGAACCAAGAAAAGTGACACTAAACCGAGGGAGATATAAGAGTAAACCTGAGTAAAAGTGACTGTAAAACCGAGTACAATTAACAGTAAGGAATCGAGAGGAAGTAAAAGTAAAACCGAGAAATAGTGACAGTAAAACCAAGTATACATGACAGTAAAACCAAGTACACATGACAGTAAAACCAAGTACAAGTGTCAGTAAAACCGAGTAAACGTGAAAGAAAAATCAAGGAAAAGTGACAGTAAAACTGAGTACAAGTGACAGTAAAACTGAGTACAAGTGACAGTAAAACTGAGTACAAGTGACAGTAAAACAGTACAAGTGACAGTAAAACCGAGTACAAGTGTCAGTAAAACTGAGTACAAGTGACAGTAAAACCGAGTACAAGTGACAGTAAAACTGAGTACAAGTGACAGTAAAGCTGAGTACAAGTGATAGTATAACCGAGGAAAAGTAACAGTAAAACCGAGGGAAAATAACAGTAAAACTGAGTAAACGTGATAATAAAACTGAGGGGAAAATAAAAGTAAAACAGAGTACAAGTGACAGTAAAACCAAGTACAAGTGACAGTAAAATCGAGTACAAGTGGCAGTAAAACTGAGTATAAGTGACAGTAAAATAGAGTAAACATGACAGTAAAACTGAGTACAAGTGACAGGAAAAGTGACAGTAAAACAGAATACAGGTGACAATAAAACCGAGGGAAAATAACAGTAAAACTGAGTAAAAGTGACAGTAAAATAAAGGAAAAGTGACTGTAAAACCGAGTAAAAGTGACAGTAAAGCCGAGAAATAGTGACAGTAAAACCAAGTACACATGACAGTCAAAATGAGTACAAGTGACAGTAAAACCGAGTACAAGTGACAGTAAAACCGTGTACAAGTGACAGAAAAATAAAGGAAAAGTGACTGTAAAACCGAGTAAAAGTGACAGTAAAGCCGAGAAATAGTGACAGTAAAACCAAGTACACATGACAGTAAAAATTAGTACAAGTGACAGTAAAACTGAGTGCAAGTGTCAGTAAAACTGAGTACAAGTGACAGTAAAACCGAGTACAAGTGACAGAAAAATAAAGGAAAAGTGACTGTAAAATCGAGTACAAGTGACAGTAAAGCCGAGTACAAGTGACAGCAAAATCAAGTACAATTGACAGTAAAACCCAGGAAAATTAACAGTACAACTGAGTAAAAGTGATAGTAAAACTAAGAGAAAATAAAAGTAAAACCGAGTACAAGTGACAGTAAAACCAAGTACAAGTGACAGTAAAATCGAGTACAAGTAACAGTAATACTGAGTATAAATGACAGTAAAATAGAGTAAACATGACAGTAAAACTGAGTACAAGTGACAGGAAAAGTGACAGTAAAACAGAGTACAGGTGACAATAACACCGAGGGAAAATAACAGTAAAACTGAGTAAAAGTGACAGAAAAATCAAGGAAAATAACGGTGAAACCGAGTAAAAGTCACAGTAAAACCTAGAACAAGTGACAGTAAAACTGAGTACAAGTGTCAGTAAAACTGAGTACAAGTGACAGTAAAGCCGAGTACAAGTGACAGAAAAATAAAGGAAAAGTGACTGTAAAACCGAGTAAAAGTGACAGTAAAGCCGAGAAATAGTGACAGTAAAAGTAAAACCAAGTACACATGACAGTAAAACCAAGTACAAATGACAGTAAAACCGAGTAAAAGTGAAAGAAAAATCAAGGAAAAGTGACATTAAAACTGAGTACAAGTGTCAGTAAAACCGAGTACAAGTGACAGTAAAACTGAGGAAAATAACAGTAAAAGTGACAGAAAAATCAAGGAAAATAACAGTGAAACCGAGTAAAAGTCAAGTAAAACCTAGAACAAGTGACAGCAAAACTGAGTTCAAGTGACAGTAAAACTGAGGGAAAATAACAGTATAACCAAGTACAAGTGACATAAAACCGTGGAAAAGTGACAGTAAAACCAAATAAAATTGGCAGTAAAACCCATGGAACACCGAGTACAAGTGACAGTAAAGCTGAGTACAAGTGACATTAAAACCGAGTACGGTACAAGTGACAGTAAAACCAAGTACAAGTGACAGTAAAACCAAGTACAACTGACAGTAAAACCAAATACAACTGACAGTAAAACCAAGTCAAGTGTTGCAAAAGGCTATGTGTGACATATGGTTTCTTGTTCTAATCTCTACAATTTTATATTTTAGATTTTATATTGTGGTACAGCGGTACCTCGGGTTACGAATGCCTCAGGCCACAAACAACAACTTTGAATTTTTTTTGTCTCGGGTAATGAACGTAGGAGAGAGAGAGAGAGAGAGAGAGAGAGAGAGAGAGAGAGAGAGAGAGAGAGAGAGAGAGAGAGAGAGAGAGAGAGAGAGAGAGAGAGAGGGGAGGGAGGGAGGGAGGGAGGGAGAGAGAAAGATTTAATGTTGGAGACAAACGATTGAGTACAGTATAAACGAAGTCCGCTCAAAGGAGCTCTTCTCGGGGTGTTTTCTGGGTCACTACTGACACCGAATTGACCCTGAGAGATTACTGGAAAGACCAGTTCAACATCCTCCACTGCATCAACCTCACTGACAAGGCCTGGAATAATGTCTCCACGCATACCTTGAAGTCTGCTGGGAAGAAAGTTTGGCCATCGCGTGTACCAGAAAGAGAAGAGTTTAAAGGATTAGAGGTGGACGCAGCAGCTGTAGTGGATGAGATTGTGTCCTTGGGCAAAAATATGGGCCTGGAAGTCGATGGCATCGACTTGGAGGAGCTGATTGAGGACCACAGTGGAGAGCTCACTACAGATGAGTTTGTGGATCTTCAGAATGAACAGCTAAAGACATTAAAGGAGGAGCAGTCGTCCGATGATGAGGAGCTAGTGACCGTTTCAACTGCCAGGATTAAAGAAATTTGCAGCAAGTGGGCAGACGTCGAAAGCTTCAATGTGAACCATCATTCAAACAAACTTGTTGCTAACAGGGCAGTAAACCTGATGAATGATAACACGATGGCCCAATTCAGAGATTCTCCAGCAAAGGAAGCGACAAATTTCCCTTGATAGTTTCTTTGTGCAGAAAGATTCCAGTCGGCTGCCAAGAAACAGCGACAAGATACTCTTGAAACTAATGATTCAGAATAACAAAGAAAGTGACAAATTTCCCATGATCGTTTTCATGGTAAGAAAGATAGACTAAATTTTTTTTTGATTTTACATTTAATTTACTTGGTTGTTTTCTTTCTCTCTCTCTCTTTTTTTAAATACGCGAAGTATACATATTCTTTGCATTTTGTCAGGTAAACGACCGGATGTTAATAAAAAAGAACGATTCTTTCATCTTGAAACGGATTGTCTCAGTTTCATTGATTTCAATGTTTCGGGTTACGAACCGAGTTCGGGAACGAATTAAGTTCTTAACCCGAGGTACTACTGTATGTCGTTATTCTTAAAGACGAACGTAATTTCTCTTACACTTTCATCCTAACCCTAGTTGTTCACTGTGTACAATAACTGCATCTACTAAATGCTGCAGATCCTGTTCATTGTCTGGAGTCAATACTATAGCAAAGGCAACAGTGACTTGGTTCTCGTTGAATAATCATATTGTCAATACTCCAACACCAACTGTAATGCTGTGTTCAGAGACGGTGGAAAGAACGCAGGCAATGAATTACCTGGGGATACGGTTTGATCGAAGCCTTGCTTATAATGTGCACATAGACCAGGTGATAACAAAGGCCAAGCGGGGTTTGGCTGCAATGTGGGTGATGGCGGCAGCAAACTGTGAGCAGCGCCATCTATGTCTTCTGTACGAGGGGCTGGTCATGTCTGTTTTGGAGTATGCAATGGCAATCCTGACTCTCAGCCATAAGCAGATAGAAAGGAGGGAAAGGATACAGAATGAAGCTATGCGCATTATTCTTGGATGTACAAGAGATACAGCAGGCAGGGCGATGCGCTACCTTCTTGATTTTCCAACCATTGAAGAGAGAATACAAGTTTGCAGGGCACGCGCCTACCTCAGAGTTAACGCAAACACACAACATCCACTGCATAGTGAAATTAGGAAGGTGAAAGGCAGCAGGTTAAAAAGAGGACGGTCGTGGATGGGTCAAGCTGAAGACATTCTTCAACAGGTGTGTTCACTTGAGGACTTAGAACCTGGCGAGGAGTGGGTGCAAGTGCCAACAGACTTCTGCACATCCTTTTCAGTTTGCATCCAACTAGATAGGAAATGCAGACAAGAAAATCCGGCTGCTGTGGAGGCTGAAGTACAAGCGTTGATTTTCGAAAATTTGCTAGACAGTCACGTGGTCATGTACACAGATGGGTCGGTCGTCCCGACATGTGAGAAGCTCATGGGCTTTTACGGCTCGGACCGGAGGGAGAATTGTGAAGGAGGACTCTGGTGCTTTCACTGAAACCACAAGTAGCCTGACCATGGAAGTCATGGCAGTAAGTAAAGCAATAACATGGCTCGAGACACAGACATTCACTAGGGCTTGTTTCCTTAGCGACTCAATGAACATGATCAAGAGGATAGAGGAGGGGTCGATCCGAAGAGAATGGTTGCTGCCTCTGGAGCGATCTCGGCTGGCAAAGATTAGTTTCATCTTCGTGCCAGGGCATGCGGGAGTACAAGGAAATGAGTGGGCTGACAAGCTCGCAGGTGAGGCTACTGTGGAGGGCGGACGCGTCATGGACCAGGCTGACATTCTGAATGCTCTAGGAGAAGTAAGACTTTTGCGAGAACCAAGTGATGACTGTGAATCTACAACAATGGCCAGACTGCTAGAGCAGCAAATTAAAAGAGGGGTAGACAAACAAGAACACTACTCAGGAAGCCAAAGAAGATTGATAAACCAACACAGAACTGGCGTCGTTAGCCGCTACACGCTGCGGGATTTGCTGAGGAGGGGATCCGAACACTTATGGACTGAATGGTTCGATGTGCAATGAGGATGATCTGTCGACTAACTAACTAACTAATACTATAGCATCTGCGTATTAATGTTATGTCCTCCAATGGCGATCCCTCTTGCATATTTTAAATCTCTCATATCTTCATTAGCCAGCTTCCTGGCCTAGAGGTTAGCAACATTTCTCCGTAATCTCGTAACATGACGACGGTGAAAATCAGCAGTGGTTCGAATTGTGTCGGTAACTTACGGGGTATGTGAGCCGGCCGCTCAGAAAGCAATGGCAAACTACTGAGCGTAATCTTGCCAAGAAATCAACAACCAGCTGAAAGATGCTGATGTTGACAACAATGTCCTGTAAAGAATATGCAAAAAAATTTTTTTTTTTTTCATATCTTCATAACATAGGAGAAAAATTCTGGAGACATCACATTTCCGTCACATCGCTTTCTTGTGTGGCTGATGTTGGCTTAATTCATGAATTGTTGTGGCAGCTCCAATATATATTCTGTACAAGAATAAGGTTAGGGTTTCAGTGATGAAATCCTAAGACCGCAGACCTTGCTACGGAGTTCATGGTTTGTGCGATGCTCTCAGCCGATGGCTTGCCATGCTACAGAGAGAGGCTGAGCCAGGTGGAGTAAACCTGAGGTAATTAAGTTGATCCTCTCATCTATAACCTATATAATCTATACACATCTAAGATTTCTCTCTCTTCAATCTGTGGATCTGCAAGCATTTGGTCCTCTCATCTATAAAAGACATAGTCTATACAAATCTAAGGTCTCTCCCTTCAATCTGTGGATCTGCAAGCATTTGGTCCTCTCATCTATAACCTATATAATCTATACAAGTCTATAGTCTCTCCCTTCAATTTGTGGATCTGCAGACATTTGATCCTCTCATTTATAACTGATATAATCTGTACAAGTATAAGAGCCCTCCCTTCATATTGTGGATCTGCAAGAATCTTTATTGTGTCATGTCTTACCCTATTGAAAGCCTTTATGCAGCCACTCCATTAATCTTCTCAGCAGACACACACTTGCTGTACCCTTGCACTCTACAAACCCATGATGTTCTTTCTCTGTTTCTGATTTTATTTTCTTCCAAATCCTTTGCCTGGTGATGTTTAGCAAAATCTTTGTGACGTTGCTCATTATGCTAATTATTCTATGTTCATCACATTCTAAGTCTTCTGGTTTCTCAAAGATTGCATTAAATATAGATTTACACAAGTCAGGAGGCATATCTCCAGGACTGCATTAAATATAGATTTACACAAGTCAGGAGGTGTATCTCCAGCATCATATACTGTGTTCACCAGCCTGGTGACCTGGTTTATTCCTTCTTCTTCTAAGGCAGTGATAATTTCAGCTGCGGTAGTGTCTAGATTTCATATGGTTGTGATCATTTCAGCTGTTATGTCTAGTTAGTTAGTCTACAGATCATCCTCATTGCACATCGAAACATTCAGTTCATACGTGCTCGGATCCCCTCCTCAGCAAGTCCCGCAGCGTGTAGCGGCTAACGACACTAGTTCAGTGTTGGTTTATCAGTCTTCTTTGGCTTCCTACGTAATGTTCTTATTTGGCCAACCCTCTTTTAATTTGCTGTTCTCGCAGTCTGGCCATGGTTGTAGATTCACAGTCATCACTTGGTTCTCGCAAAAGTCTTCTTCTCGTAGAGCATTCAGAATGTCAGCCTGGTCCATGGCGCATCCGCCCTCCACAGTAGCCTCACCTGCGAGCTTGTCAGCCCGCTCATTTCCTTGTACTCCCGCATGCCCTGGCACGAAGATGAAACTAATCTTTGCCAGCCGAGATCGCTCCAGAGGCAGCAACCATTCTCTTCGGATCGACCCCTCCTCTATCCTCTTGATCATGTTCATTGAGTCGCTGAGGAAACAAGCCCTAGTGAATGTCTGTGTCTCGAGCCATGTTATTGCTTTACTTACTGCCATGACTTCCATAGTCAGGCTACTTGTGGTTTCAGTGAAAGCACCAGAGTCCTCCTTCACAATTCTCCCTCCGGCCCGAGCTGTAAAGGCCCATGAGCTTCTCACATGTCGGACGACCGACCCATCTGTGTAGATGACCGCATCACCGTCTAGCGAATTCTCGAAAATCAACGCTTGTACTTCAGCCTCCACAGCAGCCGGGGTTTTCTTGTCTGTATTTTCTGTCTAGTTGGATGCAAACTGAAAAAGATGTGCAGAAATCTGTTGGCACTTGTACCCACTCCTTGCCAGGTTCTAAGTCCTCAGGTGATGTTATGTCTAGATTTCATATGGTTGTGATATTTTCAGCTGTGCTGATGTCTAGATTTCATATGTTTATGTTAATTTCAGCTGTGGTGATGTCTAGATTTCATAGTTTATGACAATTTCAGTTGTGGTGATGTCTAGATTTCATATTAGTTACTGATATTTTGATCTTCCATCTTCAGATTTGGTAGCCTTCCCCGATATAATATTGTTCCTCATTGTAAAGGTCTTCCACATACTCTGACCATGTCTTCTAAGATCTGATCCCTGGCTATTATGATTCTGCTGTCTTTGACTTTCAGGTAACTCGTTGATGTGGACGCTTGTTTGTTAGTGAGGTCATTCATTCTATTATTTTGTAACTTGGGTGTTGTTTTGTTTTTTCAATTTCTCCGCTATCTTTCCTAAGCCATGTTTTCTATTTTTGTCTATTTACATAATTTTTCCTTGAATCTCTTCACATTTTTCATGATTATGTTTGAATAATGAAGACACAAACAATAGATTGCATTGCACAATTTGTGGCCTGGCATATTTTGCAGCATCTCGTCAGGTAGATATTGCAGAAATCACACAACGTAAACTAAAGTAATTAGATAAATCCTTCAATCTGAAATATAAAACACACATATTCACGCAGTAAGTTGAAGTGTCTACCACAGTAATTTTAAAATAACTATCATATCTTTCTGTTTGCACAAAATTGGTAGTCAGTTTAAAATTACTGTGGTAGAACATTCAAATTACAGTGTGAACATGTGTGCTGTATATTTCAGCTTGAAGGATGTATCTAATTACTTTAGTTTATATTGTGTGATTTCTGCAATATGTATCTGACGAGATGTAGTGAAATATACCAGGCAATATATGTTGCAATCTATTGTTTGTGTCTTCGTTATTAAAATTAACTACGGGAAAACGTTTATTTTTCTTGTTTCCATTAGTTTTATGATGTCTTCAGTTTTACATTTTTAATTTTGGGATAGTTATTTCTGCAGCCTGTCTGACCGAGTTCTTCGATATTTACCACTGGTCAATAACATCTTGAAATATATTTTTATGTCTAGATCAAACATCAGATCTATTCTTTACTTCTCTGTTAAATTTGTTTCATATTTTGGCCAATGTTTATTCACTTTTGGAGAATACGGTTTAATTCACCGTTTCGGAGCCATTAATATTTATTATCTCCGTTGTTTCCTCCCAACTTTGTCTTACCTGTTCCACAACTACACTGACCCTGCATATTAGTATGAGTATGATAATCTGTCCTAGTTTCAGCGTTAAAATAATGAATTAGTAAAATTTAGATTAAAACCGAAGTTACACAACAATATTACAATATTCAGATCACATCACAGCCATGCATGTACAGACTCCGTCACACTGTAAGATGTATGGCTGTAATTTCAATCAAAACCGATAATTTCAAGTAATGAAATTTTACACAGAGATATAAAAATGGATGGAGAATTCAATTATCAATATTACTAATGATAAATTTAATCATAATGTGGCTTTAGCAATATTCTGTACATACATAAACTTACCTCGATATTTGAAATTACACAGCAGTTACCAAAGAAAAACCTTCCGAGCACACGTGCTTGAAACTAGAAAGCATGGCTCACAATAATACTGGCCTGATTATAACCTGACAAAATCCCGCGATTTTCGGAATTTAAGGAAAAGTACGACCATATTAGGAATTGGGTCAAATCTCGGAAACAAACAGCACGGCTGCCGGGCCACGTGATCTTGACCACGAATGCCCCACCGATCGCGACATCAAATCAAAGTTGTATGGATATTTTGCCCTGGCCATGCGGGGGTACGGGGGAATGAAAAGGCTGATAGGCTAACAGGGAATGCACCTCTTGGTGGTAGACTGCCTATGGACAAGGGGGAGATGGTCGTGCGCTTGTGGGACCAGGTGGAGACGGCGGGGGAACAGATTGAGAACCCATGTGTGGAAAGAATGAGATTGCGGGGGGTCGGCCGGGGTTCTGGAAGAATCTCAAAACTGAGAGGGAAGTCCAGGAGAACGTTTAATCAGATAGCGGTGGGAACGATTAGTAGTATGACTTTTCGCTGGCTGTTGAACGAGGGGACGAAGCACTTATAGGAATGTCCCGAATGCAGTGATGTCGGTTCTTAACTCAACTCAACACATCAAATCAAAGTGGCTACACTGTATGGTTACCGAAGTTGTGCATTTTAAGTTAAAAATATAGCCGTAATATAGGCAACCCAAATGGGGTTTTCTCTTTAATGTTCAGTTTGTGGTGTTAAGTTACACAATAACTTACCAACTACAGTTAGTTAGGCACAGTCATCATCATCAAGTGCCCTGCCAGCTGCCGTAGGCGTTCTTGGCTCTCCACAGATCTCGGTCTTTGGTGTTCTGGATCAATTCTGCTGATGATATTCCTCCATGCCACCGTCTCAATCCATCCAGCATCATTTCTCTTGGTCTGCCTCTTTTCCCCTCGATCTTTCCAGTTGTCACGATGTTCTCCAATGTCTCTCTTCTCATCACATGACCAAAGAAAGTTGTTTGTCTCTTTCTTATTGTTCCATATAGTGTTCTAGTTTCATTAGCCTCTTTCAGGCAATCATTGTTAGTTACTCTGGTCGTCCAAGCAATTCGCAACATTCATCCCAAAAACGCCATTTCTGTTGCTTCTAAGTTCTTCCTAATTTGTTCATTTACATTCCAAGATTCACTGCCATACAGCAAAACTGGTTGTATATAACATTTCAGCACTTTCTTTCTTACATTCAATGATAGTAACTTATTGCATAAGATACTCTTCTTTTTCTGAAATGCGGCTTTTGCCTGCTCCATCCTGCTCTTAATCTCTGTTTTACATCTTCCATCTGATGTTATAAATGCGCCTTTTTTTCGCATATCCTATTTACAGGACATCTCTGTCAACACCAGCATTTTACCGCTGTTGATTTCTTGGCAAGATTACGCTTAGTAGTTTCCTATTGCTTTCTGAACGACCGGCTCACATACTACCGTAAGTAACCAACGCGACGCGATCCGCTACCGAATCTCGCGCAGCTGTGTTCCCCTACGTGGATATACGGGATTACGGAGAAAGTCGTTAACCCTTCGCCAGGGAGACCGGCATAAATGCGTTTAGGTATTTAAAATTGTCCACCTGGTTAAGAATTTTCCCTTCTATTTCTATGTCACATTTTCGTGTCAACATTTTCTTTGATATCATCATTGTAACTGTTTTCTTGATATTCAAGGAGAGTCCTTTCTGTGCACTCTCTGTTACTACAATGTCCAACAACTGTTGTAGGTCTGTTGCATTATCCGCTACCAATACTGTGTCATCTGCATAGCATATATTGTTTATATTATAACTTCCGATTAGTATTCCTAGCTTCTATTTGATCTCTCTCATTATTACTTCGCTGTAGAGGGAGAAGAGATCCGGTGACAAGACACACCCCTGTCGCACTGCTAGCTTCATCCGAGGCAGAGTACCATATTTAATTGTCTGTTTCGTTTTGAAATTCTGGGAAAGGATTGCCAATTACAATTGTCGTTCTGGGCTAAAACTGCTATGAAAATAGCTAAAATTCGGCTGAATGTTCATTGTGAAAGTGAAATCAATCGTGCGAACTGGAGAAATGGCTGCGATTCTAACAGCATAATATATGATAATCTCTCCACACAGCGTTGTGGTGAAGGAGTTTATGAACCCACTTCGTAATCCCGCATTCCGCGGACGAAACGCAGTTGCGGGCGTTCAGGAAGCAGACTGCCTTCTGCTGGGTATTTCACTGATATTAGTGTTGGTCGTTCAGAAAGCAATAGTTCAACCTACTGAACGTAAACTTGCCAAGAAATCACACACAGCCAAAGATGCTGGGATTGATTGAGACGTCCTGTAAAGGATGTGCACTTAACGTTTAATAAGAATATCGTGGACCGAGACAGGTGGGAGGGGAGGATATTGAAATATCTGAAGATACTACAAGATGTGAATGTGGAAGAAAACCGGATCATACACAGCGTCGTGTACGGGACACTGGGGTACTTTGGTCATGTTAAATGTTACAGTGGGTGGGAGAGAACAGTGATGTGTGGGGGGGGGGGGGGTTTCCTGCAATAAGAAGCAGGGGTCAACTGGTAGGAAGACGGACAACAGACATTGCAGACACCCTGGGCAGGAGGGAGCTCCAGGCGGGAGACATGGCAAGAGATCACGGCGCCGTGATGAGAGCCACGTTCTGCCAAGGACCTGCTGCACGATTAACACTGGCTGGTGTGGCCAGTACCTCACAGGCCGCCTTCACTTTCTCACACTTTTCCTGGTACTCAGTTTATAAAATTCCAGTCTATCCCCATGGGGACCGAACCGATGATCAGCGGGCCGCTTAGCCACCACGCTACCGCCTCTAGCCACCACGCTACCGCCTCTAGCCACATAATTTGTGCTTCTAGCCACCACACTACCGCCTCTAGCCACCACGCTACCGCCTCTAGCCACATAATTTGTGCTTCTAGCCACCACACTTGCCACACTTGGTAAGATCGAGGGGAACAGACCAAGGGGAAGACCTAGAAGCAAGTACCTGGATGGTTTGGCCTTGTGGCATGGTCGAGACAGAAACACGGAGCTGATCCACGACTCTGGTGATCGAGTGATATGGCAGAACATGACCGCCCACGCTTACCGGCATGGCACATGATGGATGGATGGAGCCACCACACTACCGCCTCTAGCCACCACACTAACGCCTCTAGCCACCACGCTACCGCCTCTAGCCACCACACTACCGACTATAGCCACATCATTTGTGCTTCTAGCCAACACACTACTGCCTATAGCCTCTAGCAGGCCTGTCTATTCTTCTCTGCTTCAAGTTGTCCATAGACTAATTTGACCCGTGTTTGAGCACGTGTCCTATATCTGGAATCACTGCAACAAGTGTCATCAAGTGTACCATCTTATCTGGAGTTAGTGCAACGACTGTCATTCAGTATATCGTACATGTTCATTGGTTATCTATTATATAAACCAGTTGAGCTCAACTCAAGTGGTTTAGATAACAGACATGTATATGCGTGTGTATACATGCGTGTATGTCAACAACCTGATTTCATACAATCATACTTTTCCCCGTCCTTGTCTTACTTGTATCTATGTCTATTCTACTTCTATCTCTGTCTCTCCCAGCATCTTAACAGTATACATAATACATATGTATATATAGAGAGGTAGATAAATATTGCTGGTGTAGATTTAGACATGCCCTCTCAACCAGTTTCTCTACTTTCTGAATACTCCCTCTATGGCTGTACCACCAATAACATCTTCATCTCTTTCTTCTCCAACGTTTGCATTGAAATCGCCCAGTGCTGTAAGTAAAGGCACAAGTAATGCCATATACATCTTGAGAACATAAAAAGAAAGAACGATTTAAAGGAACATATTTGTATTTGTGCTTTATTGGCTACACTGCAGCATTTGATAGTGGGAAACATGAAAAAGTAATTAGCATTTTAGAATATTTAATCATTCATGGTAACGATTTGAGAATATTTTTTTTTAAAAATGTAATGGCAACAAAAAGGAACCATATGAATTGAAAACCAATCGGGGACTTTTCAAACCATCAGACATACTGTTAGACAGGGTCGTGGACTATTACCCGATCTGTTCAAATTTTACAGGAAATAATAATAAGGTCTATACAAGACATACCAGGAACATCGGTTGATGGGCATAATGTAACCACCTGTGATACAATAATGACGTGGTTTTGGTCGCTGAAAATGAAATAGTTACAAGAAATCATAGATGTAATTGCAGCAGAAAGTCAAAATATAGCATTTAGTCTGAACAACAGAATCACAGAAATAATGGTTATTAAAAAGTTTAAAAAAAAAGTCTTCCAAAATGCATGATCAGAGTGAATGGAACTAATCTGAAACAAGTCATCGTATTTAACAGAGTCAGTGCCAAACAAACTTAGATTGGGACCAAACAAAAATGGAGTACTGAATATGGGAAGTAGGGGCGTGTCACAAATATGACTGAACAGTTGTTAATATGTTAGCAGGCATGTTGTATTGTAATGCAATGACAACATTTCAGTGATATATAAGTCCATGGCAGATAGGGGAAGTCGACGATTAATCAGCCCATGGCACTTAATCAGTTCAGTATTTGGTTATTTAATAACGGCAGGTGGAAGATGTATGAAGTTACATGTAGAATAGCACAAGCACAAGCACAGTTTCACAAGATGGAAAAGTTCCCTGCAATCTATCTGTGTCAGTCCAGGTGAGAAACCGATGTATTAACAGCTAAATGTAACCAATATTGTTGTATGGCGCTGAATCATGGACAATTGACATACAAGAGAGGAATTATGTGGGAGCTGCGGAGATGTGGTTTTATAGAAGCACACGGTGTACGGATAGAAAGAGCAATGAAGATATTTTTAAAGAAGTTAACTCACAAAGAGAACTGGTTGCTCGCATCAGCCACAATAGTCAACATTCTGTGGGTACGTCATGAGAAGGGGAAAGCTGGGGTATATCGTTACAACAGGTAAGTTGGAGGAGAGCAAATGTAGAGGCAGACCAAGAGAGAAAGAAGATGCTAAACAGTTTGACATCACGGCATGGAGGAACATTAGTATTAGACATGATTGGCGGTCCACGAGACAGAAGACCGTGGACAGACATGATCTCAAATATAACATGGCAGGGCCTATAAGAGCATTTAGTATGAGATGTCTGATATATGTATTTGATATTTCTAGCTTTAAAGTAAATGTTGCGGTGAATCATTGCATTTGTGGACAACTGAAGGTTATCAGTACAATATTTATCAGTCCGAGATATCACGATTACAACATTAGCGTGTCCTTTTGCAACACAACACTACACAAGATGCCACGCAGTGTGGTAGGCCAGTGGGTATCTGGGGCACAACGCTACACAAGTTCCCACAGAGTGTGGTATGTTAGTGGGTATCTGGTGTGGTATGTCAGTGGGTATCTGGTGTGGTATGTCAGTGGTTATCTGGTGTGGTGTGTCAGTGGGTATCTGGTGTGGCATGTCAGTGGGTATCTGGTGTGGTATATCAGTGGGTATCTGGTGTGGCATGTCAGTGGGTATGTCAGTGGGTATCTGGTGTGGCATGTCAGAGGGTATGTCAGTGGGTATCTGGTGTGGTATATCAGTGGGTATCTGGTGTGGTATGCCAGTGGGTATCTGGTGTGGTATGCCAGTGGGTATAGTTAGTTAGTTAGTTAGTTAGTCGACAGATCATCCTCGCTGCACATCGAACCATTCAGTCCATAAGTGCTCGGATCCCCTCCTCAGCAAATCCCGCAGCGTGTAGCGGCTAACGACGCCAGTTCTGTGTTGGTTTATCAATCTTCTTTGGCTTCCTGCGTAGTGTTCTTGTTTGGCCACACCTCTTTTAATTTGATGCTCTAGCAGTCTGGCCATTGTTGTAGATTCACAGTCATCACTTGGTTCTCGCAAAAGTCTCACATCACGTAGAGCATTCAGAATGTCAGCCTGGTCCATGGCGCGTCCGCCCTCCACAGTAGCCTCACCTGCGAGCTTGTCAGCCCGCTCATTTCCTTGTACTCCCGCATGCCCTGGCACGAAGATGAAACTAATCTTTGCCAGCCGAGACCGCTTCAGAGGCAGCAACCATTCTCTTCGGATCGACCCCTCCTCTATCCTCTTGATCATGTTCATTGAGTCGCTAAGGAAACAAGCCCTGGTGAATGTCTGTGTCTCGAGCCATGTTATTGCTTTACTTACTGCCATGACTTCCATGGTCAGGCTACTTGTGGTTTCAGTGAAAGCACCAGAGTCCTCCTTCACAATTCTCCCTCCGGCCCGAGCTGTAAAGGCCCATGAGCTTCTCACATGTCGGACGACCGACCCATCTGTGTAGATGACCGCGTCACCGTCTAGCGAATTCTCGAAAATCAACGCTTGTACTTCAGCCTCAACAGCAGCCGGATTTTCTTGTCTGCATTTTCTATCTAGTTGGATGCAAACTGAAAAGGATGTGCAGACGTCTGTTGGCACTTGCACCCACTCCTCGCCAGGTTCTAAGTCCTCAAGTGAACACACCTGTTGAAGAATGTCTTCGGCTTGACCCATCCACGACCGTCCTCTTTTTAACCTGCTGCCCTTCACCTTCCTAATTTCACTATGCAGTGGATGTTGTGTGTTTGCGTTAATTCTGAGGTAGGCGCGTGCCCTGCAAACTTGTATTCTCTCTTCAATGGTTGGAAAATCAAGAAGGTAGCGCATCGCCCTGCATGCTGTATCTCTTGTACATCCAAGAATAATGCGCATAGCTTCATTCTGTATCCTTTCCATCCTTTCTATCTGCTTATGGCTGAGAGTCAAGATTGCCATTGCATACTCCAAAACAGACATGACCAGCCCCTCGTACAGAAGACATAGATGGCGCTGCTCACAGTTTGCTGCCGCCATCACCCGCATCGCTGCCAAACCCCGCTTGGCCTTTGTTATCACCTGGTCTATGTGCACATTATAAGCAAGGCTTCGATCAAACCGTATCCCCAGGTAATTCATTGCCTGCGTTCTTTCCACCGTCTCTGAACACAGCATTACAGTTGGTGTTGGATTGTTGACAATATGATTATTCAACGAGAACCAAGTCACTGTTGCCTTTGTTGGGTTAACCATTGCCCCAGCTTCGTCACACCAAGTACTTATGCGATTGAGTTCGGTTTGTAGTTCCCCAGCAACCTCCTCTCTATCCTTACCCTGACGATACACTAAAACATCATCGGCATATGACAATGTCCTGCCAGGTCCAGTGATCTGCTCACTGGTGATTCTCACTGTGTAGGCGTTGAACAGTACCGGAGATAATGGTGATCCCTGTGGTAGGCCAGGATATATTGTTGTTGGTTCCGAAGTCCAACTGCCACATCTAAAAACTACTTTCCGTTGGAAGAGGGCTGCAGCGATCCAACTAAGGAGGAATGGACTTACGTTTAGTTCAAGAAGCTGAAACATTAAAAAATCCAGTGGTACTCTGTTGTATGCGTCCTCAAGATCAATCGCTGCAGCAACGGTTTCAGTGCCTGAGTGGAAACCTTCATAGACATCCTGGGCAAAGACTGCTGCATTGGTCCAGGTTTCTCTTTTTGGACGGTACCCACCCAGGGTAGGTGGGAAAACACCTTGCCTCTCTAGTTGGCTTGATATTTTCCTGGCAATTACCTTCTCCAGCAGCTTGCCTATTGTATTCTGCATGGTTATAATTCGATATCCCTGAATTTTTTTGTGGTCTTTGTCAGGCTTCGGCAAGGGAATCAGATAGCTGTGTAACCATTCCTCCTTGATGCTAGCACTCCCTATACTGTTGTTGTACATGTCTGCTAGTTTCTCTAGCTCATTGTCGGTACACCTATTTATGTCGTCGTATCTTATGCCATCAGGACCTGGAGCACTGTTTTTTGATCGTCGAAGCACAGCCTTGATTTCTTTCACTGTCACTGTGTCTTCATCCGAAGTGTTCTGGGCCTTGCATCTGTCTGAGGTGACCTCCTTGGCCAGATTTCGACCTCCCATGTCTGTCTGGTTGCCCTGCTCAAGGTAGCGTTCAAAGAGGGCTTTGCCCTTGTCTTCGTCAGTCCTCTGCCAGATGAGGTCAGCACCTTGGAAGTCAGAAATGCTCTTATTCTTGACTACACCACTCATGCTTTTATGTAGTCGCCAGAACAATTTCAGTGACTTGTCTGTGCTTACCCTTTGACACACGTCTGCCCATTTTTCCCTTTTAACCACCGTGACCAGTTTTTTGAAATAGCTTACTTTTGTGTGCATCTCTCTTTCTAAGTGCAAGCAGGGACTAGGATGACCAGCTCTGTTCTTCTTGGCATTTTGCCATCTCCTTACAGCACTACGCTTATCCACCCAAGCCTTATCCACCTCGAAACTCCACCACGGTGGCTGCTCCCAGCTTTTTTTCCTGCCCTGAAACGTTCTGCGCTTGTCACGTCTTATTTTACTCACCATATCTTGCCCTGTACTGTCATACTGGAACGTCTTTACCTTTAGCTTGTGCTGCCTGGTTCTGCCTTTCTCCACCAATATGCTGCAAGGGTGGTGGTCGCTGCCATGGTGTCCTAGGACACCCCATCTACACACTGTAGTGAGTAAAGGTGAAACTAGCGCCAGATCAATCGCACTGTCCTCATCGCCTGGACGGCTTGCTGTCCTGGTGACACAGCCACTGTTGATACAAACCAGGTCGATGGTTTCCAGTGCAGTCTCGAGCTCCTCCCCTTGTGTATTGGAGGAAGTGTTTCCCCATGATCTGCCTTTAGCGTTGAAGTCACCACAGAAAATAACATTCCTCTCGTGGCCTAATATGCCACTTAAGCACTGCCACTTCTGGGCGTCCATACTCCCATTGCGGGCATAAACATTCACCAACACGAATGGTACACTGGAATGAACTCTCACCGCCTGTATTTGTATATCGTCACTGTCCCAACTGGACATGTCTAGCTCTGACGCCACCATGCTGTCGCGAACGAGAATCGCCGTTCCCAGATGTCGTCTGTTGTAGAAACATTTGAAGCCGGCAATTCGGAGTGGCTGATCGCCCAGTCTCGTCTCCTGGAGTGCTACAATGTCGTTCCTGTAAACTAGGGTTTCTAAAATAGAGCCCCGTTGTTTTACACTGGCACAGTTCCAATATAGAATACGGATGTTCCTGAGTCCTAGACGGTGACACTTGAGTCTAAAACGCCTCAAACCACCGCGCTTACCTTGTTTCTTCCTCCCTGCGCGGCTACCACGCCGCTTCGTTATGTTGACTGCTGAACCCTCGGAAAACACACGTTGTTCCGCCATGTTGAAAAAACGTAAACACAGACTGCTGAGAACCACACACGCTGCTGAAAATTCACTCAAGGAAGGCTTCGCTCGATGCACGAACTCCGTAGCACCCGCGCAGATCTTGAGTATAAACTCCTGGTTTTACATCCTGGCACACCAATTACACGCAAGAGATGAATAAATCCATCCCCTACGCGAAAAAGTTAACGAACACAAAACAACACGACCGTCCGTCGCCATCTTGAAACCGGAAGCTCCAAGCTCATCATGTTTTACTTTATCGAATGCCTTAGTATAATCTATGAAGCATAAATATATGTCTCTCTGTTTCTCTATTGACCTTTCTATTAGTGTTCGTAAAATATATATTACATTCCAATCCATTTACGGTTTTAATTTGTTTCTTGCAGAACTTGCTGATTAACCTAACCCTCCTAACCTTAGAGACGGGTCCTGGTTCCCAAGCGGGGAAACGAACCCCGGCCGCCGCGGTGAAAGCGCGGAATCCTAGCCACTAGCCAGTGGGTATCTGGTGTGGTATGCCAGTGGGTATCTGGTGTGGTATGCCAGTGGGTATCTGGTGTGGTATGCCAGTGGGTATCTGGTGTGGTATGTCAGTGGGTATCTGGTGTGGTATGTCAGTGGGTATCTGGTGTGGTATGCCAGTGGGTATCTGGTGTGGTATGTCAGTGGGTATCTGGTGTGGTATGTCAGTGGGTATCTGGTGTGGTATGTCAGTGGGTATCTGGGGCACAGATAATTTTGTTTTGGTTTGTTTTGAGTTTGCTAGCTTTGAACTCAAGTGTAGTCCATCAGGGACTACTAACTCTAGTGCACTAGACTGATATTTGTGTGTGGGTGACCTTTCCTTATTACCCGAGTCCCTCGCCATCATGTAAATCCACTCCGACTTCTGAGGTGCTTGTAATTTATGTCCTCAAGTCAAGGACGAGAAGTCAGTATTGTAGACCAACTGATCGATGTAGTGATTGGACCAGCTACCTTAGCTTCAGCACACCGGAAGCTTATGAACGAGCGCTCTTTTCAATTAGGACATGCTGACCTCTACAAAGATGTTTGAAAGAAGGCGAGTTGACCAAGTGAGAAATGTGCAGAGCATAGACAGCGTGCCAGTTGGGAATCTTGGGCAAGTGAAAAATGTGCAGAGCATAGACTGCGTGCCAGTTGGGAATCTCAGGCAAGCATCGTGATGTGTGAAAGGTACAACTTGATCTGGGGGAAGTTGATGCGACTGGGCGTCCAGTGGGACACCTCGTCCAGCTGACTGACTATGTTATAACGGTCACACAGGAGCTGAGGTCTGGTTTCTTGTCTTTAACTGACTCAGTGCCAAACAAAATGAGGGTTTCGACCAAACATGGTGCACAATCAAATCAAGAAGTATTATAATGTAAATTTCCATTAACTGAGCATTGAAATTGTGATAATAACAATAACAGACACAGGACAGCTGAGAGGTTAGAGTGATGGCCCTTCCAACCTTCACTGTGATAATACCAATAACAGACCATAGACAGCTGAGAGATTAGAGTGATGACCCTTCCAGCCTTCACTGTGATGTTACCAATAACAGACCCCGAACCCTGATCCAATGCTTCAAACACTTTAGGAACTGAACAACTGTGATTACAACAAGTAAACTATTATCAATCTGTGTTCACATGCAAAAGAACTTACAGCATCACACAGAGACAATAACACACTTAAACTCAATGTAGAGCGGGTATAATGTTTTAAGATACTATGTAACACCCCGCTTGATGCTATTCCAGAATATTGGTGATCTGGTTTTAGGGTCATATATTTGTGAGACTGTGACACAGAAGGGCCAACATGGTTTTACAGCTGCCCTATCACTTATGGGGACGAGTTAGCAATAAGCCACACTGGCTGGGAATAACATGGAATCTGATCATAGCTAAGGACTGAAATCAGGTTCATAATGATGGTAGGCAAAAGCTTCAACACTCTGTCTGGCTCAAAAGATTGAACTGAATGAATAAAAATGCAACTATGCCTTACATAAAAGGATGTCACCTCTAGGATTATAGGAAATTACATGTGAACAGGATCTAGTGAACTTGTCTTTAATGATGTTGTATAATTTTTGTATGTGTTCGCTCGCTTTGACTTTGAACTCAAGCGTAGTCCATACACATTATTTATAGAAGTGATGGACTGAATTTTGTGTGTGGATTAGCTTTCCCTATTAACAGTGTCCCTCGCCATCAGGCGAACCCATTCCGACATCAGGGCTACTTGTAATTTACATCCCCAAGTCAAGGACGAGAAGTCAACATTTTAGTCCAACTGTCCGGTGTATGGGTTGAAGCCCTGACCTTATAATTGTTTGCACATTGTCATTTACATTTCTGTAACCCACATTGTTATTTATACATATTTAACCAGCATTGTCAGTTATACATATTTAACCAGCATTGTCAGTTATACATATTTAACCAGCATTGTCAGTTATACTTCAGTAACCATTTATACTTCTGTAACCAGTTATACTTCAGTAACCAACATTGTTGAAGGAACAATTTGGGGACAGCATTTACTTCCTGTACCTAGATGTGTAAAGTGGATACCGGATAAACCAGGTATTGGAATCTTTTTCTTGATGACTGGAGTTTGGCAAGAATTTAAATCTGCAAATATCACAAGCTTGCCGCCATAAACAACAGCACACAGAAGATTAGAACTGCCATCCCAAAGTTTCTCCTGAACAAGTGTACACCCATTACAACCATTAGACCCCACAACCATTTTCTTAAAATGTGCAGAATAAACATCATCATCACAAGGTACCCGTTGATCATGGTTTATATCAGCATCACAGGAAATGGTAATGGAGGGATCAATGCTTGCTGTCATATTCCACAGATCACCTTCATCTGTTAACACATACAGCTGGTCGTTGTGGATAAAAGTTACAAATGTTTGTATCTTGCCAAATGTCATGATATCCCAGAATCTAAGTGTTGTTGTGTTGAAGCAATGTAATTTTTGCATATCAGACTCAATATTATAAAAGATTATATTCTCCTTAAATATATTAACTAACACACAAATGATTTTACTCTTGAAGTCAATGACTTGAAACCAGATACAACCTTCAGCATCACATCGCTTTCTGTACACACCGTCATCTTTAAATGTGTAACAGTATTCACTCACAATGGCAGAGCAAGATCCAACATCTTTAAAGACAGTGGTATTCTTTTCAGAAAATGGAAATGTATAAACAGTCATTTTAATGCCATGGTTAAAGTTTTCAGTAATGAAAATACAATTGTTCAAAATATTATAGCTCATATGAGACCAGAAAGACAGGTGTGGCAACACAGCGAAGAACTTCTTTCTGTTTAATGAGTAGGCATACATTTTAATTCCTTTCAGAAAAACAACAACATCTTCTGTTTTCACAGACAGATCATCAGTGGCAGCAATAGAATTAGTGGGCAAGAGTTTGTTCTTGACAGATTCCCGCTCTTTACTGTGAGCCTCTAAAGCCTGCCTGACAATATCTCTGGTTTCTTTGACACCCATGATCATGTCCATGTCTGCCAACATTTCCAGACAGTCCCTGCTGGCTTCACTGAGTCGACACAGTTTGAGCAGGCTCCCTAAAGATGCTTTCCTGGCAGCAGGTGTCTCTGTGAGAAACTGTGCAACAATCTGAAGACAAGAATCCTGACTAGATGCAGGAGGCTTCTGAAGTATGACCTCAACACTTCCTTTATAGCCATTGTTGACATCAGTAGAATTGTCTAGCATCCGATCACTGACAATATTTATATCTCCGACTTCCAGAATGTCACCCGCACAAGATTGTCCTACATTATTTCCACAAGGTTCATGGCTAACCCACTTTAGGATGGAATCTGAAAGATTATCTTGTTTGTCCACCTTCAGGTTTCTAACACTGAGAATCTCATGTAAAGCTTTGGATGATAACAGCATAAAAACCTGGCATCTGCTGAAGTATTCAAAGTTCTCTGCCATGAATTCATGAACCCTCTTTACAATCTTTTCGGACTCAAACAGAAGTGCACTTGTGTAAATTCCAAGAATGTTCTCTCGGGTCATGTGACTGCTGACAAATGATTCACATTTTGATACCAAAACTGGAATCTGTAATTCATGGACAGCATGCCAGAACTCTATCATATTTTCTGTATTAAGTCCATTCTCACCTTTATAAATAGCATTGAGAACCAGCTGAAAGATTCCTGGAGATATGCCTCTGATATTTACTTTTCTAACATGATGTGCAGCATCACCTTTGACCTCAGATTGCAATAACACGTAAAAGAATTTAGAACAAGCACACAGAATGAACCGACTACAGTAGAACTCATAGTCGTCAATGTTTATCTGCAAATCTATGAATTGTTCTGTAAGCCAAAGCTGGCCAATATTTCCCACAATTCCACAAGCGATTTCAGGATCAACCTCCATGATGACCTAGTTAGTCAAACTGCTGCAGGCGTGTCTCAAGCTGAACTGTGGTCCCGTGGTTGTTGGTTCCTTACACAACAGGAATCACTTTTTGTCTGGGTACAGCTCGCTGAGGTCTACAAATCATACAGTCATCAATATTTATTTTCATGCTATTTTATTTCCATACGCATTTCAGGATAAATAGAAGTTTACTTTTAAGAACTAACTCTAATTAGAATGATCACTCTATGATAGAACCAAGTTTTGTGCAAGAGTGAAAGAAAAGAGTCCAAATTAAAACTTGTATCATTCAGTCATTCATGAAGTACACAGATCTCATGACATCCCCCGGTACAAGACTCTAGATATTTTTCCAGTTCCCCTGCCTCAGTCATGTCCATGCCTAGGATGTCTGTAAGGTCCTGTGGCCACCTGTACATTGTTCCACCAATCTCCCAGTATATCTGTAAGGTCCTGTGGCCACCTATACATTGTTCCACCCATCTCCCAGGATGTCTGTAATGTCCTGTGGCCACCTGTACGTTGTTGCACCCATCTCCCAGGATGTCTGTAATGTCCTGTGGCCACCTGTACATTGTTCCACCCATCTCCCAGGATGTCTGTAATGTCCTGTGGCCACCTGTACGTTGTTGCACCCATCTCCCAGGATGTCTGTAAGGTCCTGTGGCCACCTGTACATTGTTCCACCCATCTCCCAGGATGTCTGTAATGTCCTGTGGCCACCTGTACGTTGTTGCACCCATCTCCCAGGATGTCTGTAATGTCCCGTGGCCACCTACCTGTACATTGTACAGGGGTTGTGTGGGTAGGGGATTGTGTTGGGTGGATTGGGGATGCAAGGGCGGGTGGGGAGAAGTGTATGGTGAGTGGGTTTGAGATATGTGTGTGGTGTGTTGGTGGGGGATGTGTGCATGGTGTATGGGTGGGGGGTGTGGTGGTATGGGTGAGGATATGTGTGTGGGTGGTGGATAGTGTGTGGTGTGGGGGATGTGTGTGATGGGTGCGGGGAATGTGTGTATGGGTAGGGTATATGTGTGGGTGAGTAGGGGATGTGTGGTGGTTGGGGGAAGTATGTGGGCGTGTGTGGGTGGGAGATGTGTGCGTGGATGGGGGAATGTATGGGTGGGGGTGTGTTAGTGGCTTAAGGATGTGTAGGTGGGTGAAGGATGTGCATGTGTCAGGGTGGGATGCGTGAGTGGGTGGAGGATAAGTGTGGGTAGGGGTATTGTGATCGAGAGATGTTTGTTTGGGGGTGGGTGGGGGTGTGTGGGTGCATAGTGGAGGATGTGTGCGTGAGTGAGTGTGTGTTGGTGGACGGGTAGGGAATGCGTGTGTGGGTGGGAAGAGGTTTGTGGTGTGTTGGTTAGGGATATTGTGTGGGTGAGGTATGTGTGTGTGGATGGGGGATTTTTGTGGTGTGTGGGTGGGGTTATGTGGGGTGGATGGGTAAGGGTATCTGTGTGGGTGTGGGTGGGAATATTGTGTGGTATGTGGGTGGGAGATATGTGTGTGGTGTGTAGGTGGGGATGTGTGGTGGTATGTGGGTATGGGATGTGTTGGTGAGGGATATTTGTGTGTGCGGTGCGTGGGTTGGGAATATTGCGTGGTAGGGGATGTATGTGATGTGCGGGTGGGGGTTTGTGTAGTGGGGGATTGGGTTAAGGCATGTATGGGTGGGTGGAGGATGTATGTGTGGGTGGTGGGGTGTGTGTGTGAGTGGATTGGGGATGTATGGGTAGTTAGTTAGGGAGGTGTGTGTGTGTGGGGGGGGGGGAGAGGGGATTGTGTGCGTGGGTGGGAAATATGTGGTAAATGGAGATGTGGCTGGGGGATGGGTGGTTTGAGGTGTGGATGAGGAGAGGATGTGTGGGTTAGGATGTGTATGTGGGTGGGCGTGGGATTTGTGGGTTGGTGGGGGAATGTTTGTGGGTGGCGAGTGTGTTTTGGTTGGGGGAACAGGTGAGAGGAGTGTGGGTGGGGGTGTGTGGGAGGGGGATGGGTCGGTTGGTGGGGTATGTATGTGTCCCTTGGTGTGCGTGTGTGTGGGTAGGTGGGGGTGTGTGTGGGTAGGGTGATGTATGGGTACGTGGGAGATGGGCCTCATAACATGGTAATTTGCCTTGTTTATGTTTACAACATTCATTTCACAATGTTTATTTTTCTTCCTATGTAAATGTATAATGCTCTTGATGAACGAAAGACGAGTGATTGGAAGGGCCGAATGTAAGACGGGCCTGCGCACCCAATTTGTGACCCTAATAAAGTTGATTTGATTTGATTTGATTTGATTTTGTTCCACCAATCTCCCAGGAAGTCTGTAATGTCCTGTGGCCACCTGTATGTTTTTCCACCCATCTCCCGCTGTTCTCTCTAAGCCACCGTGAGGTTTAATGTCATCATTATGTGCCACGTCTAAGATCAGGTTTCTGTTTGTGTCCCAATTATACCACGTGGACCAGCCATCCAGGTATCCATCCCTTTATTTGTCCCCTGCAGTTTTTTCCCATCAAGTTTGCCCAGTTTTCCAGCTGATTTTTTTCGCATGCCATGCCAACAAATATTGATGGTCTTATGTCTCATTTCTCTAATCAGTTTATGGTTTTCATTTGTTTCCTTACGGATTATCCCAATTGTTTTTCTGTCCATCCAGGGTATGCTTGGCATTTTCCTCAGAAACCTCATTCACACTGCCATTAGATGTTTCCACCTTGTCTGCTGATTGTCCATGTTTCACATGAATACAGCATAGATTCTTTATAGCACTTGAACACTCATTTCTCACTGTCATTGAAAG
Organism: Cepaea hortensis; assembly: GCA_963921405.1. Taxonomy (NCBI): domain Eukaryota; kingdom Metazoa; phylum Mollusca; class Gastropoda; order Stylommatophora; family Helicidae; genus Cepaea; species Cepaea hortensis. Next base: position 3,148,628 of record OY992895.1, read on the forward strand.
CTTTTTATTTGTTCATTATCTGTCTTGCAGAAGGCTATGTTTGACATATCAATTCTTGTTCTAATCTCTCCAAGGCATTTTCTGTCAGATGTTATGACTGTTCAGAGATAGTTGTACTGATTCATCTGTTTAATAATTGTCCTATCTACTTGGATGTTATATTGTGGTATGTCTTTATTCTCGAAGATGACCATAATTTCCCTTACAATTTCATTCTAACCCTAGTTGCTCACTGTGTACAATAACTGCACCTACTAAATGATGCAGATCCTGTTCATTGTCTGGAGTCAATACTATATCATCTGCGTATTAATGTTATGTCCTCCAATGGTGATCCCTGTTGCATATTCTAAATCACTCATAATATCTTCACTACATAGAAGTAGCCGGTCTCTCTGGCTGTGGGGTTACAACACTTTCTCTCTGTAATCCCGTTTATCACGCAGAGTCTCGCAGCGGAGCGAGAACTGAGGTGGTTCGACCCCCGCTCGTGACTTGCGGATACTGAGCCGGCCGCTCAGAAAGCAATGGCAAACTACTGAGCGTAATCTTGCCAAGAGATCAACAGACAGCTGAAAGATGCTGCTGTTGACAGCTAAGTCCTGTAAAAGGATACGCAAAACATCACATAGAAGTAAAAGACTGGAGGCATTACACATCCCTCTCTTGACTGGCTAATATTGACTTAATTTGTGAATTTTGTGGCAGCTCCAATATATATTCTGTACAAGTCTAAGGATGGGGTTTCAGTTATGAAATGCTAAATCTGCAGACCTCGCTATGGAGTTCATGGTTTGTGCGATGCTTCCACCCATCGGCTTGCCATGCTACAGAGAAACTGAGCCAGGTGGGGTCAACCTGGTGTAATTAAGTTGATCCTCTCATTTATAACCTATCATAATATCATCAAATGGCAGATCAGAATACGAGATCAAAAATAGATGCAATAAGGCAAATCAACTCATTGGACAAATGGCACCAATACTAAAGAACAAATATGTATCAATAACTACTAAGAAAGCACTTTACAACACAATCTTCCTACCAGCTCTGTGCTACCAATGCCAAACCTGGGCAATGACAGAAAAAGAGAAAAGAAAAATGAGGTTCCTGAGAAGAATACTCAACGTATCAAGAAGAGATAAGATCAGAAATGAAGAAATCAGGACTAAAGTGGGGGTTAAAGCAGTACTAGATTTTATTAGAAAGCAGCAAGTCAAATGGTTTGGCCATGCAAGTAGGTTACCAGTCAGCAACATACCACAACAAGCAATGATGTACAGACCAGATGGAAACAGAGGAAGAGGCCGACCACGTAAACGTTGGACGGAGGGAATAGCAGAGTTCATGGGAATATCGATATATGAAGCCCATAATCAGGCACTCTCACGATGTTTATATTTCAACTCGACACCGCAAGGTGCAAGAGGAACATGATGAGATGAGATGAGATCTATAGCCTATATTATCTATACAAGTCTAAGGTCTCTGCCTTCAATTTGTGGATCTGCAAGCATTTGATCCTCTCATCTATAACCGACATAATCTATACAAGTTTAAGGTCTCTCCCTTCAATTTGTGGATCTGCAAGCATTTGATCCTCTCAACTATAACAGATATAATGTATGCAAGTCTAGGGTCTCTTCCTTCAATTTGTGGATCTGCAAGCATTTGATCCTCTCATCTATAATTGATATAATCTTTACATGTCTAAGGTCTCTCACTTCAATTTGTGGATCTGCAAGCATTTGATCCTCTCATCTATAATTGATATAATCTATACAAGTTTAAGGTCTCTCACTTCAATTTGTGGATCTGCAAGCATTTGATCCTCTCAACTATAACAGATATAATGTATGCAAGTCTAGGGTCTCTTCCTTCAATTTGTGGATCTGCAAGCATTTGATCCTCTCATCTATAATTGATATAATCTTTACATGTCTAAGGTCTCTCACTTCAATTTGTGGATCTGCAAGCATTTGATCCTCTCAACTATAACAGATATAATGTATACAAGTCTAGGGTCTCTCCCTTCAATTTGTGGATCTGCAAGCATTTGATCCTCTCATCTATAACCAATAATATAATCTATACAGCCTGGTGACTTGGTTGATTCCCTTTACTTCTAAGGCAGTGATGGTTTCAGATGTGGGGATGTCTAGGTTTCACATGGTTATGGGAATGTTGATATTCAATCTTCAAATTTGGTGGCCCTTCATTATTATTGAGCATATAATATTGTTCCTCACTGTAAGGCCTTCCACTTAGTCTGACCATGCTATCTAAAATCTTCTTTCTGGCTATTATGATTTCGCAGTGTTTGACTTTCAGGTAACTCGTTGATGTAGGTGCTTGTTTGTTAGTGGGGTCATTCATTATTTTGTGCAATAATTTTGTAACATTTTTGTAATTTTTCTGTGAATCTCTTCACATTGTTCATGGTTATTTTTAAATAATGAAGACACACACATTAGGTTGCACAATTTATTACCTGGTATATTGATCCTATCATGTCTTCCTGTTTTCATAAAATTGGTAGTCAGTTTAAAATTACTGTGGTAGGCAATTCAAATTACTGTGAGAATATGTATTTTGTATATTTCAGCTTGAAAGATTTATTTAATTACTTTAGTTTATGTTGTGTGAATTCTGCAGTATGTACCTGATGAGATGCAGCGAAATATTCCAGGCAATAAATCATGCAATCAATTGGTTATGTCTTTCTTATTCAAATTCACTACAGGAAAACATGGTTATATTTGTTGTTTCTTCTTGTTTCCATTAGTTTTATGATGTCTTCAGCTTTACATTTCCTATGGCTCATCATTTTCAATTTTGGGATAGTTGTGTTTGCAGCCTGTCTAACTGAGTTCTTCAATATTTACCACTGGTCACTAACATCATGAAATATATTATATAATGTCTAGATCAAACAATTCATCATCTCTGTTCTTTATTTCTGTGCTGAATTGGTTTCATAATATCATACATAAATATGGCCAATGTGTTTTCAGTCTTGGAGACATCATGATGCTGTCTCTTAGTGTTTAGTCTCTATGTGCCAGTTGTCTCCAATGTTCAGATCTGGTAGAATGTCTGTATTGTTCTTTTTCAAACTCCATAGTTAGTTTTATCTTATTAGATGCCGCCAATAATTATTAATTCTGTTTGTTTCCCCTCAACTTTATCTTGCTTGTCCCACAACATAGTATTTAAATTGGAAGTGTCTATTCATACCCCGGCTATGAATAAATGATCCCTTTATTCATAGCGGACCTTTCCCGGCTGGTCACGTGATTTGCCAAGTCACGTGGCTTAACGTATGTGACGTCATCGGAACATGAGCGTGGCTATGTTATATATTTTTGTTGATTCAAAATCGTATCCTCAGTAGCATAGTGGTAAGTGTTTCTGCCTGATAAGCGGGAGCTGTTGGTTCGATTCCCTGCCAGACAATATTTTTTTTTTTTAATTCTTCAGGAATTAATTGGGTGAAAGCGACTTTTTAATAAACAAATATTAGGAACTATGATTATGAACTGATGTTTTAAATATTTGTTTATCGAAGTTATTTCTTTTTTGTCACTTTTATTATCTTATTTACATTATATAAAAGTTATCACTTTTTTATGTTTTTCAACACATCTTTCTCATATCTCTATCTCTCACACTAGCTTCGTTATCTATCTCTCTCCTCTCTCTTTTCAACCTGCTTCACATATACCAGGTTTTCCTGCACTTTATATGAGTAGCATGTCCTTGTTTATTTGTTAATTCACCAGGCCAGTCAGTCGAAAGCCTGATGTTTTAATTGCCTAACCAAGTTTCTCTGAGACGACGGATATTACTGTCAGCTTGGACCGGAATGATCAGGACATAAATAGTATGAAATAGTAGGTCGGTAATGTAAACAAAGATGGATGCCTGTAAACAGTAAGTGTACAGAAACGCAAGATAACAATTCTTGAACTCGCATGGGGACACAATTATTTGTATTGGGGATACCAATCTGGAAAATTATTCGGTACTTCAATTTTAATTCACCGCAAACAAACAAGTATCCCTTAGAGCCTCATTTGCATCGGTCCGGCAATCACTTTCCGGTTTAGTGTTCAGTGGACTGCTGGACCGATCGATGGATGTTTTTAAGTTTTTGGGCCCGTAGGGCCCTTACTGACAGTGAGGGCTCTACGGGCCTAAAAACTTAAAAAACATCCATCGATCGGTCCAGCAGTCCACCGAACACTAAACCGGAAAGTGATTGCCGGACCGATGCAAATGAGGCTCTAAGGGATACTTCTTGTTTGCAGTAAATTAAAATTGAAGTACCAATTATTCTTGATATTTAAACAGTCATACTTCAACTATGTATAAAGTATCTGTTTATTCATACTTCAGCTATGTATAAACTCTCCCTTATTTTAATGTTTATTACTACTTAAGTACTTAGTACTTAACTACAAACTCAAACTGGTTTGAGACTTCTGGAATGGTGTTAAATGGTGCATCGTAAATGCCTAGGCTTACCCGCGGGACACGTGAATTACTTATAGTTAGACAGTCTGCCTGTTGACAAAAAGAAATAACTTCGAAATATGAACATTCACATTCACTGCTTGTCGACGCATTTGTTGAACCTGTCCATTTTCAATACCAGGAAATAAAAACTGCAAAAAGGGCTGCCAATTTAGCTATTTTTGGCCACATCTGGCTAATGTTAACACTTTTCTTTCTAAATATCCCTATTACATTTGCTGTTTTTTAAATCCCATATACTTTCATTTTATCTATGTTTGTTTTGTTCTTGACAGTCGTGTTAATTTATTACTACTTATTTTGTTGATATTTGTCTTAGTTTTTATTTTATTTTTACATTACTTTCACATATTTCTCCCTAAATCAATTATTTTGTTTACGTGAACTGAAGCCAGAGTCAGGTGTATATACGTATTTACTTTTATTTATCATCATCATCATCATCATCATCTTCCACTTCTGCCGTCAAGCGTCGTGAGGAGGAATAATTTGCGTTCCAGCGCCCGGTGGACGGCACTGGATAGTGTCATTCCATGTGGTTGTACAATGTCTTTGATGTCGTCAATCCATTTTCTTCTTGGACGTCCTCTTGCTCTCGTCGCAGATGATCTTTGATGTAAGGCCAGTGATGGTAGTTGCTGGTGTTGCATTCTAACGACATGGCCAAACCACTTGATTTTCTGTCTTTCAATAAATGTGGCACAAGGTATCGATCCCACAGTCTATCTGATAGTAGCATTTCTTACACGATTTTCGATCTCTGGCGGCATTTTCCCAGGTGTCATGATTAATTCCAATAGCTTTCAGTGAGATTTTCAGAGTGTCTTTAAAGCGTACAAGTACAATGAGTAAATAAACGAACACGGGGGGGGGGGGGGGGGGGGAGAGAAGTCGGCTTGACAAGAACACAGGACAGAACAGTTTGACAAGAACACAGGACAAGTCAGCTTGACAAGATCACAGAACAAGTCAGCTTTACAAGAACACAGGACAAGTCAGCTTGACAAGAACAAAACAGACAGAATGGACGTTGCGACAATAACCTTCGTCAGCGCACAAACAACAGACAGACATTGAAACAACTACAAAAGACAGCATCAAGAATACACAAAAATCACTTAGCTGGTGGGAATCAGTCTTCGGAATAAACCAAGAGACGAAACACTCGTCAAGCGTGCAGATCAAATTGAGAGCTCGTTGATGTCAGATTTTGGTTATCATCAAGTCCCATCTGGGGGACTCTGACACATTTAGTCTTCTCAGATAAGGGCGAATGTCAGGAGGCCCCGTGTGCAATCGGAGAATTTAAGAGTAGATCTTTAGGTCTACCCACGGGTAGACAGAGCCCGTTAACCTCGGATGGAACCAGTATCGAGGATGCAAACCTCACATAAACTCACGTCGAGACTGGCAGCACTGTCCTCTGATGTGACTAGCTAAGTGTGACGCTCTTCCCGCGAAAGATGAAGGAATCAGTGCCATCTCCTCATTGAAATTCTACCTTAATGAGGCCCCAGCATCCATTATTCTCTTCTTTACTGTGCAATTTATACACCAGTTTTTACTTCCATTCGTCGAGCTTCTCTCTCTCTCTCTCTCTCTCTCTCTCTCTCTCTCTCTCTCTCTCTCTCTCTCTCTCTCTCTCTGTGTGCGTGTGTGTGTGTGTTTTCAGACCCTTGAATTTATACCGTTTTTTTAGTACATCTCTTGATGTTGTCACTTCATCTGTAACCCCCCTATACCAGCTAGTTTATGAGCTTGGAGAGGGGAATGGCAGATCTGCAACAGCCCTCGTGAAGATGTTACTTTGGCACCGTGTTGGGAAACAGTCTCTACACCAACTTTACTAAAAGATGTGTGTACGCGAGACATGATTGATACAGGTATTGATATTGCACCGCGGACAAAGAAGAGAAATGATTGCAGAGAGGTCGCACACTGAATGTGTCAGAAGTCAGATCGATGAGTAGTGGGCCTGCAGTCAGTAAGCTGGTATAGCTTTTTTTTCGGTTTTTTTTTTTTTTTGGTCAGTCCTGCCGGCGTAGCTTGAAAGCTCGTCGGTAGGCGTCCAGTGGTTTTGCATGTATCACCTTGTACCGGGAGGGCGCGCTTTAGCGATGCTACTCTTGGCTTGCGTGTGCGTGAACGTCTGTCAGGTCAGTCGCCATGTGCACATTTGCGCTGGAGAGGCTCAACCGTAAATCGGGAGATCTGTTCGCAACTTAGACGAGCTGTATCTTCTGTGGGCAGTTTCTCGCCTCATGTTTGTGTGTGGTCTGTTCTGGCGGTCAGTCCGTCTTCGGTGAAGGAAATCGTGTTGATCCTATAAGTAATCATACGCTCATTGCTTGTCGCTACGCTTGTCTTAAAACTGAAAATTAAAGGAATTGACGGAAGGGCCCGAGGCTCCCGAGAGCCAATATAAACAGGGATAACTGGCCGTGGCAGCCTAACGTCCACTGCATCTGTGTCCGTCTTCCAGTCGTCTTGCCATGCTCGCCACTGGAGCCAGAGGGGACACAGACGAGGGAGCGTGGGCGAAGGTGTTGCGCGACCACTTCCTCGCTATACAAAACCAAAGCGCAAGTCATTCGTTCCTCATCAAATCAAAGATGTAGTGTAATGAATGGTCATCGTCAATGAATGGTCAACGTCATTCATGATGGACGAACATCGGTGTGTGATGGTGGAAATGACCATGTGTTCACATGAATCTAGTGCATCGTGAATTGGTCTGATCAGTCACATTCGCTACCGCCATGGGTTGTAGTTATTATGCCTTTTTGAATTACATTATAACAAACTATCGTCTGTCAAGACATCAAGCTTCAGTAGTAGTAGATCACCATCATCATCATGTTGCTTGCTAAATACTTGCTAACATTCATGTCTCTCCACAGAGTTTGGTCCTGTGTGTTCTAGATCAATGTTTTCAGTGGTATTCCGTCATGTCGCTGTCTTAGATCCTCCAGCATCCTACATACCGTCGTCCCTGCCTCCTCTAGCACTAATCCTTCTAGCTATCACAGTGTTATCCGGTGTCTCTCTTCTCACTACATGTTCAAAGTTTGGCACTTTCTTGGGGTTGCGTGCAGTGTTCTACTGTCATCATCCTCTCCCAGTCATTCGATGTTGTTTCTCTGGCTGTCCGAGGTATTGACAACATTCGTCCAAGAAACCACATCCACCTCAAGCTCTTGCTCACGTGTTCCGTAAATACAAAATAATAATGATGGTTACAACACTTCACAAAATGAAAAAAAAAAAAAAAAAAAAAAATACAAACATAAAACAACAGTTACTGCAACAAAGTGAAATGTTATTTTTCAGTGTTCACTCACACGAGAAAACGTAGGCTCACACAGCCGACAAATACAAACTGCAACAAGAAGATGGTGTTGTATGAAACATTGTACAACCCCGTTAGACGCTATTCCGGATGATTGTAGACCTGGTGCTAGAGTCACAATGTTTGTGACCCAATGACACACAATATTTAACTAGAAAGTTCTTTTTCTGGATCTCATAGCAAATGAAATAGAGGGAGACTTAACCACACAAGGAGAAGTGAGTTAGAGATAGAGCTGGATAGTATGGGGATGTGGGACATGGGGGGAGCTGCAGGAGATTGGGGGGGGGGGCGGTTGGCCGGGTAATGGCTTCTTGCCATCATGACCACCTTCACACTCCAGACTGTATAAAGCTCTCGGTGCTACCCTGGACTTCCTCGTCTTCTTTTATCCTACTGCTTTTTCCGTGAAGGGTCGCAGATAGGAGGCAGATGTCATTTTCTTTGTTCGTTTGTCTTGATGCTCATATTAACAACATATTTTATTTCTTCAGTCTCTTTAACTCCATCTAGCCAATTCTTGCTGGGTCATCCTCTTGCCTTGTATCCTCTAGTTCAGTGGTTCTCAACCGGTGGGGATTCCCCCCCCCCCCATTTATTTCAAGATCGCGTTAATACAAGAACCGATTACTTGATATTGTTTTTCACGTCATACTTTACGGTTCTGTGCGTCTCACCCTTCTAAAATTCATTTCATAAAGTAAGTAGACCCACAAATCACGATTTTATGTGGACGTCTAGACTTGTTTTAGTATGTACTATTAAATTTAACTTCCATTATTACGTTTACTGTGTAAAGGGGGGGGGGGGGGTATTTTGATATAGGAAATACGAAAGGGGGGGGGGGATGACGTTCTGAAAATATGGTGATAGGGGGCACGGGCCAAATTTTTAGGTAGGAAATACGATAGGGGGGAATGACGTTCTGAAAATATGGTGAAAATAAAGGAGGGGGGGGGTGGGAGCACGGGCAAAAAAAAGGTTGAGAACCACTGCTCTAGTTGCTGGCTGATGTTGTTCCATTCAAGCTAAATGTCCGAACCATTTAATTCTTTGGTGTTCTATAATGTCAGTTAATTGTTGTTATGAGCGTATCTCTACACCTTTTCTTAACTTCCCATTTGTCTCTCTCACACATCTCATCTCACACGATGTGGTTTTACGCCTGTTCGTTTCTAAGACTATCAAGTTTTTGTTTCTAAGTCGGTCATTGTTTGGCATTGGTAATACACCGTTGGGATGAATAAAGCATCTGTCAGCTTCCTGTTTGTATGCATGTTGATATTTAGATGTGATAGAATGAGTGCAGTTTGATAGTTGACTTTCTTTGCTTTCCGTATTTTAGTTTCTATTTCGCTAACTAGTCTTCCATCCTTTATGAACACACTGCACGGATACGTGTACTCTCTAACATATGTTAATTATGCCCCATTTAAATTTACTTTATATTGCACTCGCGTTCATCGAGTTGTCATAAAGTATGTCTTTTTATGTTAATCTTCATATCAACATTCTGGCAATTGTCAAGGCAATTTAAATGAAGCAGGAGATCCACAATATTCTCATACACTAAAACCTTGTCGTCTGCAAATAGCAGCTAAATTAAACCCCACAGCTGTGGATTTGCTTCTTTAGTAATTGTATTATACACACAAGAGAGAGAGAGAGAGAGAGAGAGAGAGAGAGAGAGAGAGAGAGAGAGAGAGAGAGAGAGAGAGAGAGAGAGAGAGAGAGAGAACAGACTTTATTTTCAAAGGGTAACAAATTGGGCACGCAGGCCCGTCTTACATTCGGACCTTCCAATCACTCATCTTTCTTTCATCAACAGTGCATAGGAAAAATCATTGTCAAATGAATTTTGTAAACATAAACAATGCATATTACTATGTTATGAGACACATCCGCCACCCACCCACACATCCCCCATTCACTCCAACTCCCCCACCCAACCACACACATAACCCACACACACTTACATTCCCCCACCCATCCACCACCTTCCTACACCTACACATTTCCCCACCCACACACACCTCACCCACCACACATCCCATCCACTCACACCCCAAGCACACCTACTTTCCTCAACCCAGACATCCCCCACCCACACACATCCACCCAACTACACACATCTCCCCACCCACTCACATATCCTCTACCCATCCCATTACCCACCAACAATCACTCACCCACATATCCTCCTCCACCCACACACCTCCAACCACCCAGCCAAACACACATTCCTCAGCCACACATCCCCCACGCACACACACATCTCCCCGCAAACTCACATATCCCGCACCTACCCACACATATTCCGCACCCCCGTTTATGGGCTTCATGTATCGAGATTCCCATGGACTCTGTTATTCTCTCTGTCCATCGTGCAATACTGATTAATCTGTTTAATCATTGTCCTATTTACTTGGATGTTATATTGTGGTATGTCGTTATTCTTGAAGATGACCATAGTTTCCCTTACAATTTCATTATAACCCTCGTTACTCACTGTGTACAATAAATGCATCTACGAAATGCTGCAGATACTGTTCATTGTCTGGAGTAAATACTATATCATCTGCGTATTAATGTCCTCCAATGGCGATTCCTCTTGCATATTTTAAATCTCTGATAGTATCTTCACCACACAGGAGAAAAAGTTTAGAGACATTACACTTCCCTATCACATCCCTCTCTTGACTGGCTGATATTGACTTAATTCGTGAATTGTTGTGGTCGCTTGTTGTTTCCAATATATATTCTGTACAAGTCCAAGGTTGGGGTTTCACTGATGAAATGCTAAAGCCGCAGACCTCACTATGGAGTTCATGGTTTGTGAAATGCTCTCAGCCGACAGCTTGCCATGCTAGAGAGAGAGAGAGAGAGAGAGAGAGAGAGAGAGAGAGAGAGAGAGAGAGACAGAGAGAGAGAGAGAGAGAGAGAGAGAGAGAGAGAGAGAGAGAGACTGAACCAGGTAGCGTAAACCTGGTGTAATTAAGTTTATCCTCTAATTTATAACCGATATAATCTATACAAGTCTAGGGTTTCTACCTTCAATTTGTGGATCTGCAAGCATTTGATCCTCTCATCTATAATCTATATAATCTACACAAGTCTAAGGTCTATCCCTTCAATTTGTGGATCTGCAAGTATTTGATCCTCTCATCTATAACTGATATCATATATACAGGTCTAAGTTATCTCTCTTCAATTTGTGGATCTGCAAGCATCTGTATCATGACATGCCTTACTCTATGGAAAGCCTTTATGTATCCACTCCATTCATGTTCTCAGCAGGCACACATTTGCTGTACCATTTCATTCTACAAACCCACGTTGTTCTTTCTCTATTTCCGATTATATTTTCTTCCAAATCCTTTGCGTGGTGATGTTTTAGCAACATCTTTCTGACTTGGCTCAGTACGCTAATTGTTCTATGTTGATCACTGTGACGAAACGGCGCGTTATCTGTCTGATGTCGTCGGGATTCCGCACTATTTTGGCGTGTCATCGGGGACTTTCCCAGTTATAAATAGACTGAGGGAAGCCGATGGGAATTTTCCGTCTAGAATCGTCTCGAAACACCTGGATTTGACTGTACCCGGTTGCCGGGCGCTTCACCAAATTCCCGTGCAGAAAGATCAAGAAATTCTAGTGCGGGGAATGAATGTTGTCCGAGAAGTTGACTTTTCTCAAGGAGCTCTCATTTGTCATGTGCATGAGTTTGCACGTTGGGGAAATGCGGCTAGAATAGTCATTCATTTTCTGACTCTCACGGAGAGAAGACGCGTGGCTGTGTGAAGCCATTTGTATAGCGTCTCACCTCAACCAAGTTGCAGCTGACTGTTATCACATACGGCATGTTTGGCCAATGAACAGTTCTGGTAGCTGACTGGAGTCTGGTTCAAGTCATTCAGGTATCTACTTGGTTAATTAATTTAACTTTGTAATTGTTCACAAAACGCAATCGTTCTAAGCTCATTAAATATGCGGTTGTCTTTGCATTGCTGATGAGGAACCGATCGATACAGCGGTTGAGAAACTAGGACGTGTGTCGCGTTTGTTTACAAGCGTGTGTAGTTGAGTTACCGGCTTGAAATGTAGGCCTGTGATATTGGCGATTTGTGTTCAACTTGTATTTACCATGTGTGGCAAATCGTTGCATATACTATGTTGCTGTTTTAGAATAGGACATAGTTAATAGTGTATGATATGAACCTAAAACTTATGTCAGTCAGTAGCTGAAGCTAGAAGAACTGTTGGATAGCAAGGTAAGTTGTTACGTAGAGATTCAGACAGTAATGTGCTTAGCTACTAAGTAAGGAGAGAACTTAGTGCTTAACCACAGGGAATGATGTAACTATTGTGTGATAACGTAATAGTGAATTCATTGTGTGGAACTGTGGAATTCTGTGAGAAGGTAAGTCTTCCTTGATAATATATATATATATATATATATATATATATATATATATATATATATATATATATATATAGGATGTGTCATGATGTATATATATTAAGTCATGTTAGGTGATACTTCTTGGAGCGATACCGAACGCCGAGTGGTTCGACGCGGGATAACAAGGCATCCCGTCGTGATGTCAACATGCGTTCTTAATTCTGGTCTTTACTGTCCTGTTCTTTCATGCGTGCACAAGTGCGAGTCAGTGCTGGTGTGATAGACGTATGGAGGGACGAAAGGAGGTTGCAAGAGAACCGGGGATATATGGGATATGGGGATTGAGAGCAAGTTATGAAAGTATGGAGCTGGCAGACCAGGCCAGCCAGTAAGTTCGGTCCAGGCCAAGGCTAATCCACTTGGAAGGGCAGAACTGGAACATAACCCTTGAAACATGTGGGGAACATGTTTTACCAAGAAGGCTTCTTGACTCTAGGGAAGATTCTGATAAGAAGAGTTGTGCTATAGGGTGGGCAGGATGTCCCACCAGCAAAACGGTGTGTGTAAATACTTGATGTGATCATGTATTGTTCCTATATCCCGAGTGATGGTACAGTGATCAGTATTATGTTAAATATTGAACATGTCCATTGTAAGGAACGAGTCCAGGGACTCTTCACCTTAATGTTTAGTTCTGTTAATTTTAGAACTATGATAACTGATTACTATAACTAGTGACGTTAGCGACAACTGGTAGATGAATAGGGATAGGTGAGACATACGATCAGACTCGTCATTCTGATTACTTACTCTGTTTGACGGGCTTTTCTTTGAGGCCAGCTGACATTGACGGAAACCCATGCTTTACTACTCTCAATATAGAGATAATATTTTAGTTATCTGAATAACTATTGAGCCTGGCTGAAGGTTGAGTAGTCAGGGATAGGATGCATGTGGACCAATGTTTGGGCCAAATACTCTCACCGATCGCTCTTCCTTTCAGCAGTTGCCTGTTGAGGAACCAGTCTACTACAAGTGTTGTTTGCCTGAAACCACTTCGTGTACCACAGCGAAGGGTAAAATAACTTACTTACCACGCCTGACTGAACCACACCATGTGAAAGGGTGAATCATCATGACTGAATGTTATCCAGTGATTCCAGTGCCCTGAAATTGCACATGTGGGACGTGATGGTTTGTGTCGTTTTTCTGACTTAGAAGATGCTCTATTTCAGCAATGAGATGTTCAGTAACCGGAGCAATCATGCTCAATGATAAGAGACACTAGACTGTTTGGGAGTGATGTGGCTAGATTAACCCAGTGAGGTGTATCAAGTAGGGGTACTCTCAGCTCTGGGAGCTCATCCAGTCCAAGTCTATTGTGGTTCCGCATAAACGTCGGAAATTTAAAGCAAGATTGACATAAAAACTTGTGCGGTTCCTACGGCAGCTTTAGTGGCAGGTCATGATGAGACCTACACCAGCTTACGTATAGAAACTATTTCAAGTGTTATCAGGTATAGCGGACAACTAATTATTGTCCTAACTGAACAGTGTTGCCATCGTATGAAATACGTGCATGATCCAAATGGTGTACTTATAGAGTCTAGAAACTGATCTGTTTTTCTCGTAGGACTCTAGTGAAGTATCATCAGAACCATCTGATTACCCAACCAGGGGTATGTATGTATTACTACATAGGGACCATTAGATTGGTCATTGGCTCATTACCCGACCAGGGGTACTTGTTACGACTTAAGGACCATTAGATTGGTCATTGGCTACCGACATTTAATACAGTCAAGAGTAACTGGGGTCACCTCAAGGAGGAGGGTCTCCCAGCCAGGCTGTCTACCGAGAACTGTTTATTAACTTTAGCAGTGACTCATTAGGAAGTGATGAAGTTGCAGTTCGTCCAGTTGAGTGAGGTCCAGGAGTAACACTCTTGTTGTTGATCCAAGCTCTGGGGACGAAGTGGTCTCCAAGGTTCTAGTCATCTCACTGGAAGGAAGCCGGGTGAGTGGCGGACCGACTGGACGGGACATCTGCATCCAATCTACTTCTCAGCCTTATGATGAAGGAACCATATCTCTGATTCTGTCTCTACCCTATCCTCTACTTGTGTAAATAGATTATTCTATCAGGGTGTTCATTTCAGTTCTATATTCTCAAGGGTAGAATAAACTTTGTGTATGTTGACTTACTCTTTGTACAATTATTGAGTGTGGTCTCGGACGATGCCTCAGTGTTCATTGTTCCAAGGGAGTAGGTAGTTAGTGGGGGTCTAGAATCTGGAGGGGCTTGTAGACATAATTAACTAATACGAGTTCAACCGCAGAGGAAACAGTGTATCTACCTGTCCAACCCCTGGGGTTAGAATACACGGGAGTGCTAGAGACACCTCGGGTGTGGTTAACTCTCACTACCCTAGGCGATCTTGTCACAATCACATTCTATGTCTTCCAATTTCTCCAGGACTGCAATAAATGCAGATTTACACAAATCAGGAGGCATACCTCCAGGACTGCATTAAATATAGATTTACACAAGTCAGGCATATCTCTATTACTTTAGTTTAAGTTGTGTGATTTCTGCAGTATGTACCCTACGAGATGCGACAAAATATGTCAGGCAATAAATCATGCAATCTATTGTTTGTGTCTTTGTTATTCAAATTCACTACAAGAAAACATGGTTATTTTTGTTGTTTCTTCTTGTTTCAATTAGTTTTATGATGTCTTTAGCTTTGCAGCCTGAGTTCTTCAATATTTACCCCTGGTCATTAACATCTTGAAATACATTATAGAATGTCTAGATCAAACAATTCATCAAATTTGTTCTTTATTTTTCTGTTGAATTTGTTTCATATGTTGGCCAATGTGTTTTCAGTGTCCGAGACATGATACTGACAGCGGATTCGACCATGCCACAACTCGAAATGAAACCAGAAGTAATATACCATGCCACCCCGGAACGATCTATTGTGTCCCCAAAAAGGAATCTGTAAAGACCATTGATGCTTTCGACATCATTCATTCATTAAAATATTACGTGACAATAACAGACGCCATCTTAGGTTCTGCAGAAAAATTTAGTCTAATATTCCGCGCATAGCGATTGGTTGACTTGTCAGGTCTTAGTCAGATATGACTGAGCTACCGTATAACAGTAGACGGTACTACCTGGTTTCTGTCAGCGCTGAACGTTGGGCGGCGCTTACCAAACCCGACACCCCACATTGTGCCAACGGCTTCGGGCGGAAGAGCGCAATTTTGAGGGTACAAGCCTTACCCTGGTGTGAGGAAATGCAAGCTAAAGACAAAATGTCATGGCAGGGCAGACCAGGCCCTAAGCCTTGGTTGGCGACTGGTCTAGGATCGAAGCTCCGACAGGCGGACAGTTAGAGCATTGCTTTGCTGATCCGGCAGCTTCTGCAGCTTGTCTTGTTCCAGATGTAGGGGTGTTACCTTTCCTCTGGAGTAAACTAGGCAGGCCAAGAGAGGGATCATGCTGCATGGGCAACACATGATCTCTATATTTTAGCCCAGGCTTTGTGCTATGGAGAGGCAATAACTCCATCCCTGGTCTTAACTGGTCTCGGAATCAAAGCGAGAGGCAACTGTTACGGGTTATAAGTCCTTGTCAGTTGGCGTAGACATGGGGCGCCACGCGTTGCCTCTGACGGTGGGAGACACTTATAGGTGTCACTGATCAGCTACCGCCCGCCTCAAGCTGGGCATCCCCCAGCCAATTGGGTGCTGATCCGCCACAGCCTGCCTGCTTCAATGGGTGCTTGGGGCTAGGACAAAATCTGAATCGCAGGCTGTAAAACCAATGCACCAGTTACAAACAAAAATAAAAATAGAAACCTCAAGCTACGGCTTGCAACCTGGAACGTGAGAACCATGTGTCCAGGATTTTCCACTGACTTGACCAATATTGACGTTGTGAGAAAAACGGCTGTGATTGATGCCGAACTCAATCGTCTAAACATTGATATTGCTGGCCTGCAGGAGACTCGCCTCGCTGAGGAAGGGTCACTCAGGGAAAACAACTACACCTTTTTCTGGAAGGGTAGAGGGCAGGCAGAAAAAAGGCAACACGGTGTGGGCTTTGCAGTGAAGAATTTGCTACTGGGAATGATTGAAATTCCAGCAGGAGGAAATGAAAGACTGTTATCCCTGCGCTTGGCAACCTCTTGTGGGTTTGCCACCATTATTACTGCATATGCACCGACACTCGTTTCCTCTGATGATGTGAAGGATTCGTTCTATGAGGAGTTAGACTCCGTGATCAAGGCAGTTCCAAAATCTGACTACATTTATATGCTCGGTGATTTCAATGCTCGTGTGGGCAAGGACTCGAGTTCATGGCCAGTGTGCCTTGGAAAATACAACATCGGTCGCATGAATGAAAATGGGCAAAGGCTGCTGGAGCATTGCACCAGTAATGACCTATGTATTACAAACTCTTTTTTTAAAACAAAAGAGTTGCATAAGGTCACATGGAAACATCCAAGATCTGGCCATTGGCACCAGCTGGACTTCATCATCACACGGAGACAACATCTGAACCATATATCATTGACTCGTAGTTACCACAGTGCTGACTGTGATACAGATCATTCTTTGGTTGTTGCAAGGGTTAGACTGAGACCAAAGAGAATCTACACAGCTAAACACAAATCTAGCCTCAGGATTAATATTATTAACACTCATGATCCTGAAAAGTGCTTTCAGTTTCAACAGCAACTTGAAGACGCTTTCAGTGATACACCAGAAAATTGTACAGTAAATGAAAAGTGGGGTCAAATTAAGGAAACTCTTTATAAAACTGCCGTACGGGTTTACGGCACTGTGGATCATAAGAGGCAGGACTGGTTTGCGGCCAACAGCGAGACTCTGCAGCCCTTGATTGATAAGAAGAAGAAAGCTCTCTTAAGAAACAAGGAAAGACCAACGCGTAACACTCTGAGTGAGCTTAGGCAAGCTAGGAAGGATGTGCAAAAGGCTGCCAGGCAGTGTGCAAATGATTATTGGATCAAGTTATGAGAGTCCATTCAAATCGCAAGTGATAAGGGAGACATAAGAAGCATGTATGAAGGAATAAAGAAAGCCTGTGGTCCAGTGATCAAAAGAAGTGCACCATTGAAAACCTTGACTGGAGAAATCATCACTGATAAGAAACAGCAGATGGACAGATGGGTAGACCACTATTTGGAGCTTTACTCAAGTGAGACCAAACTAGCGGATGATGCCCTCAACGCCATAGAGGCTCTACCAACTCTTGACCACCTGGACACACTTCCCACCATAACAGAAGTTAAGTGTGCTATAAATGAACTTGCATCTGGCAAGGCTCCAGGTGAGGATGGGATTCCAATAGAGGTTATCAGGAGTGGGCAAGACACACTCACTATACAGATCCACCAGCTAATAGAGCTATGGTGGCGTGAAGGACAAGTCCCACAGGATTTCAAAGATTCAAGCATCATAACACTGTACAAGAACAAGGGCAATCGGAGCGACTGCAACAACTATAGGGGTATCTCACTTCTGTGTATTGTTGGAAAAGTATTTGCCAGAATTGTTCTGCGCAGACTTCAAGTCCTAGGAGATCAAGTCTACCCCGAATCACAGTGTGGCTTTCGACAGAACCGGTCTACCACTGATATGATAGTCTCATTGCGACAAATGTAAGAAAAATGCCGTAACAGAATCAACCACTGTTTATTGCCTTCATCGACCTCACAAAGGCATTTGATTTGGTCAGTCGTGAGGGTCTGTTCAGTGCACTAAAGAAGATTGGCTGCCCACCAACTCTTCTGTCCATTGTGGAATCGTTCCATACAGGCATGAAGGGTATAATCAAGTTTGATGGTGCAACTTCTGAAGAATTTGAAATCAAGAGTGGAGTTAAGCAAGGTTGTGTACTAGCTCCCACCCTCTTTGGAATATACTTTTCACTTCTACTGAAATATGCATTTCGTGATCAGGATGGTGGTATATACATTCACTCACGCTCAGATGGCGGCCTCTACAATGCTCAGAGATTGAAGGCTAAGACCAAAATTAGGAGGGTACTGATCAGAGAGTTGCTTTTTGCAGATGATGCTGCAGTTACGACCCACTCTGAGGAAGAATTGCAATGTCTACTATCTGCATTCTCCAATGCTTGTTCTGAATTTGGTTTAACAATTAGCAAAAAGAAGACACAGATTATGTCACAAGGTGCACATGGAGTACCATCAATCTTTATTGACGACGCCGAACTAGAGATAGTAGACCATTTTACATATCTAGGATCAGTGGTAAATAGCAAATTATCCCTAGATCAGGAAATCAACATCCGGATTGGTAAGGCAGCAACAACAATGAACAGGTTAAGAAAGAGAGTCTGGGAGAACAGGAAGCTTACTGCCAAAACAAAAGTCCTTGTCTATCAAGCCTGTGTCCTTAGTACTCTTCTCTATGGCAGTGAAACCTGGACAACTTACTCACACCAAGAGAACAACTTAAACAGCTTTCATATGCGGTGTCTGCGAAGAATTCTTGGTATTAAGTGGCAAGACAAAATCACAAATACTGAAGTATTGGAAAGATCAGGTTGTGTGACAGTTTATTCCATGCTCAGTCTTCGTAGACTTAGATGGATAGGACATCTTAGGAGGATGGATGATGGTAGAATACCAAAGGATATCTTTTTTGGTGAATTACAGATGGGTAAGAGATCTCAGGGTCGGCCTCTACTACGATACAAAGATGTGTGGAAGCGGGGCATGATTGATACAGGCATTGATAATGCACATTGGGAGCAAGTCGCCGCTGAACGTGTTGCATGGAGGGCAAATATCAGAAATGGAATAAAGACAAAGGAGAAAATTATTGCAGAAAAGTCACACACCAAGCGTTTGAGACGTAAGATGGTGCATGATGGTGGAAATGACCACGTGTTCACATGCACCCACTGTGAACGGACATTTACAGCGCAAATTGGCCTTATCAGTCACACTCGCTACCGCCATAGTTAAAAGTTATTATGCCTTTTTAAAGCACAAACTATCGTCTGTCAAGACGGCAAGGTGCCAATGAGCGATTGGTTGAAATTATCATGGATTTTAAATAAATACCTTTGGTGAACGAAAGAAGAAGAAGAAGAAATATATACCTTTATTTGAGACACGGAAAATAATTTTATTTTCTAGAGCTTGTATAAATTAATCTGTATCTATTTTTAGATGGATTTTCGATTTCTGCACCCACTTTGACATATATTTGGGGAATTTCATCGCGAACCGTCTTCCACCTGTGGTACAAAAAAAAAAAATGTTTCTGCGGGGATGTGTCAACTTTGTGAATGGAAAGCCAAGATGGCGGCCGACGCGAATTATCGACCAGAGAGGCTCAAAACGTGCAATTTGAACTACTAAAGTTATAGAGAATACAAGTTTAAAGATTATTAATAATATATTTGTAAACTTGTACTAATTTTATATCATTTAACATGACGGAACATATATTTGAGGTCAGTTTTCATATCAGTCTATGACCCGTTTGAGACAACCTTGCAAGGACTGGTAGCGTGGAGGTAATAGCCACACTGAAGAGTTCCAAAGTCAAAGCAATTATATAAATTAAATATTTTATCCCGGGACACCTTCACAAAAATGTGAATATCCACTTAGAATTGACATGCAGGCATAATTGAGGTGTCATTAGATTTGTTTTTTTTAAGGCCAATCGATCTGTGGTGGTCTAATTAGTAAATACTCAATTTTAAAATCATGATCGTACATGCCAGTTTTCTTCCATGTTCATATCTTGTAGCATGTCTGTATTGTTCTTTTTTCAAAATGTAACCCCATAGTTAGTTTATCTTATTAGATGCCACCAATATTTATTCCCCCCCCCCCCCCCCCCCGCCCAACGTTGTCTTACTTGTCCCACAACTACACTGACCATAAATAGTGTGAACACGTCTCCTAGTTTCAGCGTCAAAGTAATAAATTAGTAAAAGTAAAACTTCAAAAGTGTGGATACAAACCCAGTTCCGTAGTGTGGTATGGGAATATCTGCTGAACAATATCATATCAGATCACAGCCACTGACTTACTTACACTCACTGTGCCTAACTTGGTAATTTATTGTGTAATTTAACACCAGAAACTGAAGTTTAAAGAGAAAAACCCATTTGGGTTGCCTACAATCCCACGTTATTGCTATTTTACGATTATTTATCAAAGATACACTGCGTTTTAACTTAACATGCACAACTAATCGTTGACCACTTTTATTTGCTTCATTTTGAAATTCCGGGAACCGGTTGCCAATTACAAATGTCACCCTGAGCTAAAACTGCTATGAAAGTAGCTAAAATTCGGCTGTATGTTCATTGATTATGTGGTTGTTTCGGGAATTGAAATTTAAATATTGAGC
This sequence comes from Cepaea hortensis, assembly GCA_963921405.1. Taxonomy (NCBI): domain Eukaryota; kingdom Metazoa; phylum Mollusca; class Gastropoda; order Stylommatophora; family Helicidae; genus Cepaea; species Cepaea hortensis. The sequence goes on from OY992895.1 coordinate 3,169,350, forward strand.
ACAACCCATTACTGGCAACGCCGATTGCATTCTGGTATGAACCTAAGGCCTATCCACGTCAATATGGAAGCACTATACTCGAGTTTCGCCCTCATTTGAGCTCATCAGTAGTGCATATCCCTGACCGGATCCGGAAACAGTCCCGGATCACGCGTGTGAAGCGGGCGTGTAACCACGCGTCACACACTGGACACACCAAATTATCACAACAGAACATCACAACGCTACCCATCGCAGGCTATGCTCAAGATTGCCCAATCGCCGCGACCGATGTCCGTCAATCGATGGGACCCGAACGATCTTTAAACGGTGTGGTGTACGGTGTCTTTAAACGTTGTGGTGTACAGTGTCTTTAAACGTTGTGGTGTAAGGTGTCTTTAAACGGTGTGGTGTACAGTGTCTTTAAACGGTGTGGTGTACGGCGTCTTTAAACGGTGTGGTGTAAGGTGTCTTTAAACGGTGTGGTGTAGGCCTACAGTGTCTTTAAACGGTGTGGTGTAAGGTGTCTTTAAACGGTGTGGTGTAAGGTGTCTTTAAATGGTGTGGTGTACAGTGTCTTTAAACGGTGTGGTGTACGGTGTCTTTAAACGTTGTGGTGTACGGTGTCTTTAAACGTTGTGGTGTACGGTGTCTTTAAACGTTGTGGTGAAAGGTGTCTTTAAACGGTGTGGTGTACAGTGTCTTTAAACGTTGTGGTGTACGGTGTCTTTAAACGTTGTGGTGTACGGTGTCTTTAAACGGTGTGGTGTACGGTGTCTTTAAACGGTGTGGTGTACGGTGTCTTTAACCGTTGTGGTGTACGGTGTCTTTAAACATTGTGGTGTAAGGTATCTTTAAACGGTGTGGTTTCGGTGTCTTTAAACGGTGTAGTGTAAGATGTCTTTAAACGGTGTGGTGTACAGTGTCTTTAAATGGTGTGGTGTACGGTGTCTTTAAATGGTGTGGTTGCGGTGTCTTTAAACGGTGTGGTTTCGGTGTCTTTAAACGGTGTGGTGTAAGATGTCTTTAAACGTTGTGGTGTACGGTGTCTTTAAACAGTGTGGTGTACAGTGTCTTTAAATGGTGTGGTGTACGGTGTCTTTAAACGTTGTGGTGTACGGTGTCTTTAAACGTTGTGGTGAAGGTGTCTTTAAATGGTGTGGTGTACGGTGTCTTTAAACGGTGTGGTTGCGGTGTCTTTAAACGGTGTGGTTTCGGTGTCTTTAAACGGTGTGGTGTAAGATGTCTTTAAACGGTGTGGTGTACAGTGTCTTTAAACGGTGTGGTGTACAGTGTCTTTAAATGGTGTGGTGTACGGTGTCTTTAAACGGTGTGGTGTACAGTGTCTTTAAACGGTGTGGTGTACAGGGTCTTTAAACGGTGTGGTGTACGGTGTCTTTAAACGGTGTGGTGTTCAGTGTCTTTAAACGGTGTGGTGTACAGTGTCTTTAAACGGTGTGGTGTGCGATGTCTTTAAACGGTGTGGTGTACGGTGTCTTTAAACGGTGTGGTGTACGATGTCTTTAAACGGTGTGGTGTATGGTGTCTTTAAACGGTGTGGTGTACAGTGTCTTTTTTAACGGTGTGGCGTACAGTGTCTTTAAACGGTGTGGGTACAGTGTCTTTAAACAGTGTGGTGTACAGTGTCTTTAAACGGTGTGGTGTGCGATGTCTTTAAACGGTGTGGTGTACGGTGTCTTTAAACGGTGTGGTGTACAGTGTCTGTTTTAACGGTATGGTGTACAGTGTCTTTAAACGGTGTGGTGTACGATGTCTTTAAACGGTGTGGTGTACAGTGTCTTTAAACGGTGTGGTGTACAGTGTCTTTAAACGGTGTGGTGTACGGTGTCTTTAAATGGTGTGGTGTACAGTGTCTTTAAACGGTGTGATGTACAGTGTCATTTTTAACGGTGTGGTGTAAAGTGTCTTTAAACGGTGTGGTGTACGATGTCTTTAAACGGTGTGGTGTACGGTGTCTTTAAACGGTGTGATGTACAGTGTCTTTTTTAACGGTGTGGTGTACAGTGTCTTTAAATGGTGTGGCGTACAGTGTCTTTAAACGGTGTGGTGTACAGTGTCTTTAAACGGTGTGGTGTGCGATGTCTTTAAACGTTGTGGTGTGCGATGTCTTTAAACGGTGTGGTGTACGGTGTCTTTAAACGTTGTGGTGTGCGATGTCTTTAAACGGTGTGGTGTACGGTGTCTTTAAACAGTGTGGTGTAAAGTGTCTTTAAACGGTGTGGTGTACGGTGTCTTTAAATGGTGTCTTTAAACGGTGTTGTGTACGGTGTCTTTAAACGGTGTGGTGTGCGATGTCTTTAAACGGTGTGGTGCACGGTGTTTTTAAACGGTGTGGTGTATGGTATCTTTAAACGGTGTGGTGCACGGTGTCTTTAAACAGTGTGGTGTGCGATGTCTGTAAACGGTGTGGTGCACGGTGTCTTTAAACGGTGTGGTGTGCGATGTCTTTAAACGGTGTGGCGTACAGTGTCTTTAAACGGTGTGGTGTACGGTGTCTTTAAACGGTGTGGTGTATGGTGTCTTTAAATGGTGTGGCGTACAGTGTCTTTAAACGGTGTGGTGTATGGTGTCTTTAAACGGTGTGGTGTACGGTGTTTTAAACGGTGTGGTGTACTGTGTCTTTAAACGGTGTGGTGTACGGTGTCTTTAAATGGTGTCTTTAAACAGTGCCTTTAAAAGGTGTCTTTAAACGGCGTGGCGTTCAGTGTCTTTAAACGGTGTGGTGTATGGTGTCTTTAAACGTGGTGGTGTATTTAAACAATATAAAATAACACAAAGTAATTCAGCTTTACATAACAGAGTTAAGACACATACAGAACGTTGCGGCGATTAGCCTTCATCAGCAAACAAACACATTCACAAACACAACATACAGTCAAGGAGATCTCCTGTGACTACATCAGAAGGTGACGACAGGACGAGAAGAACAAAAGCATGGAAAAATGGAAGTAATGAAGAGAAAATGAGAATTGAAAAGAATGTTAGTTGAAAAGAATGTTAGTTGAAGAAAATGTTTAATTGCAAAAATGTTAATAGAGAAAACGTTCATACTCACCTCACCTTTCGGATTATAAGTGACTGAGAAAATCCCCGATGTATTCTGATACCCGGTGCCGGGTGTTACGGTTCAGTGAGCACATAGAAGGAAGGGGCGGGGCAGGAGGACGTTGACTGGTCTGGCAAAGGCATCTGAGCATTCCCAGTGGATGCACTAGAATGAAGGTGGTACTAACCACACCACATTGTGTGATTATAGGGGCGAGTCTTAAAGTCTGGGTGGACTGATATGCGTGAACGCGCTTACATGCATAGACACATCTCCACAGAAAAATGCTAGTGTATGTGGGCATGTGCAAGGTATATGTAAGAAGAGAGAGAGAGAGAGAGGGAGAGAGAGAGCGAGAGAGAGAGAGAGAGAGAGAGAGAGAGAGAGAGAGAGAGAGAGAGAGAGAGAGAGCGAGAGAGAGGAAATGTGTCTGTGATATACCACATGAGGTATGCGGAGTGCGTCGGTCTACACGTACGACGTTTAACTCATACTGTACCCTATGAAATAGTCAGTCTAGTTGTTATACAACATATTCAGGGATCTACTCGCCCAGTGTTTCAGTTATTGGGGCTGTATACGATCCAACCACTGGTAATACCCGTGAAGTAGTAGGCTCAGAGAAGCAAGATGTAAGGAGAGAGAGAGAGAGAGAGAGAGAGAGAGAGAGAGAGAGAGAAGGAGAGAGAGCGAGAGAGAGAGAGAGAGAGGTTGGAAAGCTGTCTGCTACATACCGCCCGGAGAATGCGGATGGGTCGATCTAAAAATACGAGGCTTCACTCATACTGTTCCCTATGAGCTAGAGACAGTAAGGTTGAATGTTATACAACGTATTTGAGGATCAAACCACCCAGTGGTTGTGTTAAAATCAGACCACCAGCAATATAGTTGGAATAAGTAGGCACCGAGAAGCAAGATGGAAGAGAGAGAGAGAGAGAAAGAGAGAGAGAGAGAGAGAGAGTGTGTGTGCCTACGACACGCCCCTTATGTAAGTAGGGTCGGTCGGCCTACAAATATGAGGCTTCACTCATACTGTACCCTATGAAATAGAGGCAGTAATGTTGATGGATATACAACGTATTTGAGGATCAAATCGCCCAGAGGATGTGTTAAAATCAGACCACCAGCAATATAGTTGGAATATGTAGGCACCGAGAAGCAAGATGGAAGAGAGAAGCAAGATGGAAAAGAGAGAGAGAGAGAGAGAGAGAGAGAGAGAGAGAGAGAGAGAGAGAGAGAGAGAGAGAGAGAGAGAGAGAGAGGGAGAGAGAGAGAGAGAGAGATTGGAAAAGTGCCTACGACACGCCACCTTATGTATGCGGGGTCGATCGGTCTGCACATACGAGGCTTCACTCATACTGTACCCTATGAAATACAGCAGTAAGGTTGAATTTTTTATATACAACGTATATGAGGATCCACCCCCCTCCCCCCTCCCCCCAGTGGTTGTGTTATTGGGGCTGTGTACCATGTCAGGAAACATCGGAGATTTTCTCAGTCACTTATAATCCGAAAGGTGAGGTGAGTATGAACGTTTTTTCTATTAACATTTTCTTCAACTAACATTCTTTTCAACTAACATTCTTTTCAATTCTCATTTTCTCTTCATTACTTCCATTTTTCCATGCTTTTGTTCTTCTCGTCCTGTCGTCACCTTCTGATGTAGTCACAGGAGATCTCCTTGACTGTATGTTGTGTTTGTGAATGTGTTTGTTTGCTGATGAAGGCTAATCGCCGCAACGTTCTGTATGTGTCTTAACTCTGTTATGTAAAGCTGAATTACTTTGTGTTATTTTATATTGTTTACACTTTCACAGCTTTACCGCAGTTCCACCAAATGGTGTATTTAAAGGGTGTCTTTAAACAATGCTTGTAAACGGTGTCTTTAAAAGGTGTGGTGTACGGTGTCTTTACACGGTGTGGTGTACGGTGCCTTTAAACGTTGTGGTGTACGGTTTATTACTGAACACTTCCGGTCGCCAACATGGTGGTTAGCCATTGAACCTTTACGGCCTGTGGCGTGTTTTTGCTTGTGGCTACGGTTTGCAATCGCATTTCCCTCATGTTGGAAAGGTAGTACATGGTTTAGTCGCCCTGCTACTGAGTGAGTGCGTGGGCGACACTGTGGGCTGTGCAATTCGCGTGGAATGCTTTTACATCTGTCCTGTACAGTGACCTGCATGTTCGGAACAATGGCTACCGGCTGTTGCTGAGTTGACTGGTTTGCCTTTTAGGTTCACGAGTGCATTTTTCAGGAGACTCCTGGGAGTCGGCGCTGAAGCTGCGGAGTTCGTGCTTTATGCGACACTTTCGGCGGGTCGCCCTGCGGAAAAAGACCGAGCCATGTGAGAAAACCCGGGTCAATGAGGTCTTTCTGGTGACTGCCGAGTCCATCGACGATGAACTGTGGTTTTCGTAGATGACTTTTGTGTTGGCATTCTGGCGGCGGCATTATGCACAGTGTACCTATGCCGACTGTTTCATTGCCGAGACTCCTGTCTATTCCACTTTCACACTGGACAGTGAGGAGCATTGTGTGTGATATTCACTGGCACAGGAATGGAACATAATGGGGACGACCCGTTGCCGTGAAGTTGGAACCTCGACTAACTAACCAACTAACTAACTCACTCACTCACTCACTCACTCACTAACTAACCAACGCACTAACTAACGCACTAACTAACTAACTAACTAACTAACTAACTAACTAACTAACTAACTAACTAACTAACTAACTAACTAACTAACTAACTAACTAACTAGGATGTTCGTCCATCAAGAATGATGATGACCATTCATTACATCCAGGTTTGTCCATCAGGAATGATGAAGACAACAGGATGAAGAATGACTTGCGCGATGAATTTGTTTATAGTGAGGAAGAGCTGCACAACTTCATCGACCTCATTCTCTCGCCTGCATCCATCTGATTCCAGTGGCAATTAATGTCAGGGCGACTGGAGACGGACGCAGGTACAGTGGACGTTAGGCTGCCACAGGCCAGTTATCCCTGTATATATTGGCTCTCAAAAACAACTGGTAGCCTAGAGCCTCGTGCAAACGGCTCTTCCGTCAATTCCTTTAATTTTCAGTTTTAAGACAAGCGTAGCGACAAGCGAATGAGCGTATGACAACTGATAGGATCAACCAGATATCCATCGGATAGACGGACTGTCCGCCAGAACAGACCACATACACATGCGACTAGCGAGAAACTGCACACAGTAGATATTGCTCGTCTAAGTTGCGAACATATCTCCCGATTTAAGGCTGTTCCTCATCAGCTCGCAATGCAGCTGGCCACTGACAGGACAGACGTTCACGCACACGCAAGCCAAGAGTAGCATCGCTAAAGCGCGCCCTCCCGGTACAAGGTGATACATGCAAAACCACTGGACGCCTACCGACAAGCTTTCAAGCTACGCCGGCAGGACTGACCGAAAAGCGATACCAGCTTACTGACTGCAGGCCCACTACTCATCGAGAGAGAGAGAGAGAGAGAGAGAGAGAGAGAGAGAGAGAGAGAGAGAGAGAGAGAGAGAGAGAGAGAGAGAGAGAGAGTGGGCGCTTATCGAGACTTTGTCGAACGGTCGTACAAATTTGCTCTTTTGACCGCTCAAACCACGACTCTAGCTGCACGCTGCGGTTACATTCTCGAAACGCCTGCCTCGCTAACTTGCGTTGGCTGGGAAGATCCCATTTTGGTGTACCTCACACAGCCATCAGAGACAACGAACGCTAGACGCGGTACTGATATTGCGAACCAGACCAGCCCTCAGAACTAACTAACTAACTAACTAACTAACTAACTAACTAACTAACTAACTAACTAACTAACTAACTAACTAACTAATTAACTAACTAACTAACTAACTGACTGACTGACTGACTCACTGACTGACTGACTGACTGACTGACTAACTAACTGACTGACTGACTGACTGACTAACTAACTAACTAACAGACTGACTGACTGACTGACTGACTGACTGACTGACTGACTAACTGACTGACTGACTGACTGACTGACTAACTAACTAACTAACAGACTGACTGACTGACTGACTGACTGACTGACTGACTGACTAACTAACTGACTGACTGACTGACTGACTGACTAACACCCTGTATAAGCAGAATATATGATAATGCCTCCTCACAGCTCTGTGGAGAAAGAGTTACGAACTCACCCGCATTCCGCTGACGAAACGAGCTGCAGGCGATTTGGAAGCAGACTGCCTTCCTCTGGGTATTTCACTCAGTGATATGAGTGTCGGTCGTTGAGGCAGCAATAGTTCAATCTACTGAACGTAAACTTGCCAAGAAATCACAAATAGCCAAATAATTAAAAAAAAAACATGATGCAGTTGACAGCGACGTCATGTAAATGATATGTTTTTTTTTAAAGTTGCATATCCTTTACAGGACGTTGCAGTCAACACCAGCATTTTACCATCTCTGTTGATGTCTTAGCACGTTTTTATGTTCAGTAGTTTGCCATTGCTTTCTGAACGACCTGCTCCCATACCAAAACGTTAAAACCATTGCGACACAGTTTGCTGCTAAATCAGTCACTGCTGTGTTTCGAATGCGGGTTAGCGGTATTACGAATCGCGTCTGCAACGCCATCGCTACGGAGCACTGCAAATAATATGTACTTAACGTTTAATAATATCGTCGAACGGGAAAGGGAGGGGGGTGTGAATACTGAAATATCTGAAGATACTAGAAGAGGTGAACGTGGAAGAGCACTGGCTCATACACAGCGTCTTATCTCGGGCACTGAAATAGTTTAACCTTATCTAATGTCACAGAGGCTGGATGAGAACAGGGATGGGGGGGGGGGGGGTAGTTCCTGGGGGAAGAGGCAGGGATCGATCAGCACGAGGATGGACACAGGACGTTGCTGACACACTGGGACATGGGGGAACTCCAGGCGGGAGAAGTGGCAAGGGATCAAGACGCCGTGATGAGAGCCACGTTCTACCAAGGACACGCTGCACGACTAACCGTGGCTGGTTTGGCCAGTACCTCACAGGCCGCCTTCACTTCCCCACACATTTCCTGGTACTCATTGTTGGATCTGGTTGACCTGGGAGCGGAAGGTCAATTAATAAACTTACACTCTGCCCCCGTGGGGACAGAAGCCTTGACCTGTGGGCCGACAGGTGAGCGTCTAGCCACCACACTACCGCCTCTAGCCACCACGCTACCGCCTCTAGCCACTACGCTACCGCCTCTAGCCACCACACTACCACCTCTAGCCACCACACTACCACCTCTAGCCACCACACTACCTCCTCTAGCCACCACACTACCACCTCTAGCTACCACACTACCACCTCTAGCCACCACACTACCTCCTCTAGCCACCACACTACCGCCTCTAGCCACCACACTACCGCCTCTAGCCACCACACTACCACCTCTAGCCACCACACTACCTCCTCTAGCCACCACCCTACCGCCTCTAGCCACCACACTACCGCCTCTAGCCACCACACTACTGCCTCTAGCCACCACACTATCGCCTCTAGCCACCACACTACCACCTCTAGCCACCACACTACCACCTCTAGCCACCACACTACCGCCTCTAGCCACCACACTACCGCCTCTAGCCACCACACTACCGCCTCTAGCCACCACACTACCGCCTCTAGCCACCACACTACCGCCTCTAGCCACCACACTACCGCCTCTAGCCACCACACTACCGCCTCTAGCCACCACACTACCGCCTCTAGCCACCACACTACCGCCTCTAGCCACCACACTACCGCCTCTAGCCACCACACTACCGCCTCTAGCCACCACACTACCGCCTCTAGCCACCACACTACCGCCTCTAGCCACCACACTACCGCCTCTAGCCACCACACTACCGCCTCTAGCCACCACACTACCGCCTCTAGCCACCACACTACCGCCTCTAGCCACCACACTACCGCCTCTAGCCACCACACTACCGCCTCTAGCCACCACACTACCGCCTCTAGCCACCACACTACCGCCTCAAGCCACCACACTACCGCCTCTAGCCACCAAACTACCGCCTCTAGCCACCACGCTACCGCCTCTAGCCACCACGCTACTGCCTCTAGCCACCACGCTACCGCCTCTAGCCACCACGCTACCGCCTCTAGCCACCACACTACCGCCTCTAGCCACTACACTACCACCTCTAGCCACCACACTACCACCTCTAGCCACCACACTACCACCTCTAGCCACCACACTACCGCCTCTAGCCACCACACTATCTCCTCTAGCCACCACACTACCGCCTCTAGCCACCACACTACCGCCTCTAGCCACCACACTACCGCCTCTTGCCACCACACTACCGCCTCTAGCCACCACACTACCGCCTCTAGCCACCACACTACCGCCTCTAGCCACCACACTACCGCCTCTAGCCACCACACTACCGCCTCTAGACACCACACTACCGACTCTAGCCACCACACAACCACCTCTACACACCACACTACCACCTCTAGCCACCACACTACCACCTCTACACACCACACTACCGCCTCTAGCAACCACACTACCGCCTCTAGCCACCACACTACCACATCTACACACCACACTACCGCCTCTAGCCACCACACTACCACCTCTACACACCACACTACCGCCTCTAGCCACCACACTACCACCTCTACACACCACACTACCACCTCTAGCTACCACACTACCACCTTTACACACCACACTACCGCCTCTAGCCACCACACTACCGCCTCTAGCCACCACACTACCACCTCTACACACCACACTACCACCTCTAGCCACCACGCTACCACCTCTAGCCACTACGCTACCGCCTCTAGCCACCACACTACCGCCTCTAGCCACCACAATACCGCCTCTAGCCACCACACTATCATCTCTAGCCACTACGCTACCGCCTCTAGCCACTACACTACCGCCTCTAGCCACTACGCTACTGCCTCTAGCCACTACGCTACCGCTCTAGCCACCACACTACTGCTTCTAGCCACCACGCTACCACCTCTAGCCACCACACTACTGCCTATAGCCACCACGCTACCGCCTCTAGCCACAACGCTACCACCTCTAGCCACCACGCTACCGCCTCTAGCCACCACGCTACCACCTCTAGCCACCACACTACTGCCTCTAGCCACCACGCTACCGCCTCTAGCCACCACACTACTGCCTCTAGCCACCACACTACTGCCTCTAGCCACCACGCTACCGCCTCTAGCCACCACACTACTGCCTCTAGCCACCACGCTACCACATCTAGCCACCACGCTACCGCCTCTAGCCACCACGCTACCGCCTCTAGCCCCCACGCTACCGCCTCTAGCCACAAGCTACCACCTCTAGCCACCACACTACTGCCTCTAGCCACCACGCTACCGCCTCTAGCCACCACGCTACTGTCTCTAGCCACCACACTACTGCCTCTAGCCACCACGCTACCGCCTCTAGCCACCACGCTACTGCCTCTAGCAACCACGCTACCACCTCTAGCCACCACGCTACTGCCTCTAGCCACCACACTACTGCCTCTAGCCACACGCTACCACCTCTAGCCACCATACTACTGCCTCTAGCCACCACGCTACCACCTCTAGCCACCACGCTACTGCCTCCAACCACTACACTACTGCCTCTAGCCACCACACTACTGCCTCTAGCCACCACGCTACCACCTCTAGCCACCACACTACTGCCTCTAGCCACCACACTACTGCCTCTAGCCACCACGCTACCGCTTCTAGCCACCACACTACTGCCTCTAGCCACCACGCTACCACCTCTAGCCACCACGCTACCGCCTCTAGCCACCACGCTACCGCCTTTAGCCACCACGCTACCGCCTCTAGCCGACACGCTACCACCTCTAGCCACCACACTACTGCCTCTAGCCACCACGCTACCGCCTCTAGCCACCACGCTACTGCCTCTAGCCACCACACTACTGCCTCTAGCCACCACGCTACCGCCTCTAGCCACCACGCTACTGCCTCTAGCCACCACGCTACCACCTCTAGCCACCACACTACTGCCTCTAGCCACCACGCTACCGCCTCTAGCCACCACGCTACCACCTCTAGCCACCACACTACTGCCTCTAGCCACCACACTACTGCCTCTAGCCACCACGCTACCACCTCTAGCCACCACACTACTGCCTCTAGCCACCACGCTACCACCTCTAGCCACCACACTACTGTCTCTAGCCACCACGCTACCGCCTCTAGCCACCACGCTACCGCCTCTATCCACCACCCTACCGCCTCTAGCCACCACACTACCGCCTCTACACACCACACTACAGCCTCTATCCACCACCCTACCGCCTCTAGCCACCACACTACCGCCTCTATCCACCACCCTACCGCCTCTAGCCACCACACTACCGCCTCTATCCACCACCCTACCGCCTCTAGCCACCACACTACCGCCTCTAGCCACCACACTACCGCCTCTACACACCACACTACCGCCTCTACACACCACACTACCGCCTTTATCCACCACCCTACCGCCTCTAGCCACCACACTACCGCCTCTAGCCACCACACTACCGCCTCTACACACCACACTACCGCCTCTATCCACCACCCTACCGCCTCTAGCCACCACACTACCGCCTCTACACACCACACTACAGCCTCTATCCACCACCTTACCGCCTCTAGCCACCACACTACCGCCTCTATCCACCACCCTACCGCCTCTAGCCACCACACTACCGCCTCTATCCACCACCCAACCGCCTCTAGCCACCACACTACCGCCTCTAGCCACCACACTACCGCCTCTATCCACCACCCTACCGCCTCTAGCCACCACACTACCACCTCTAGCCACCACGCTACCGTCTCTAGCCACTACGCTACTGCCTCTAGCCACTACGCTACCGCTCTAGCCACCACACTACTGCTTCTAGCCACCACGCTACCACCTCTAGCCACCACACTACTGCCTATAGCCACCACGCTACCGCCTCTAGCCACCACGCTACCACCTCTAGCCACCACGCTACCGCCTCTAGCCACCACGCTACCACCTCTAGCCACCACACTACTGCCTCTAGCCACCACGCTACCGCCTCAAGCCACCACACTACTGCCTCTAGCCACCACGCTACCGCCTCTAGCCACCACGCTACTGTCTCTAGCCACCACACTACTGCCTCTAGCCACCACGCTACCGCCTCTAGCCACCACGCTACTGCCTCTAGCAACCACGCTACCACCTCTAGCCACCACGCTACTGCCTCTAGCCACCACACTACTGCCTCTAGCCACACGCTACCACCTCTAGCCACCATACTACTGCCTCTAGCCACCACGCTACCACCTCTAGCCACCACGCTACTGCCTCTAACCATTACACTACTGCCTCTAGCCACCACACTACTGCCTCTAGCCACCACGCTACCACCTCTAGCCACCACACTACTGCCTCTAGCCACCACACTACTGCCTCTAGCCACCACGCTACCGCCTCTAGCCACCACACTACTGCCTCTAGCCACCACGCTACCACCTCTAGCCACCACGCTACCGCCACTAGCCACCACGCTACCGCCTTTAGCCACCACGCTACCGCCTCTAGCCGACACGCTACCACCTCTAGCCACCACACTACTGCCTCTAGCCACCACGCTACCGCCTCTAGCCACCAAGCTACTGCCTCTAGCCACCACACTACTGCCTCTAGCCACCACGCTACCGCCTCTAGCCACCACGCTACTGCCTCTAGCCACCACGCTACCACCTCTAGCCACCACACTACTGCCTCTAGCCACCACGCTACCGCCTCTAGCCACCACGCTACCACCTCTAGCCACCACACTACTGCCTCTAGCCACCACACTACTGCCACTAGCCACCACGCTACCACCTCTAGCCACCACACTACTGCCTCTAGCCACCACGCTACCACCTCTAGCCACAAACTACTGTCTCTAGCCACCACGCTACCGCCTCTAGCCACCACGCTACCGCCTCTATCCACCACCCTACCGCCTCTAGCCACCACACTACCGCCTCTACACACCACACTACAGCCTCTATCCACCACCCTACCGCCTCTAGCCACCACACTACCGCCTCTATCCACCACCCTACCGCCTCTAGCCACCACACTACCGCCTCTATCCACCACCCTACCGCCTCTAGCCACCACACTACCGCCTCTAGCCACCACACTACCGCCTCTACACACCACACTACCGCCTCTACACACCACACTACCGCCTTTATCCACCACCCTACCGCCTCTAGCCACCACACTACCGCCTCTAGCCACCACACTACCGCCTCTACACACCACACTACCGCCTCTATCCACCACCCTACCGCCTCTAGCCACCACACTACCGCCTCTACACACCACACTACAGCCTCTATCCACCACCTTACTGCCTCTAGCCACCACACTACCGCCTCTATCCACCACCCTACCGCCTCTAGCCACCACACTACCGCCTCTATCCACCACCCAACCGCCTCTAGCCACCACACTACCGCCTCTAGCCACCACACTACCGCCTCTACACACCACACTACCGCCTCTACACACCACACTACCGCCTCTACACACCACCCTACCGCCTCTAGCCACCACACTACCGCCTCTAGCCACCACACTACCGCCTCTACACACCACACTACCGCCTCTATCCACCACCCTACCGCCTCTAGCCACCAACCTACCATCTATAGCCACCACACTACCACCTCTAGCCACCACACTACCGCCTCTAGCCACCACACTACCGCCTCTACACACCACACTACCGCCTCTATCCACCACCCTACCGCCTCTAGCCACCACACTACCGCCTCTACACATCACACTACCGCCTCTATCCACCACCCTACCGCCTCTAGCTACCAACCTACCATCTATAGCCACCACACTACCACCTCTAGCCACCACCCCGCGTTGCGGAAGGAGACCGAGCCATATGGGATAAAACCCGGTGCAATGAAGTCGACCCTGACTTTATTTTGGTGTCACCATTTTCTTTGATATCACCATTGTTACTGTTTACTTAATGTTCAAAATGATCATTTCTTTGCACTCTATGTTACTACAATGTCAAACAATTGTTGTAGGTCTGTTGCATTTGTTTTTAAAGTTTCATATCCCTTACAGGACGTTAGTATTCCTGATTTTCGTTGTTGTTATCTCTCTCATTATTATTTCGCTATAGAGGGAGAAGAGATCCGGTGACAAGACACACCCTTGTCGCACTGCTAGCTTCATCCTAGGCACAATACCATATGTAATTGTCTGCTTCGTGTTGAAATTCCGGGAAAGGATTGCCAATTACAAATGTCGTTCTGAGCTAAAACTGCTATGAAAATAGCTAACATTCAGCTGAAGATTCATTGTGAAAGTGAAATCAATCGTGCAGACTGGAGAAATGGCTACGATACTAAAAGCACAGTATTATATGATAATCCCTGCCGACAGCGCTGTAGCGAAGGGTTCACGAACTCAAGTCGTAATCCCGCATTCCGCGGACGAAACGCAGCTGCGGGAGTTCAGAAAGCAGACTGCCTTCCGTTGGGTATTTCACTGATATGAGGTTTGGTCGTTCAGAAAGCAATAGTTCAACCTAATGAACGTAAACTTGCCAAGAAATCACAAACAGCCAAAAATGCTGGGGTTTACTGCTACTTCTCCCATTGGGATCGAATCCATGAACAGCGGGCCGCTTAGTCACCATACTACCACCTCTAACCACCACGCTAAGCATCTAGCCACCACCCTACCGCATCTAGCTACCACGCTACCGCCTCTAGCCACCACGCTACCGCCTCTAGCTACCATGCTACCGCCTTTAATCACCACGCTACCGCCTCTAGCCACAACAATACCGCCTTCAGCCACAACACAACAGCCTGCAGCCATCACCCTACCGCCTCTAGCCGCCATATTACTGCCTCTAGCCACAAGCTAAGCATCTAGCCACCACACTACCGCCTCTAGACACCACACTACCTCCTCTAGCCACCACACTACCTCCTCTAGCCACCACACTACCTCCTCTAGCCACCACACTAAGTATCTAGCCACCACACTACCTCCTCTAGCCACCACACAACCGCCTCTAGCCACCACACTACCGCCTCTAGCCACCACACTACCGCCTCTAGCCACCACACTACTGCCTCTAGCCAGCACGCTACCGCCTCTAGCCACCACCCTACCGCCTCTAGCCACCACACTACCGCCTCTAGCCACCACACTACCGCCTCTAGCCACCACACTACTGCCTCTAGCCACCACACTAAACATCTAGCCACCACGCTACCGCATCTAGCCACCACACTACTGCTATAGCCACCACGCTACCGCCTCTAGCTATCACGCTACCGCCTCTAATCACCACGCTACCGCCTATAGCCACCACGCTAAGCATCTAGCCACCACGCTAAGCATCTAGCCACCACACTACAGCCTCTAGCCGCCACACTACTGCCTATAGACACCACACTAAGCATCTAGCCACAACCCTACCGCCTCTAGCCACCGCCCTACCGCCTCTAACCACCACAATACCACCTATAGCCACCACACTACCGCCTCTAGCCACCACACTACCGCCTCTAGCCATCACACTACCTCCTCTAGCCATCACACTACCGCCTCTAGCCATCACACTACCTCCTCTAGCCATCACACTACCGCCTCTAGCCACCACACTACCGCCTCTAGCCATCACACTACCTCCTCTAGCCATCACACTACCTCCTCTAGCCATCACACTACCTCCTCTAGCCATCACACTACCGCCTCTAGCCACCACACTACCGCCTCTAGCCATCACACTACCTCCTCTAGCCATCACACTACCTCCTCTAGCCACCACGCTACTGCCTCTAGCCACCACGCTACCACCTCTAGCCACCACACTACTGCCTCTAGCCACCACGCTACCGCCTCTAGCCACCACGCTACCACCTCTAGCCACCACACTACTGCCTCTAGCCACCACACTACTGCCTCTAGCCACCACGCTACCACCTCTAGCCACCACACTACTGCCTCTAGCCACCACGCTACCGCCTCTAGCCACCACACTACTGCCTCTAGCCACCACGCTACCACCTCTAGCCACCACGCTACCGCCTCTAGCCACCACGCTACCGCCTTTAGCCACCACGCTACCGCCTCTAGCCGACACGCTACCACCTCTAGCCACCACGCTACCACCTCTAGCCACCACACTACTGCCTCTAGCCACCACACTACTGCCTCTAGCCACCACGTTACCACCTCTAGCCACCACACTACTGCCTCTAGCCACCACGCTACCACCTCTAGCCACCACACTACTGTCTCTAGCCACCACGCTACCGCCTCTAGCCACCACGCTACCGCCTCTATCCACCACCCTACCGCCTCTAGCCACCACACTACCGCCTCTACACACCACACTACAGCCTCTATCCACCACCCTACCGCCTCTAGCCACCACACTACCGCCTCTATCCACCACTCTACCGCCTCTAGCCACCACACTACCGCCTCTATCCACCACCCTACCGCCTCTAGCCACCACACTACCGCCTCTAGCCACCACACTACCGCCTCTACACACCACACTACCGCCTCTACACACCACACTACCGCCTTTATCCACCACCCTACCGCCTCTAGCCACCACACTACCGCCTCTAGCCACCACACTACCGCCTCTACACATCACACTACCGCCTCTATCCACCACCCTACCGCCTCTAGCCACCACACTACCGCCTCTACACACCACACTACAGCCTCTATCCACCACCTTACCGCCTCTAGCCACCACACTACCGCCTCTATCCACCACCCTACCGCCTCTAGCCACCACACTACCGCCTCTATCCACCACCCAACCGCCTCTAGCCACCACACTACCGCCTCTAGCCACCACACTACCGCCTCTACACACCACACTACCGCCTCTACACACCACACTACCGCCTCTACACACCACCCTACCGCCTCTAGCCACCACACTACCGCCTCTAGCCACCACACTACCGCCTCTACACACCACACTACCGCCTCTATCCACCACCCTACCGCCTCTAGCCACCAACCTACCATCTATAGCCACCACACTACCACCTCTAGCCACCACACTACCGCCTCTAGCCACCACACTACCGCCTCTACACACCACACTACCGCCTCTATCCACCACCCTACCGCCTCTAGCCACCACACTACCGCCTCTACACATCACACTACCGCCTCTATCCACCACCCTACCGCCTCTAGCTACCAACCTACCATCTATAGCCACCACACTACCACCTCTAGCCACCACCCCGCGTTGCGGAAGGAGACCGAGCCATATGGGATAAAACCCGGTGCAATGAAGTCGACCCTGACTTTATTTTGGTGTCACCATTTTCTTTGATATCACCATTGTTACTGTTTACTTAATGTTCAAAATGATCATTTCTTTGCACTCTATGTTACTACAATGTCAAACAATTGTTGTAGGTCTGTTGCATTTGTTTTTAAAGTTTCATATCCCTTACAGGACGTTAGTATTCCTGATTTTCGTTGTTGTTATCTCTCTCATTATTATTTCGCTATAGAGGGAGAAGAGATCCGGTGACAAGACACACCCTTGTCGCACTGCTAGCTTCATCCTAGGCACAATACCATATGTAATTGTCTGCTTCGTGTTGAAATTCCGGGAAAGGATTGCCAATTACAAATGTCGTTCTGAGCTAAAACTGCTATGAAAATAGCTAACATTCAGCTGAAGATTCATTGTGAAAGTGAAATCAATCGTGCAGACTGGAGAAATGGCTACGATACTAAAAGCACAGTATTATATGATAATCCCTGCCGACAGCGCTGTAGCGAAGGGTTCACGAACTCAAGTCGTAATCCCGCATTCCGCGGACGAAACGCAGCTGCGGGAGTTCAGAAAGCAGACTGCCTTCCGTTGGGTATTTCACTGATATGAGGTTTGGTCGTTCAGAAAGCAATAGTTCAACCTAATGAACGTAAACTTGCCAAGAAATCACAAACAGCCAAAAATGCTGGGGTTTACTGCTACTTCTCCCATTGGGATCGAATCCATGAACAGCGGGCCGCTTAGTCACCATACTACCACCTCTAACCACCACGCTAAGCATCTAGCCACCACCCTACCGCATCTAGCTACCACGCTACCGCCTCTAGCCACCACGCTACCGCCTTTAATCACCACGCTACCGCCTCTAGCCACCACAATACCGCCTTCAGCCACAACACAACAGCCTGCAGCCATCACCCTACCGCCTCTAGCCGCCATATTACTGCCTCTAGCCACAAGCTAAGCATCTAGCCACCACACTACCGCCTCTAGACACCACACTACCTCCTCTAGCCACCACACTACCTCCTCTAGCCACCACACTACCTCCTCTAGCCACCACACTAAGTATCTAGCCACCACACTACCTCCTCTAGCCACCACACAACCGCCTCTAGCCACCACACTACCGCCTCTAGCCACCACACTACCGCCTCTAGCCACCACACTACTGCCTCTAGCCAGCACGCTACCGCCTCTAGCCACCACCCTACCGCCTCTAGCCACCACACTACCGCCTCTAGCCACCACACTACCGCCTCTAGCCACCACACTACTGCCTCTAGCCACCACACTAAACATCTAGCCACCACGCTACCGCATCTAGCCACCACACTACTGCTATAGCCACCACGCTACCGCCTCTAGCTATCACGCTACCGCCTCTAATCACCACGCTACCGCCTATAGCCACCACGCTAAGCATCTAGCCACCACGCTAAGCATCTAGCCACCACACTACAGCCTCTAGCCGCCACACTACTGCCTATAGACACCACACTAAGCATCTAGCCACAACCCTACCGCCTCTAGCCACCGCCCTACCGCCTCTAACCACCACAATACCACCTATAGCCACCACACTACCGCCTCTAGCCACCACACTACCGCCTCTAGCCATCACACTACCTCCTCTAGCCATCACACTACCGCCTCTAGCC
The DNA here is from genome assembly GCA_963921405.1 of Cepaea hortensis. NCBI lineage: Eukaryota > Metazoa > Mollusca > Gastropoda > Stylommatophora > Helicidae > Cepaea > Cepaea hortensis. The sequence goes on from OY992895.1 coordinate 3,188,431, forward strand.
ATCACACTACCTCCTCTAGCCATCACACTACCGCCTCTAGCCACCACACTACCGCCTCTAGCCATCACACTACCTCCTCTAGCCATCACACTACCTCCTCTAGCCATCACACTACCTCCTCTAGCCATCACACTACCGCCTCTAGCCACCACACTACCGCCTCTAGCCATCACACTACCTCCTCTAGCCATCACACTACCTCCTCTAGCCACCACACTACCTCCTCTAGCCACCACACTACCGCCTCTAGCCATCACACTACCTCCTCTAGCCATCACACTACCTCCTCTAGCCACCACACTACCTCCTCTAGCCACCACACTACCTCCTCTAGCCACCACACTACCTCCTCTAGCCACCACACTAACGCCTCTAGCCACCACACTACCTCCTCTAGCCACCACACTACCACCTCTAGCCACCACACTACCACCTCTAGCCACCACACTACCGCCTCTAGCCACCACACTACCGCCTCTAGCCACCACACTACCGCCTCTAGCCACCACACTACCGCCTCTAGACACCACACTACCACCTCTAGACACCACACTAACACCTCTAGACACCACACTACCACCTCTAGCCACCACACTACCGCCTCTAGCCACCACACTACCGCCTCTAGCCACCACACTACCGCCTCTAGCCACCACACTACCGCCTCTAGACACCACACTACCGCCTCTAGCCACCACACTACCGCCTCTAGCCACCACACTACCGCCTCTAGCCACCACACTACCACCTCTAGTCACCACACTACCGCCTCTAGCCACCACACTACCGCCTCTAGCCACCACACTACCACCTCTAGCCACCACACTACCACCTCTAGCCACCATACTACCGCCTCTAGCCACCACACTACCACCTCTAGCCACCACACTACCGCCTCTAGCCACCACACTACCACCTCTAGCCACCACACTACCACCTCTAGCCACCACACTACCGCCTCTAGCCACCACACTACCACCTCTAGCCACCACACTACCGCCTCTAGCCACCACACTACCACCTCTAGCCACCACACTACCACCTCTAGCCACCACACTACCACCTCTAGCCACCACACTACCACCTCTAGCCACCACACTACCGCCGCTAGCCACCACACTACCGCCTCTAGCCACCACACTACCGCCTCTAGCCACAATACTACCACCTCTAGCCACCACACTACCTCCTCTAGCCACCACACTACCGCCTCTAGCCACCACGCTACCGCCTCTAGCCACCACACTACCACCTCTAGCCACCACACTACCACCTCTAGCCACCACACTACCTCCTCTAGCCACCACACTACCACCTCTAGCCACCACACTACCACCTCTAGCCACCACACTACCACCTCTAGCCACCACACTACCTCCTCTAGCCACCACACTACCACCTCTAGCCATACCGCTACCACCTCTAGCCACAATACTACCACCTCTAGCCACCACACTACCTCCTCTAGCCACCACACTACCACCTCTAGCCACCACACTACCACCTCTAGCCACCACACTACCGCCTCTAGCCACCACACTACCACCTCTAGCCACCACACTACCGCCTCTAGCCACCACACTACCACCTCTAGCCACCACACTACCACCTCTAGCCACCACACTACCGCCTCTAGCCACCACACTACCGCCTCTAGCCACCACACTACCACCTCTAGCCACCACACTACCGCCTCTAGCCACCACACTACCACCTCTAGCCACCACACTACCACCTCTAGCCACCACACTACCACCTCTAGCCACCACACTACCGCCTCTAGCCACCACACTACCGCCTCTAGCCACCACACTACCACCTCTAGCCACAATACTACCACCTCTAGCCACCACACTACCTCCTCTAGCCACCACACTACCGCCTCTAGCCACCACACTACCTCCTCTAGCCACCACACTACCGCCTCTAGCCACCACACTACCGCCTCTAGCCACCACACTACCACCTCTAGCCACCACACTACCACCTCTAGCCACCACACTACCTCCTCTAGCCACCACACTACCTCCTCTAGACACCACACTACCTCCTCTAGACACCACACTACCACCTCTAGCCACCACGCTACCGCCTCTAGCCACAATACTACAACCTCTAGCCACCACACTACCGCCTCTAGCCACCACGCTACCGCCTCTAGCCACCATGCTACCGCCTCTAGCCACCACGCTACCGCCTCTAGCCACCACACTACCGCCTCTAGCCACCACACTACCACCTCTAGCCACCACGCTACCGCCTCTAGCCACCACGCTACCGCCTCTAGACACCACACTACCGCATCTAGCCACCACGCTACCGCCTCTAGCCACCACACTACCGCCTCTAGCCACATCATTTGTGCTTCTAGCCACCACACTACTGCCTCTAGCCACCACACTAAGCATCTAGACACCACACTACCGCCTCTAGCCACCACACTACCACCTCTAGCCACCACGCTACCGCCTCTAGCCACCACGCTACCGCCTCTAGCCACATCATTTGTTCTTATGTACACCACACTACTGCTTATAGCCTCTACCGCCTCTAGCAAGGCCTGTCTATTCTCCTCTGCTTCAAGTTGTCCACAGACTAATTTGACCCGTGTTTTAGCACGTGTTCTATATCTGGAATTAGTGCAACAACTGTCTTTCAGTATATCTTAAATGTTCATTGGTTATCTATTATATAAACCAGTTGAGCTCAACGCAAGTGGTTTAGATAATAGACTTGTATATGCGTACGTTTACGCATACCCACGTACGTGCATGCATGCGTGTACTTGCGTACATAATACATATGTATGGAGAGCTAGATAAGAATCTTGCTGGTGTAGATTTAGACATGCCCTCCCAACCACCTTTTACTCTCCGAATACTGCCTCCATGGCTATACCACCAATAACATCTTCATCTCTTTCTCCAACGTTTGCATTGAAATCGCCCAGTGCTGTAAGTAAAGGCACAAGTACTGCCATATACATCTTGAGAACATTAACAGAAAGAACGATTTAAAGGAACATATTTGTATTTGTGCTTTATTGGCTAAACTGCAGCATTTGATATTGTGAAACGTGAAAAAGTCATTAGCATTTTAAAACTTTTAATCATGGACATGGTAACGATTTGAGAATATTAAAAAAAAAATCCCCACCTCCCCCCCAAAAAAAAAAATGTATTGGCAACACAAAGCAACCATATGAATTGATAACCAATCGGGGACTTTTCAAACCATCATACATAGTGTTAGACAGTGTTGTGGGCTATTACCGGATCTGTTCAAATGTTACAGGAAATAATAATGAGGCCTTTACAAGGCAAACCAGAAACATCGTTTGATGAGCATAATGTAACCACCTGTGACATAATAATGCCGTGGTTTTGGTTTCTGAAAATTAAATAGTTACAAGAAATCATAGATGTAATTGCAGCAGAAAGTCAAAACATAGCACTTAGTCTGAACAGCAGAAGCACAGAAATTATGGTTATGAAAAAGAAAAAAAAAATGTTTTCTAAAATGCAAATCAGCGTGAATGGAACCAATCTGAAACAAGTCAACGTATTCAAGTATGTGGTTATATATATATATATATATATATATATATATATATATATATATATATATATATATATATATATATATATATATATTGTATCTATTTTTCACAGTCACCCTGTATTGTTATTGAATTTCTTTATCTACTTTCAGAACGTCTTTATTAAGTTTCACGTTCTTAACCATTTGCCCCCTCCCTTTAATCTTACTTTTATTTGTCCACATAGTGGTACATGATCACTATTACAGTCAGAACTAGGCATTGTCTTTACAATTAAACAATTTCTAAATCTGTTATTAATAAGTATGTAGTCAATTTGGTTGCGTATTTTCTTAGCAGGGCTTTTCCATGTGTATAGTCGTCTTTTATGGTGTTTAAACCAAGTGTTTCCAATTATCATATCATTGGCATTTGCCTATTCTATTAGTATTAGTTTCTTTCCTCTTTCATTTCTTGTACCTAAACCATAATTCCCCACTACATCCTTTCGTTCTTTTGCATTAAAATCTCCCAGTATTATTTTTATTTCTTGAGATCCAATGTGAGCCATTGTCATTTCTACTTCAACGTAAAATTATTGTATTTCTCCATCACTAGTGCTTGTTGTTGGTGCATATGCTTGTATATTATTTATATCTATTGGTTTGTCTATTGATATCTATTGATTTTGACCATAATAACTCTATCTGAAATAAACCAGTATCCATTAATTGACTTGGCCGCTTTTTCGCAAAATATTATTCCTACACTTTTTTCGTGTGTATCCCCTCCAGAATAAATTATTGTATGTTTGTCAGCTACAATTTTGCCACATCCCTTCCATCTCATCTTACTAATCCCTAGTATATTCATTTTCATGGTATTCATCTCTCTTAGAACATTGTTCAACTTTCACAGCTCATTTAATGTCCTATCATTCCATGTTCCTACTCTAAATTTATTTATTTTAGATATGATTTTGCCATCAGTAGCTGGATGAAGGTCTGGTGTCACCTGTGGCTCATGACTGTCCCTACCGGACGAGGATGTCCTAAGACAGCCATTAACGTCGTTCACTACCTCTGAATTGTGGTTTTGCCACGAAGTCTTGGGAAGATAATGTGGTGGTTTCCCCTTGGCTTCCACATCCACATGGTCGTCTTTTACCTCTACCGTTGACAGAAATTTTCCGACTGTCAGGACAAGTGATTGCCATACTCTGCTCAGCTGCAGAGTTGTTCACTTATTACGTAAATACACAATAATAATCAAGGTTAAAACAATTCATAAAACTAAAACAACAACAACAACGACTGTTATTGCAACAAAGTAAAATATTATTTATCTGTGTTCACGAGCAAAAGAAGATGTCGGATCACACAGCAGACAAATACAAACTGCAACGAGAAGATGGTGTTGTATGAAACTCTGTACAACTCCGTAAGAATCCATTCCGGATTATTGTAGACCTGGTGCTAGAGCCACAACGTTTGTGATTCAATATTCAACTAGAAAGTTCTTGTTCTGGATCTGACAGCAAATGGAATAGAGGGAGACCTAACCACACAAGGAGAAGAGAATTAGAGACAGAGCGGAATAGTGTGGGGGTGAGGGACATGGGGGAAGCTGCAGGAGAAAGTAGACCGGTTGGACAATTAATGGCCTCTTGCCAACATGACCGTCTTCATTACATTCACATTGCGGACTGCATAAAGCGGTCGCTGCCAGGCTGATCTTCCTCTTCTTCTTTTGTCATACTGCTTTTGCCGTGAAGGGTCACAAAGAGGAGGCAGATGTCATGCTCTGTGTTCGCTTGTCTTGTTGCGTCATATTTGATTCCTACAACGTCTCTTGTACCCCATCTAACCGACTCTTCCCGTGTCGTCCTCTCCCCTTGTACCCCGATGTTCTCACGTAGAACGCTCTAGCCGATGGTTGATCTTGTTCCATTCTAACTAAATGTCCGAACCATTTAATTCTGTGGTGTTCTGTAATGTCAGTACTAGGTGTTATCTCTACACTTGTTCTTATTTTCCCATTTGTCTCTCTATCTCTTTTCTTGGTTGTACAGCTGCATTTCTTATACATCTAATCTCACATGATGTGATTTTATGCCTGTGTGTTTCTAGGACTTTCAATGTTTGGCATTGGTAACACAGCGTTGGGATGAATAAAGCATCTGTCAAATTCCTGTTTGTATGCTTGTTGATATTTAGATGTTGTAGTGCAGTTTGATATTTGGTGTTGTTTGTTTTCTGTATTCTAGTTTCTATTTCTCTAGCTAGTCTTCCATCCTCTATGAACACACTGCCCGGACACGTGTGCTCTCTAACATCTTTTAATTATGCTCCATTTAAATTTACTTTATATTGCACTGGCGTTCATCGAGTTGTCATAAAGTATGTCTTTTTAATGTTAATCTTCATATCAACATTCTGACAATTGTCGAGGCAATTTAAATGAAGCAGGAGATCCGCAATCTTCTCATACAGTAAAATCTTGTCGTCTGCAAACAGCAGCTCATTTAAACTCCACAGCTGTGGATTTGCTTCTTTAGTAATTTTATACATGCTACCCTCAACACAGGCAGACCAAGAGAAATGATGCTTGATGGATTGAGACGGTGGCATGGAGGAATAGCAACAGCAGAGTTGATCCAAAACACCAAAGACCGAGATCTGTGGAGAGCCATGAATGCCGACGCCAGTCGACAGGACACTTGATGATGATGATGATGATGATGACCCTCAACACAGTAAGTAATTACTGTTCAATTGTCGTGCTAAATGGTATACATGTAACATACAACTATAATACTTTCTCATCTATTTCAACCTTTTCGGAACGGTCTTCAATGGCACACAATCAATGACATTACATCAAATGAATATTCTTAACATTAGCCCAAGTAAAACTATTATGCATCAATAAGAACACAAGAAAACAAACAGTCATTGTCAAAAAGTCAATGTTGTAAATGAGAATGAACTTCCAACTGCCAATTCCATTAATAATGTAATTGCAGAAATCGGACAGCTGAATGATTTCCCAGCGATTAGTCAATCCACGTCAAGACTTTCACATCATGACAATCATGTCTACACCCGACTCTTCTATGACAATCATGCCTACACCTGACCCTTCCATGACAATCATGACTACACCTGACTCTTCTATGTCAATCATGTCTACATCTGACTCCTCCTTGACAATCATATCTACATCTGACTCCTCCTTGACAATCATGTCTACATTTACTTTTCCATGACAATCATGTTTACACCTGACTCTTCCATGACAATAAATATTACAAGAGTGAAATTGTAAGGGAAATTATGGTCATCTTCAAGAATAAAGACATGCCACATTATAACTCTAATTAAATATGACAATTATTAAACAGATGAATCAATACAACATCTGACTCTTCTATGAAAATCATGTCTACATGTGACTCATATGACAATCATGTCTACACCTGACTCCTCCATGACAATCATGTCTACACCTGACTCCTCCATGACAATCATGTCTTCACCTACAAAATAACCACCATTTTAGTCATGAATGCACAAAGATACTACACTTCCTTCCCTTCCATGGAAGACACGGACTCCACCCCACCGTGAGTAAACCATGTAGACAGAGATTCATCATACATTTGTATATTGCTGGTAATGCAGAGAATATATTATAATTGTATTATACATTTGCAGTTAGTTTACCTAATGTAATCATACTGCTGGTAATGTAGAGAATATATATTTTAATTGTACGCACACATGTGTAGTTAGTTTATCATAAATAATCATTCAGCTACTGGTATGAAAGTTGCAGACCACCTACACATTACGAGTTCAAGATCTTCTGGTTTGTATTTGGCAACCACCAGCAACTGTAAGAACAAACTGTGGGCACGTTAGTTAGCGTGCATTTTCTGATCTCAAACAATGCCATAGTTCAGACTGTGGTTACATTACAAGATGATTTCCACACCAAGAAAAGAACTATCAGTTGTACTGCTGACAATATCAACACCGTATGAAAATACATGACCGTGCCAGGACGATACCCAGTAGAGTTGTCGATCTCCATTATATATTTTCATTACCTCAAACTCTGTTCCCATAAGTAATACAACAGGGCCCGTAGACAACATGTACTTGTCGTCGACCTTACAAAAACAACATTCCTGTTTACTCAATCATTCCCAGCCATTTCTTTCACATTTTTTCCCCATCCCAACCACTGGCAATATCATTCTTGATACAATCTGATTCCTAAGTAATTTATGTCTTCTTAAAACTAGTTCACCAACTACACATATACTCATTGCTATCCTCATACTATTTACCCAAACGTCGACGGAAGAAAACTTACAATATATATAACTATGCAACAATGTTATCTCATGTCAGCTAATTTTGGTCCCTTGGTATTAAAACTCACATCCCACTTAAAGAAAACGCAAAAGTAAAATTTTTCCAATGAAAATACCATTGACAGTGCAACCCCAACAGAAGATTAAAACATTATATTACTCGGGTATCCATGTCATAATCTGGCTGGAGTCATGACCCAGAATCCAGCAGTAGAGAATGTGTCATACTTTACATCCACGTATCCCAACCCACATTCCCTGTGCAGCCCTATCCATTCCCCAGCAGCAAATAGTTTGCAATAATTGATATACAAACATGACCAGCCTGTTATCAGATTACCTGCCCACCGATGTCAGTAGCCATACCTGGTGGGGAAACCAATGTGCTCCCTTCCTGGCAATAACTGCCTTTGTCATGTGACAGTAGTCGTTTGTCTACTCTCTATATTAATTCTCTTAATCCTTATTTCATGGACTTCTGGTTCCATGGTTCTTTCTTCTCTCACGTTCCAGTTTTTGTGTGTGTGGATTATGTCTATCTGCGCATATGCTTTATTTCCATTCCTATAATTTTAATATAGAGACATTTCCTCAATGTCCATGCAAACATACCTCTAACAATCTGTGGTTAAACGTATTTCACAGTTATGACATGTGTTCTTCATGATGATATAATGATAGGGTGACACCCCACAAGGCATAATGAAACTCTAGCCAATAATATAACCCAGTGAGACCGGTAATGATTTTAAAGTGCATCGCACTAGGGGTTGAAAGCTTGTCGTCACCCTCTTACAACTCTTCCTTGGCAGATTCGTTCAAATGGACCTCTCGTCATGGAGGCTCCCAGCATGCTCTTCACCAACATCATCACCAATATTGTCTGCTGCAACATCCCCTTTCGCCGAGTCTATCAATCTGTACAGCAACTTTATTGGACATGTTTATACACACACAACTGGAATCTTGTTAAATACAACACATAGTAAACAATGTTATTGAAAAACAATAAGAAAATATTTAACAGTAATAAAATCAAACTGTGAACTTCATGACACAACAATGAACCAATTGAAGAAACAAAAGGGTGATCGGGTCGACTTCTTCGCACCAGGTTTTATCCCTTATGCCTCGGTCTCTTTCCAAAGGGCTTTCTGCGAAAGTCAAAGCACAAAGCTTGAACTCCATAGCTCCAGCGACGACCCCCAGGAGTCTCCGAGAACACTGCACTCGTGAGCCGAACGAGTCCAGGATCGAACCTACAACCTTCGTGGCTGGAGGCTGGTGGCTTAACCACTACGTCACGGCAACCCCCTCCCCCAGTTCCACCCAACGGTTGAAGAACACACAAGTGTAGAAGCAAAATAATAACAAAATAATGTAATTTAACAAAATAATGTTATTTAACTTTTTAATATAACACTGAGCAAATGAAGAACTCCAATGTGTAAACACAACAGTAAGAAACATTCCAACTTGTGCCGCGTGACGTCACAATGTAATAATCGCTCTCAATTGCTTACAACATGGTGAAGCAAATAGAGAGAAGATATAAACGTATAAAATATGGCATCACATATACATACACATGCATACAAACATGAATGTTAATTTATTTCTCATGAAAGGTCACTATTTATAGAAAGAATTCCCACTTCAGTACCAAGAAAGAAAAAGCAGCGGCTGCAGCAGGATATAACAATACGAATTAGAAACAAATAGGTATATTAAGCTCCTGCGAGAAGAAACGTTCTAAACATCAACACGTTGCACATACCTTACAAGGAGATCCATCGAAATACAGGTGAAAATCCGAAATCAGAAGCACTCAATAAATATATAAAATGAATAATAAAATAAAATCTACACAAACGCGTACAATACGACACACAGTACCAAGAAGCAACGACAGCCACAAATCAAACGAAGGAACGTTAGCAAAGAAAATTCAGATGAGCCTAATCGTTTTCATGTGACCTGTCTTGATTACAGCTACTCACGTAGAATCTCTATACTTCTGAAAGAAACAAATATACTCTAAAAAGTGAACGAGAAAGAATATCAATTCCGCGCTTCCCAATCCAGAACCTTCAGTTACAAACATCTAATGATGAGAAGAAAATGATTAACCAGGCACACGCCTGCACAAGAAAATATGCTGCACAGATTGAGCAACAAACAAATCCGAATACATCCCACTGTATGTCTCAATATATCGCAGAAACGCAGGCTCCGTCAAACATGTTTCAGTCAAAAGTATCTAGAAATACCCATTATCACACGCATCAACTGTAAGGAAACGACCAAGCAAACTGAGTGTCAATGAGACAACTCAGACAGAAGCATTCAGTGGATCTTTAGGGCTTCCATCCGCGTTTATTGGACAAGCAATGGATCCATTCACTAGGATTTTCATCAACAATCACAGGGTACATACAGGAGAATGCAGTTAGCATCTTTGCCAACAGTCGTGGTTGACGGCAGAAACTAGACAAATGAGAGACATATCGACAGTAACCATACTTGATAGTAAAACAATATTAGACAAATGAGTGGTCTAGTAAAGCAATCATAGTTGACAGTAAAACAATATTAGACAAATGAGTGGTCTAGTAAAGCAATCATAGTTGATAGTAAAACAATATTAGACAAATGAGTGGTCTAGTAAAGCAATCATAGTTGATAGTAAAACAATATTAGACAAATGAGTGGTCTAGTAAAGCAATCATAGTTGATAGTAAAACAATATTAGACAAATGAGCGGTCTAGTAAAGCAATATTAGTTGATTGTAAAACAATATTAGACAAATGAGTGGTCTAGTAAAGCAATCATAGTTGATAGTAAACAAATACTAGGCAAATGAGTAAAGCAATCATAGTTACTAGCAAAATATTCACAGTTATGAATAAGCTGAATAATGAATAAGAATAATTTAATCAGTAACCAGTTATACTTCTGTAACCAGTTATATATCTGTAATCAGTAACACTTCTGTAACCAGTTATACTTCTGTAACCAGTTATACTCATGTAAGCAGTTATACTTCTGTAACCAGTTATACTTATATAACCAGTTATACTTCTGTAACTTGTTATACTCCTGTAACCAGTTATACTTCTGTAACCAGTTATATTTCAGTAACCATTTATACTTCTGTAACCAGTTATACTTCTGTAACCAGTTATACTTCTGTAACCAGTTATATTTCAGTAACCATTTATACTTCTGTAACTATTTATACTTCTGTAACCAGTTACACTTCTGTAAACAGTTATACTTCTGTAACCAGTTATATTTCAGTAACCATTTATACTTCTGTAACTATTTATACTTCTGTAACCAGTTATACTTCTGTAACCAGTTATACTTCTGTAACCAGTTATACTTCAGTAACCAGTTATACTTCTGTAACCAGTTATACTCCTGTAACCAGTTATACTTCTGTAACTAGTTATATTTCAGTAACCATTTATACTTCTGTAACTAGTTATACTCCAGTAACCAGTTATACTTCTGTAACCAGTTATACTTCTGTAACCAGTTATACTTCTGTAACTAGTTATACTCCAGTAACCAGTTATACTTCTGTAACCAGTTATACTTCTGTAACCAGTTATACTCCAGTAACCAGTTATACTTCTGTAACCAGTTATACTTCTGTAACCAGTTATACTCCAATAACCAGTTATACTTCTGTAACCAGTTATACTTCTGTAACCAGCATTCTTGAAGGAACAGTCAAGGGGTGGCATTTATTTTCTGCATTTAAATGTAAAACATAAATTTCAGATACACCGTGTATTAAATCTTTGAATCTGATGACTGGAGTTTTACAAAAAATTAAATCTGCAAATATCACGAGTGTGTCAGCACGAATGACAGCACCAATAAGATCATAACTGCCATACCATAGTTTGTGATCCTTCGGCTGAATAAGTCCATCTGTTACACCAGCATGACACACTTTTGTCGTTGGCGGATCAACGCATGTTGTCATATTCCATAGATAGCCTTCATTTGTTAACACAAACAGCTGGTCGTTGTGGATAAAAGTGACAAAGTTACACATCTTGCCAACAGTCATAATATCCCAGACTCTATGTGTTGTTGTATTGAAGCAATATATTGTTTTCTGAATCAGATCAGTATCATAAAAGATTATATTGTCCTGAAATATATCAATAAGCACACAATTGATTTTTTTCTTGAAGTCAATGACTCGAAACCAGTCCCAATTTTCAGCATCACATCGCTTTCTGTACACACCGTTATCTTTAAATGTGTAACAGAAGCCACCCACAATGGCAGAGCAAGATCCAACATTGTTAATGATTGTGGTACAATTTTTTGAAAATGGAAATTTATAAACAGTCATGACCCTTTCATAGTCTTGAGTAATGAAAATACAATTGTTGAATGTATACATGTTTGACACTTGCGATCCCAATAACGAATCGCTTCCTCTTACCGACAGGAAATAAAACAGCTTATTTCTCTCTAGTGAGTAGGCATAGATTATACCCCATTGTTCAAAAACAACAACACATTCATTATAGCGAGGCGTTGCTGCAAGAGCATCATTAATGGGCAAGACTTTGTTCTTGACAGATTCCTGGGCTTTACTGTGAGCCTCTAAAGCCTGCTTGACCATATCTCTGGTTTCTTTGACACCCATGATCATGTCTGTGTCTGCCAACATTTCCAGACAGTCCCTGCTGGCTTCACTGAGTTGACACAGTTTGAGCAGGCTCCCTAAAGATGCTTTCCTGGCAGCAGGTGTCTCTGTGAGAAATTGTGCAACAATCTGAAGACAAGAATCCTGACTAGATGCAGGAGGCTTCTGAAGTATGACCTCAACACTTCCTTTATGGCCATTGTTGACATCAGTAGAATTATCTGACATCCAATCACTAACAATATTTGTATCTCGGACTTCCAGAATATCACCCGCACAAGATTGTCCTACATTATTTCCGCAAGGTACATGGCTAACCCACTTTACGATGGTCTCTGGGAGATTATCTTTTGCGTCCACCTTTAGGTTTCTACTTCTAAGAATATTGTATAAAACGTTGGCTGGTAACAGCATAAAAATCTGACATTTGCTGAAGTATTCAAAGTTCTTTGCTATGAATTCATGAACCACCTTTATAATATGTTCTGACTCCAACAGAAGTGCGCTGCTGTAAATTCCAAGAACGTTCTTTCGGGTCATGTAACTGCTGACAAATTTTTCACATTTTGATACTAAAACTGGAATCTGTAATTCATGAACTGCATGCCAGAATTCTATCATATTGTTTGTATTAAGTCCATTCTCACCTTTGTAAATAGCATTAAGTACCAACTGAAAAGTTCGTGGTGATATACCTTTGATATTTACTTCTCTAACGACTACTTCATCGTTGGTCTCAGAGTGTAGCAAAGCACGAAAGAATTTAGAACAGGCGTACAGAATGAACCGATTGCAATTAAACTGATAGACATCAATGTTTATCTGCAAATCTGTGAGTTGTTTTTGAAGCCAGAGTTGGCCAATGTTTCCCACAATTCCACAAGCGATTTCAGGATCAACCTCCATGATGATCTAGTTAGTCAAACTGCTGCAGGCGTGTCTCAAGCTGACCTATGGTCCCGTGGTTGTTGGTTCCTGACATGACAGGCATCACTTCTAGTCTGGATATAGCTGTTGGTTCCTTACACGATAGGCATCACTTCTAGTCTGGATACAGCTCACTGACTTCTACAGATGATAGAGTTATCAATATTTATTTTCATGATATTTTATTCCCATACACATTTCATGATACAAGTTAACTTTTGTGTAAACAAATGCTAAAAAGTGAAGCAGAAATTGTAACTCTTACTTAGTACTGACGTCATTTGGTGTCAGGACCAATGTCTACCGGGCACTGTGTGTGAAGATCTGGAGAAAATTGCGGCTTTTGGTTTCAAATGTTACAGAAAAGTTCTTAGAATGTCGTGGACCAAGAGGAAGAAGAAATACTGAAATTCTACAGGAACTATATATCGAAGAAAACGGACTCATGTCTCAGACTTCTGAAGAGTACTCCTGTCCCCAAGTATTTCGGACCTTTAACCTCTTATTACTGTCTGGCGGCGGTCCCATCCGGGTGATCTTCTTCTTCTTTCGTTCGCCTGAAATATGTTTATAACTGCAATGTTGTCTCTTGTCCGGGTGATGCTCCGGGTGTCTTTCCTCTGCCGTTGAGACTTTGGTTACGTTCATAATCACTGTCCACTCTTCCTTCCTGGTGGCATTGAGGAACTTGACCTTCACCCTGGGACTTTCGGAAGGTTGCTCGGGTACGTCACAGCTGACCTCGACTTGAGTTTTCTCAGCTATAGAACTATGCCGTTCTTTGTGGGGTTCTCCCTGGCTGAGGTCCTCTCGTGTCTTATCCTGTTTCCAGGAGCACTGCCGTCCCTCCTGTGACGCACTCTCGCACCCCCCCTCCCCCCCCCCCCCCCGGTCCAGCGTGAAGTCTCATTCCCCGGAAGGAGTCGAAGCTTTACCACACGAACACGGCAGGGGCCTTCGATCGTCAGAAGCAGACCCCCTCATTTACATTACAGACAGCTCGGACATGAGGGTGAAGGTGTGGCCAGAGATCACGCAATGATTTCGTTTTCGCTCGCTTTGGACTCAAGCGTAGTCCATACACTTGCTACTATCTTGTTTCCCCGAACATAAAACCGGGTCTTATATTAATTTTAACTTAAAAATGCACTAAAACTTATATTCCTAGGCTTAAAACTTTGTTCTCAAAGGTTTGTAACAAGCCTTCGTCTCCTTTCGTTATACTCCAGGTTTCAGAGCCATACAGCACAACTGGTCTGATCAGTGTCTTGTATATTGTGATTTTGGTGTTACGAGATAGCGCCTTTGATTTTAGTAGATGTTGTAGTGCATAGTATATCTTATTTCCAGAATTGATTCTAGTTTGTATTTCTTCACTTATGATGTTGGAGCAGTTGAAGATTGTACCCAGGTATTTGTATGTTTCCGTTCTTTTAATGGTCATATGATCTATTTGTATGTGGCCAGAGTTTTTAGCCATTCCTTCTCTTGAAATTACCATATATTCTGTCTTATCTTGGTTGATAACCAGCCCCATCTGTTGGGGTTATTCCTTTAAGTGAGTCAATATTTCTAATGTCTTTTGTTCATTTTCCCCTATAATATCTATATCATCAGCATAACCAAGCAGCTTGGATGTTCCTTCAATATCACATTCCTCCTTTACCCTCCTTACAACTTTCTCTAGAGCCAGATTGAAGAGTAGCGGCGATAGTGCATCACCCTGTTTCAAGCCAGATGTTATTTGGAAGGGGTCTGATTTCCTGCCTTTATATGTTACAATATTATAAGTATCTTCCATGCGTAGTCTGGTCATGTTGATTAACTTCCTTGGTATTCCAAATTCCCGCATAGCATTCCATAGACTATTCATATGGGCACTATCATAAGCCTTTTTAAAATCCACAAAAATGTTATAGAGATCTCTTTTATATTCCCAATTTTTCTAGGCTATTTGTCGTAAGATAAATATCTGATCTATTGTTGATCTGTTTTGTCTAAAATCCGCCGGGTAGTCACCTAATATGTCTTCTGAATATGGTTTTAGTCTATTTAGTAATACTGCGGATAGTATCTTATAGCTTGTGGACAGTAGTGATATTCCTCTATAATTTTTTGGTCATACTCTCATCATCATCAAGTGCCGTGCTGGCTGGCGTAGGTGTTCATGGCTCTCCATAGATCTCGGTTTTGGTTTTCTGGATCAACTCTGCTGCTGATATTCCTCCGTGCCACCGTCTCAATCCATCCAGCATCATTTCTCTTGGTCTGCCTCTGCCTCTCTTCCTCTCGATCTTTCCAGTTGTTACGATGTTCTCCAATGCTTCTCTTCTCATCACATGACCGAAGAAAGATGTTTGTCTCTGTCTTATTATTGTATATAATGTTCTAGTTTCATTAGTCTGTTTCAGGCAGTCGTCATTAGTTACTCTGGCAGTCCAAGGAATTCGCAACATTCGTCTCAGGAACCACATCTCTGTTGCTTCTAATTTCTTCTTAATTTGTTCATTTACATTCCAAGATTCACTGCCATACAGCAAAACTGGTTCTACATAGCATTTCAGCACTCTCTTTCTTACATTCAGTGATAGTGACTTATTTGCATAAGATACTCTTCATTTTCTGAAATGCGGCTTTTGCCTGCCCTATTCTGCTCCTAATCTCTGTTGTACATCTTCCATCTGATGTTATAAATGCCCCTAAGTATCTAAAATTATCCACTTGGTTAAGGATTTTCCCTTCTATTTCTATGTCACATTTTGGTGTCACCATTTTCTTTGATATTACCATTGTTACTGTTTTCTTGATATTCAAGGAGAGTCCTTTCCTTGCACTCTCTGTTACTACAACGTATAATAATTGTTGTAGGTCTGTTGAATTATCCGCCACCAATGCTGTGTCATCTGCATAGCGTATATTATTTATATTATAACCTCCAACTAGTGTTCCTGGCATCTCTTTGATCTCTCTCATTATTACTTCGCTATACAGGGAGAACAGATCTGGTGACAAGATACACCCTTGTCGTACTCCTAGCTTTATCTGTTCGTAACTACCCTCTTTATTTCCCATTTTAATTGCTGCTACTTGGTTCCAATAAACATTCTTTATTATTCTTAAATCTTTTCCATCAATGTTGATATCTTCCAACATTTTAATCAGTTCATCATGTTTTACTTTATCAAATGCCTTAGTATAATCTATGAAGCACAAATATATGTCTCTCTGTTTCTCTATTGACCTTTCTATTAGTGTCCGTAATGTATAAATTGCATTGTGTCATACTCTAGGAAGGAAAAATCCCAACTGCACCTCCCCGTGGTGAAGAATGGGAAACACACCACGGTGTGGCTAACGAAGTCCTGGGGACCGAGTATCCACCGGAATAAGTAGACAACTCTGCAGCTGAGCAGAGCAAGGCACTCACTTGTCCTGACAGTCGGAAATGGCTGTCAAAGGCAGAGGTAAAGGACCACCATGTGGATGTGGAAGCCAAGGGGAAACCAACACATTATCTTCACAAGACTTCATGGCAAACCATATTTCACAGTTAGTGAACGACGTTAATGGCTGTCTTAGGACATCCTCGTCCGGTAGGGACAGTCATAGTGTCACGAAATGTCGTCATTCGGCCGTGTGGTCTACGGGAAACAACACAAAGATTACCCGACCAGGTCCTCTCTGACATGATCGCCCTTTAATTTTGCAAGTCTGGAAGGTTCTAAATTCATGACATGGTGAGCGTAGCTCAAGGAGACCGACTGCGCAAGTGTCGCACGCATGGGCTGTTCCTAGAGCCCGCCAGACAAAGCATTCAGTTGTGCTGAGTGGTTCAAGGTAGCCAGACGCTGAGTGTCATTGTGTATTTCATTAAGGCTGCGACGAATGATGTCTTCAAAGATTTCTAAGGACCTTAGTATGCCTTAACGGAATGCCAGCTGAATATATAGTGGATTCTGGAGAGGAGGACAACGTGGGAGAGTCGACCGAATGGACAGGGCTGTTCATGAAGAACAGTGGCGCCGTTCTAAATGCTCCTGCCCTTAACGAGGAAGGAGAGAACGGGGTGATGGATATCTGCTACATGGAGAGTGCGCTATGCATATAACACTGGATTTGGATATAGGGTACCTGAGGCACGGTACTACATAAACTCTGGCTGGTAACAGGGAAGTGAACCAGGGAGATTGGATAGAACCAAGAGGGGGTTCGAATGCACCACCACCGGCCCAACTTCAGGGCCATTCTGTCTATTATTACAAATGATTCACTAACCCTATATGTCATGTAGAAGTCTTTCAGGGTAGGACGACACCTCAGTGACGAGGGACAGACGACCTTGGCCCAAGCTATACTCCAGTCCGGGGAAGACGACGCAGTTCAAAGACCGGCCTGACAAGTCCTAGGCCAGTTCCTCTCCGGCACCTGATAGCAGCTTAGGGAGACTGGACTCTTGTGTGAAGAGTCTATAATTCTGAGGAGAGCTGGTGAGAGTTAACTCGTTTATGGTAAGCATGGTGCCAACGAGCGGCTGTTCTCGTGGTAGGGCAATTCTCATGGGAGCGGAATTCTAATGTCTACAGGGATGATGAGATTCCATCTTCACTGGCTCTTCCAATAATAACAATGGCCTTTGAGAGTCCGTAGGTCTGACTCGTTTGTAATCTATCTACGTGGTGTTGACGAGCCGCATATTATGGCTCTCTTATTTGGCGTGGCATTTATTAGTCTTGCTTTAAACGCGGCATCTGTAATATTAACTGCATGCCGCTCAGATTTCAGAGCTCCAACTCAGAACAACGACTGTTTCCATACACTAGTTAATTATGGTTCCTAGACTTCACACTATAGCAGGCAGAACACAACTATAACATGACAAAACTCCAGCGACGTTTTCACAGTTATATTGAACACGATACATTTCAAATATTCACCACTTCATCGCCAGCACAAACAAATCTACTAAATAAAAGAGTGGCACAATTTTAGCCGCAACTTTAGTAAACTGCCCTTGTCTGGACCCCACTTCCTATTGATTTTGGGAAGTGAGACCCAGCGTTTTCACGTTGTGTGAAAAGTACCAACTTTTCCCGTTCCGGTGTTCATTTTCTGAACACGGCCATAACCTCTAATCTTTGACCTGGGTTATGACTAAACAATGCCATGACATCAAGGTCATGACACTTGTTACATGATACTTTCACCGAGTGTTGTCCTCCACAGGTTCTGCCTTCCTGATTGAGTGTTGAACGTCTGGTGACGGGTCCGATGATTGGGATCCAGGCAAGTGACGTGGTCAGCAATCCGGGGACACCTCAACCAATCTCCAAGTGTACCTGCTCCAGAGAGTGTACTACGTCAGAGTACGGGGTCAGCTACCACTTTGCCAACGTCATTACCACTTGTAGTTCAACGTGGCCACTTCATATGTTTGTCGCCTTACCTTACGGCAAGTATCCGTGTTGAGTTCTTGTCCACCACGTGAAGACATTAGACTGAACAACCGCCAGAGAGGGCAAGATACCATCAGCGATTTGTGCCAGGCCAAGTGGGCTCATGATTCTGTCGGAGTGCAGAGACACTAGAGACCGTTAGGGACTTTTACCAGCAGAGACTGAGCGGGTGCTCCTACACTAACGGCAATCTATGAGATTTATAGAGAGTGATCGACGGAGTGTCAGTTCTCTAACCGACCACACTAGAGACATTATGGCTGTTGTGAACAGTGTGGGCCGGCATTCCAAGTCGTCACAGAAGAGAGGTTCCAGGAAACAGTTTAGTCGGAACGAACACCTTCCACCCTCCCTGAGAAGACGTGATCTTGCAGGAGGTCTGACTACACGCGGTGAGGCCTGTGCATTAACTACCTGTAGCGAACTACACTGGACCTTTCCTATGATGACAGCTACTGCCTGAGGCTTCTCCGGTGCTTCTTTGTCTGGACATTCCTAGCATCCGCTAGGTCTATCTCATCCTCATCATCATCATCCTCATTTGTGCAATACACACTTCTGTTGCATAGATAGATACCAGAGTTGCGTCATGCATTCAGGACGAAGTGTGATTGGGTAACGTCCATTACTTGAGTGAACGAACGAACGAACGAACGAACGAACAGACTTTATTTTCAAAGGGTAACAAATTGGGCACGCAGGCCCGTCTTACATTCGGCCCTTCCATTCACTCATCTTTCTTTCATCAACAGTGCATAGGAAAAAACATTGTCACATGAATTTTGTAAACATAA